>OY728147.1:1546704244-1547329244 GCA_963277665.1 Viscum album
ACATTTCCTATTGCTCATATTCCTGAATCATTCCCCCCACTATTATGTTTCTCTAGCCACCAGCCTCTCACCCCACTAATCGGTCCTAATATCTCTTCCTTGACCTATATGTGTAGATGATGATTAACTATTATCACATGGTAATGATCCCAAGTATACCTCGAAACCAATCTTCCTCCCATGTCCCTCACTACAAACTATATGAGAAGTCTTCCAACAGAACCTCTTGAGGTTCCTAACATTCCCATATGCCAAAAACTCCTTTGGAGTTCGCTTTCACAATGTCCAAACATGTCTAGGCTTTCCCCACTAAAGGAAAACCTTCAAAGGCTAACTATGCGGTGGTCTTCTAGAGTCTTTCCAGAACACCAAACTAAAACTCATCATGATCTTAATTCATAATGTGTTAATTGTCCCCATTGAAATCACCTGAATCCACTACTCGACTCGAGTACAATATAACTGTTAGGTTTCCCTCATCTATACTATAGTAAATAATCTATAGACCCATTTATATATCCTAATTTTTTTAGAAAAACTATTAGCATATAGTATCTTAGTGTAGGATATAAAAATGATTTTAAAAAACCATTTGGATAGATTGCATGTTCTAAAAAATTCAAATAACTAATGGCAGATGAGTTCACTAATTTCACAGCATAGGATCTCCTTCTCACCTCCCCATCCATATCGAATCATGGGTTCCCAATCTTACCATCATGAACCCATCTCAATTACCTAATCCTTCAATTGTGAAACCTAGTAGTACTCACATACTGATCGTTATCAGTATTACCATCTCGATATTCATGTGGATATAATTCCATGATCAATGTTCTTTGTACCACTCCCCTCTGATTTCTACCGAAAATTAGCCCTATGGGTTCTTCGAAAATCATTCCCAACAGTGAAAACCCACACTCGAGCATATATGTTCATAACATTTATCATCAATATAAAATGGGTGAGTTCAAGAACATAAATTTTGTATTCCCCTTTTATTTTTATATAGATTATCTTCAATCCATTGTATGATTTCTAATGGATCATTATTGGGTATTTTCTTTTCTCTTTGTAAAGTGATTTGGTGTTCAAATTGCATTTTTCTTGGTAACATAATAACCTTATATGGATATGATATCAATATAATTTTTTAGTGAGTTTTTTATTATTTTTTCAAGTATTATTTTTATTATTAAAACATTGTGGGATGTGCGAGTACTTGGGTAAGATAACGTATATTGGATTGGTTCCAAACCCACCACCTAAGTTGATTCCTTAAATATTGTTATATCTATGTACACATTACACTAGAAAGTGACTTATATATTTCTTTGTTCAAATGTAATTTGTTTTTTCGTCAATAATTTCATAGGTCAAATTCTTGTTTCCCCTATCCTTTTTTGACAATAGTGTTATTTATTATGAGAATTGTTTTATATTATATATCTCCACCTAGTTTATTTGGATACTATTAGCCTCTTTTATTTTTTACTTTATCAAATATAGATTTTAATATATTTTGATCATTAAATTCATTGGATAAATATATTTACGAGGTATATTTATATTCCATCATTTAAAGTCTGTTAAAAAGGTGTTTTTAAACATGTACATTATTAATAGAGGTGTCAGCAAATTAATTTTTTATCATTATGATATATTAATTTAATTAAAATAGATTATATAATTTCTAAAATGATACTAAAAAATTTATTTACTATTATATAAATATATAATACAAATTTATTTTTATATATCTTATTTCTAACAGTCAAAAAAATGAGATTTCATTTAATGACATGAATTTAGTGTGTTATTTCCTTTAGTAGGACTACAGATACAATTTTCTCATGAACATAATTGAAAATGTGACTATTTTTTACTTCGCTCAATTTCTTACTTAAATATTGTGTGGAATTCTTAATTTGGAGGGTTTCATTCCACCATATCATTCCACAACCACAAAAAATTATCATTGGATCATCAATATAAGAAAACCATCCTCTTCAAAGGGAAATATACTTCATTTTGGAGTTATACTCTATCAATTAAAATTATATACATTGTGGTTATTATTAAAAATGATAGGTTTCAATGTGTCTCACTCATAAACATCATTTGTATTCTCCTATAAAGTACTACATATATAATGGCATCTTCCTTCATGGTGTATCAAATCATCTAGCACTCATGGTTGATCGTACGTGGAATTGGTTACGGTGTGGAATCTAATATTATTATGTGGTACATCTATATGTAATCTAATATGGAATGTGATTATTATTATATGTTTCATTCATTATTACATAACAAAAAACATGGAATTATAATCAATGGTGCCACATGTTTTGATCATTCATTACCATGATTTTGAATATCATTTTTTAAATAGGCTGAGAGTGGATATTAGAGCATGGTATCACCTTGTGTATTATTTAATAGTGACATAATATATTATTTAACATTAGGAAATTTTAATATAGTATTGAATTACATTATTATCTTGACTTTATGAATGTGATCATGGTTGATTTAATGAAAGATAAAGATTCTAGTGATCCAATTTTTATGATATATAGTTGAATTAGTATTGAATGATAACCAAAACATAGGATAAATGTGATAGGTGTGAATCATCTTCTCTACAATTATATATCATATAAACCTTCACACATCAATTAAACTAAAAAAATTGGACATCAACGCTTCATTGTATGTCCAATATAAATATATATGACATTTTCTCTAATCATAAAAAAGAACATACCAATTAAATAAAACCATGTTCTGGCATGTTTAAATGACCCATATCAAGAAACACAATACCAAACCAAATTGAATTTATTAGGGTAATAGTAAATATAACCATTTGGAAACAAACTATCACACTTTGAATCAAATTATTCCAAATTAAAACAAATGAAATTGAACAAAACAATATACACTTAAACTAAATATTACATACCCCAACTGTATTAACCAATAACAAATCAATCAAATCATACCTAGCATGAATAAACTGAAATTATATAAACCCTGTTAATTTTAATTAAACAAAACAAAAATAAAACTAATCTAATGAACATTATGTAGATAAAATTGATGGGGAGAGTCACTAAGGAATCAATCTTAATGCCTTTTACGCATTATCAATTTATATAATTTATATATATATATAATCTTTTTTTTCATTTATATTATGATTCTCATATTGACTAGTGGCTCGGTTTTGGTTTCATATAAATTTAATAGTTATCATTTCAATAAATATATATTGGATTAAAATTAAATATTATTTAATTTCATTTAAAAATAGACATATAGAGATTTTTTTAAAAAGGGATAGACGTTGAATGTGAGAAATTAATCAGATCTCAAGAGGTTTTTAAAAATAGTTGGATATCTTTTTAGATTTTTCAAATGATAATGCTTCATATTGTGGCCACATATATTTTCCATGTTATCATTGTGTTGGAAGACCTTTATTGTGACATGGAGAAGTAATATAACATATAACTACATATGGTATACAAAAAAACTACTATGTGTGGTATCACAATGGGGAGAAAATAAAATCTCAAAATTATCATGATCTGAATGAGAGGACTGGATTGGAGAAATTGTTTGATGATTGATTTCTATTTATTCTCTATCAAGACAAGTAATGGATTCCAAACAATGAATACATCAATAAAATCACACAGGATGTGTCTAATGAAATTGATGGTGTTGATAGTATAAAAAAATTTAATGGTGTTGCATTGACTATAGTATTTCAACAATGTGCTAAAATGATAATGTTAAAAATTTTAATCTTATTTTTTCCTGGGAAAAAATTGTTTTGGATTTCCTATAATACATTAAATTAAATTCTAACATTTTTAAACTAATTATATCCATATCATGCAGATATTACCTCAAACAACTATATGGCATGGAAATTAGTTGAGGAACACAGTTGTTCAAAAATCCCAATCCATTCATGACCGAAGGACCACTACTTATTCATGGAAGAATCCACTGAAAAATGATTGTCTAAAACTTGGGACATATGGATGGAAGACAAAATCTAATGGAACTCATTCATGTGTGCCAAAAAAATCATTTTCAAATATTCCATTGATCCCTAGACTATATAATAATTTCATGTATAATAAAATAGAGATAATAATGGGAGGGAATCATACCAAGATAAATAAGAAGAATAATGAGTTGGTTGATCCATTAAATTTATTTTTATGGAAGGTATTTGATGCTTGGTAACCTAAATTTGTAGCTAATTTTTGTAATGTGAGGCTGGATATTTCATGGGATTGTGTTATACTGTTTGGGAAGATATTTACATCTGACAGAAAATGTCATGTTTTCATACACATTTATAAAATTATTCCATATATGTGTATGGATAAACCTTTCACATTCACAAGTATACTAATAATTTTAAATTCTAGTCATGATAATGATATATATTTATAAATGATTCCATTAATAAAGGATCTGTAATATCATTAGAATGAGTGTGTGCTTAGATATTTTTCATGTTCCAATGACATATATCATATTAGATTTGCACTTATGTGGATGATCAATGAATTCCAAGCTTTTGCAGTGATATGTGGGTGGAGAACAAATGGAAATCTATAATTTCGTATTTTTTATAAATAATAAAAGATCCAGAAGATTGAAATACCATTATAATTTTTGAATTATGGAATATCTAAGAGTATTTATAATGGACCATCCGCACAGGAATAATTATCGATGATTTGACAATACCAAGAAGATGGAAAATACACCATAGCATATGCATGGAACTGATGTTCTTAATGAATTACAATATTTAGTTTTTCATTTGATAAGGGTGAAACATAATCTATAAAGGGGTAGAATGTTTCCACTAAACCATATTACAATTATAAGTGGAGGAGCATCTTCATTAAGTTAATTTATTTGTCACCAAATTTGATATGAAATTTCTTAAACGTAATGCACATTGAGAAGAATATATGTTAAATTATTCATTCAATTATTATAAATGTTATGGTAAAGTAAAAAATAAATGATCTATAATATTAGCATGACATGGTTGATGAGGAATCTGACCAGAATTACATCTCTTGTGACAAATTAAAATGAATGGAAGATTCTATGATCATCATATTTGATGAAACCCGTAAAAAATAAATTTCTCGATGTACTATAGACTATTAATGTTTTTGATGGATATTTATGAAATATATCAAAATATGTTAGTAGAGAACTATTGAAGCTGAAATGTTTCAAGACTCAAGATGATCAAAACCTTCTATATGAGTTGATTCCAATAGAAATCTATCATCTTTTATCTAAAAATGAAAGGGTGTATGTTTTTCAGTTTTATTATTTCATAAGATATATATATTGTGATGTTGTTAAAGTATTCCATATAAAAACAGTTTATAGTGGAACCATAGTTTTGTTTGAGTTAGCTAAAATATTTCATCCCTAATTTTTAACATTCATGAGTCATCTAATTGTCTATCTTCCAAAAAATATACTTCTTGATGGACTTATTTTGTAATTTTATGGATCCAAATAAATGAAAAATGTTCACATTGAAGTCTTATGAATTAAAAAGAAATAAACTCAATGGTTCTCCCATCAAGGATTACAAAGATCGCGAATTTATGGTTTTTTGATAAATGTATTTGTCTAATCTGACTACCAGATGAAGCAAACCTTTGAAATAAAAGAATAAAATTAATAAAAAATCAATCCTATTTTTCCATCACTTCCAAAAATATGTGTAATTCTAGGATAATACTCATTGATGACATTAATCCTTGAATGGAAGGAGATGGAACATCAAACAGTTTTGTTTAACTATGATTCGTTAAAGGTATAAATATTTTTGTAATAAATTAATATAATAAATATTTAATTTAGGTTATTATTTATTTATATTTTAGGTATTGAGTTTTTATACTATCTATATCTATGAGAAAATTTGAACTTTGGGTTTTTGTCCTAATTTTGTTGTTCATGAATGAAAATCAATTGTGATGAATGGGTACAAATTTATTATCATTAAACATGAAAAGAACATTGCAAAACAACATGATGGTGTAAAATTAACTCCCACAAAAGACTATGCTAAAAATGAATTAGATATTATTCAGAGATTTAAAAATATATATTATTATGGTGTCCTTGAGAAAATACTATTATAATATCATTACACTCATGATCGAGTCACTATGTTGAAATTAATGTGTTTTGAATTGATGATGAGGCATGGAAAATTTATTTATGATTATGGATTTTGAGTTGCTGACATGACTCGATCTCTTTTTTCCAATGAACGATATGTTTTTGGCATCAATAGAGAAATAAGTTATTTATGTCAACAATCATATTTGACTTAAATTTGGATTCATTATTAATGTACTCCCATGAAATATTTTTGATAATGGTGATGATGCAGTTAACACCATCCCTAATTCCATTGGCTCCAATACATTTATTACTTTTGATGACTCCAATACTTGAATTTTTATATTTGATTTGAAATACGACGTCATTATAAGAAATTTATTGAATCATCAATTTCTGTAATTATTTATTTTGTTTTAGCTCGACTAGGGTTTTTGATGCCTGTTTTATAAAAATTGATTTACTACTGATTATAGTTATTTTTTATCTAAATATACATTCATTTAAATTTTTAATATTTATTTTTTGATGTTGTCATATAGTTTCATTTTATAATATTGAATTAATCTTTATTCAAACCTACCCAATGAATCCAATCCTAAATAGTAAAATTATAACGAAACAGACATGAGGATTTGAATTAATCATTATAAACTAATTGATATAAATATCGAAACAAATGAAAATATGGAAATAAAAAATAGATTAATGACCTAATCCAAAATAAGAGCTAAAAAACATAAGATAAATAAAATTCTAAAACGTCCTCAAATATTGAAAAATATTTACAAATCACCAAAGAAAAATAAAAAATAAAATAATGACCTAATAATTAAAAAAACATACCAAATGACCTAACCAAAATTGAATTAGATTGAATTTAAAATATAAGAAATGAAAATCATTCCAATTCTAAACATGTTAATTTGAACAAATTTTTTTTCTTTGAAATATTTTATTTTGATATTTTTCTTACAAGATATAATTTTTTTATATCATTGTGTATCCTTAATTTGGTTTGAGAAGTGGAATTCCTTTTTTAATTAGAGTTGTTTCATATTTATTTTTTAATTACACATTAGTTATAGATTTTTAATTAATTTCATATTTTTTAAAATGCAATAAATTAGGAACACTAAGTTGAACCAATGAAAAAATAATGAAGAAAACAAGTACTAAATGAGTGATACGGGTATCCCTCCTCTAGTTCTAGTTTTTAGTTTTTTATTCAAAAAATATATATAAAAACCATATAATATCATGAGGTTAATTTTGTTCTTAACTTTTAGTCATGATCCACCACTTAGCTTCCAGTCGTTAACTGACCATTCTAGTGGTTCATGTGCTCATGATGTAGATTTGAGGGTGTGGGGCTACAGCTTGGCCCTATAGAGGGCAGGATCGATCACACCCCATCCCTCCCCCTAACGTACAATCTTCAACACATTCTGATCAATCATTTTAATTATAATGAACAGATATATTTAACCCACCCATTCTTTCATCTCCATTTTCACATGATCCTTCATGCCTCTCTTTCTCATATGTGATGAATATTCACCCTACTTATCCTTATTATAAATTTTCATACTCATATGTGTTGTCTTATTTTCCTTCTTATTTATTCTCCCCACACTATGGCATTATTTCTTTTTTGATTGATGCTCCAAATCCGTGTGACCATGATTAACATGAAATTGGGCCCACAATATATGTACGTGTTGATGTTTCCTTAGTTCCTAGGGATCTAGAAAAGCCCACTGATAACACTACCTCAAGAATATTTATTAAACCTTGTTAATTTTTTTTCATATAATATTTTCATTATAAGATATATTTATATAATATTTGATTCTCCTTTTTAATATTTGTATAATTAGATAAGAGGCTTGGGCATGTATGCACGAATTCTGTGGGGAACCACAAATCAAATCTTACATTGGAGAAAAATTGAGACAATCAAATTGATAAAAATAATATGGAAGGAATGTAGGTGATTTTTTTGTAACACTGGAAAAATATTCCGACATAATTCTTGTCCTTCTAATATCCTATAAACACCAACCCAATGAATGGAAGGATAATTATTAAGAAAAATATGTGTAATTTTTTTTTCATATTTAATGTAATATTATTATTTTAATTATTTGAATTTATATTTTTGTGTTAGCTTCAATTTGATCTTTCTGATGCTCACGCTATGAGGCCAGCACGACTTAGGGAATTAGGTGATCTATAAAGGGGCTACAAGCATGAATTGTATAGTTAATGGAGTTCTAATGATGGAATGGATTTAGAGGCCACACCAATCGTGGATGAATTCTCATTAGAATATTATATGGAAATGAGTACTCATTGTATGAGTACCGGGTTCACAATATTAATCTAATTTGAGAGTTTAAAGTTAAAATTACAATAATTTTAATTAATTATTATTATTTGTTTTTGTTTTTTTGAAATCATCCATAAAAAATAGAAATAAAACATATATTATATTACAATCCTCCATACATTAGGGCACACTACGATGTCGGTCTATGAGAGGATAATGGTCTGACACAAATTTTTTTAGATGTAAATATTTTTTTATATCTCATGCTAATATGGGGTCAAATAAACATAAAAATTAGGTTTTAAAAAAAAAGTTGGATAGGTTTTACGGGTTGGGAAAAAATATAATGAATATTTCAATGAAAAATTTATTCTTTTATTTTTATAGATTTATGTAGAGGTATTAAACACTCTTAATAGTCTTATCCTACTGATATGCACCATAGTTTAAACTAGTCTAATCAAAAGGATCACTCCTAATATAATATATAGATAAATTCTAACCACATTGATCCATTAATTACTTAAATGGTAAATAGGCTTCTAAAATTAAAAAAATATTAATCCCTATAATTTCATTCATAGTGTAATTGATATGTTTTAGTGGTTATTGTATGTTATGAATACTCTACCTTGATGAATGCATGACATATTTGATGTTGTAAATATTTGACCAATTAGAATACATGAAATACCAGTTCTGCGACTATTTTTAATTACATTATGACATAATATCACTCAATCAAAATAATTAATCCAAGAAATCACAAAAGAAATAATTATTTTACTTTGTTCCATAAAAAGAGATAATCAAAATTGAATAGTCTTCTGATTTTTCGACATACCAAGAGGTAATACTACTCATTATAGTTATTGTAATTATTTTTTATTTCTTAACTCTCAATCATAGAGATTCCCTGGGAATACATTACCGACATTTTTAATGAAGTCATGAAGAGTTTATAGAATTGACGGTCTATCCATAATCATTATATAAAACATGATTAGAGTGCATCTGAAAAATTAATCAGATGCTCTTTCGAGTCTCAGACTTCTAAGAAAAACTATACATGGTTGTGGATTTATAAATTATCACTAGATCCTCCTAGAATAGTAACCCCGTATAAAAATGAAAACCATTCATTTGTTGGGATTTTACTAAATTTGAATGCATATCAACTTTCATTCTCTCGATGTTATACAATATTGTACTATAACCTAATTTATCATATTATAGAATTGTATCCATGACTCTTGAATTAATTCATACTTTCCATTGAAACTATTGGACAGTTAATTTACATCTAAATGAATTCACTTCAAGGATAACTTCTTAACAACATCAGAACATCCACCCTATAAGTCTCAAACTTTCATGATTCAAAATATTAAATAAAATTAGATTATCAAGCCTACATTTTTTCTTAAAATATAAATATTTGGGATTATTTGACAATAAATTTTGTTTATTGGTCTTCATTAATTACTATACTTTCATAACTCCAAGTGATATGTGCTATGTGTTCTTCCTTAGCTAACCAATGCATAGTTTTTGGACCATTCTAAGAATGTTTTGTTGAATAAATTTTAAATTTATATCCTCTAAGATAGGTGTTGGTAATTTCCCTTGCCTCCATTCTTTTCTAAGGGAAATCATTAGTTCATGGAAAAAGATAATCTTTAAGGTTACTCAATCTTTGGGGTTTAGAATGTTATTTATTTAATCCAATAAGGAGGGAGAGTGAGAGTGTTACACTAATTGTTATATTCTTATTCACTAGGGAATTAAGACATTGTGCTTCCATAGAATAAATGTTTCTCTGTGGTTGGTTTTTGATACTCATTCTGAGCTGCTAGAGTTGATGTAATTTGGTAGAGTATATGAATAGGAAACCTAGTTTAACATATATAAATATAAATAATTTTTTACTAGTGATCTAATAGGATCATCATTAATAAAGTTTATATGACACTAATCAATCCTCAAACATGAATGATAATAATTATTTTTTGTTCAAAAAATCCATGATAAGGGGTAATTTATCTAGTTCCTTCCCCTTTCCAATTTTTCTTCTTGTTATTTTTTATTTTATTTATATTTAAAAGTTTCAATACATTTATCCATTCAATTTGGAAAAAAATATTTGTTCTTTGAGATCAGTAGGACTAATGTATCATAGAGTAACTATACCCATATACATCATCTTCCCTAGATCATTATGTATTATTTAATGTAATATACTCTTGTTTTTTCATAGTGGAAACACCATGATGTATCTTCCCATCGAATGTATATTCAAATGGACTGAATCACATTAAAAATAATTTCTTTACCACTTAATTAATTATTTTGATGATATCTATAATAAACATTAAATTTGGTTTAATTATAATTGATGGTATTGAAATATTTTCCTTTATTTTATTTTAATGAATCAATAATGAATAATAATACATTTTTTAAGAACATTAATGTATTATATAATTTTTAACATGTTATTTTTTATAAAATTATTTTAGTTATGGTGAGAAATTTTATTCTTAGGGTTGGGTATTTTATCTATTGATTTTTTGAAAATGGTAATGCAGTGATTCAGTTTTAGAAATGACGCAATAAATATTATTATAAAAATAAAATTCATTTTCAATTGATTCATTTAAAAATAATTACAAATTCATACTTGATAAATATCCCATGTTCATATTTCTATGATCTTGTGATTATGTTTTAACAGGTAAGTAATTTTTATAATATTTCATTAGAATTGGATATTGAAGATAATTTTTTCTTTTTTTAAACATTATAAGTATCATATTGTTGTCAATGAAGAGGTTATTTTTAAAAATTGAAAGACATTTTCCTTGAGAAAATTTATTTTTATTGAGTATAATGAGAAAAATATAGAAGAGTGGCAGATGAACAATCACATCAGAAAATTATAATTTTTACATTGTTCATATCCATTTTTATATCAATATATTAACTGAATAATATTTTTTATATTTTTAACAGTCTTCATTGGAGGTCGTTGATTATTAAAAATTGAAAAACATTCTACCAAATGATTACTTACATCATGTTTTTGTATATGACCACCATGGAAGAGTAATATATCGATTAGGTAAGACTATTATCCTAATAAGGTATTGGCCCACATCAAGTGAAGGTTATAGAAAACCTGATTAAAAAAAGTACCAATGGATGAGGATGTTGCTGAAAATGCAAAAAACGTCCATATAGGTGGAAAAACATTATCATGTGAAAAATACTGAATTTATTAAATCGATGGAGGTATTATGTCAATCACTTACTCCAGTAAACATCATGATATTTGATGCATATATGTCAAGGATGAATATGTTTTATAGTGTATCAGTAATTTTTCCATGTTTTGTTTAGGTTGATGATGTTCCATGCTATGGTGATGATGAGGATGACTTTGAGGAAGAGGGTTGGGAAAATGGCAAGGAATATGTTAGTGATGATGGTGAGGAAGAGGGTGGGGATTATAGAGAAGAATAAGGAATGTCCAAGGAATATGATGAAGATAAGGGCAAGGATGGGGATGAGGATAAGGATAATGATGAAGATAGGGACAGTGATGAGGTGCATATTAATCATTTATATTTTTTTACCCATATTTATAATTTTTTTAATGATTTCGTGTGAATGAATATATGTGGCATTTTGTATGACTGTTAAAATTGGTTAAATGCATCAATTTACTTCCTCTGCTATAATTTTGAGGAAGCCTTATGGGTTTCATTACAATATCAATGTTTTGATGATGTCATATTTATTTATTTTAGGTTTAGGTTGTTCAATTTCGATTTCAGTAGTTCTAGTGGTGTTATTTTCTTATTGCATATATTTTGTGTGTTGGGTATTTTCTAAAGTTATGAGCGCATCTGGTTGATAGTGTAGTGAGTGGGAAGTGTGGATAGAACTAACTAGTGACATTTGGGGAGGGGGTTTATACCAATGGTTTTAGAACCTTTAGTATAACTCTATTGCAACAGTTAAAACATTATAGTTAGAAAATTAAAATTATGGCATCATATACCAATGTTTTATTTTCAATAGTTTGTATTTGAAATTACCAAAGGTTATAAATCGCATTCAAAGGCATTTCCCAATGGTTATAAATGAACTATTGGTAAATTTTAATCAAAAAGGCCGTATAAAATGGATATTTGGAAACCATTGGTATAGGGATTAAACAACAACCATATACCATCATTTTCTAAAACCATTAGGATAGGTATGAATTTATGTGGTGTTATTAGTTCTTTGTTTACTATCTCAAAGAATGAGTCCAACCAAAAAATGTTTACCTATACACAAATAGCATTCCTTTAAATATCATTGAAGAACATCACTCTCTAAGTGTCACCACTAACCATTTTGGGTGAAAATTTAGATAATTTTGTGAATATTAATGCAGAGTCCATGATGGGAATGTCACCCTATTGAATGATTAGAAACTCCCAAAATATATCCACCCTCAGCATGTCAGGAATGAAATACTCTAAGAACCTATACTCAAAATACTTCCAGCCATTCTGCCATGTCTCACTATCTACTCTTGCATGTCCCAACAGTGGTTAGACAGTCCTATAATCTTATAGGTTTCTATTTTCACCCTCTTCTCTCTAGGCATCTCTAACAACTAAAATATCATATGCATGGAATCCATCATGTTGACATCCTCCTGTAGACAACCCTTACCATGAAAAAGGGGTAGGTGTTGCAACTATAACTCCTATATATGATACTCCATTGAAGGATCTTTTCTCTATGCAGCCATATCAGTTCCCTTGATGAAATGTACCAGGTTCTCTTAGAGCTTCTTGTCATTCCACAACCCAAAATCAATCAACTTTAGTAGGAGCCCTGCCTTCCAGAGAACCTATTCTTGAGCATGTCCCTAAGCATTTAACTGTTCCTCTACCTACAGTGTCAAACCCTCAAGGTTCTCAACCTTCTCATGCTCTTATTGAACCAATCCATCACCCCTAACGCTTCATCTGAGCTATCATGGATGAACCTATTGAATAGAACCATATGGAAAGACAACACAAATATGTATATATTTAACAAAAATAGGGAATGAAGTAATTGAAAGTTCAACCACATTACCCTTTCCCATTCCTATCACAACTATTCCACCCAGAATCCTGACCCCATATCTTTTTTACACACCCCCAATAGAGCTTGGTATCAAATTTTCTTGGTTTATGATCATCCATTCAACCAACACTGCCTCTAACCCGAGAGCACATTGCCCAAATTTGGTGGCCAAAATCACCCTCAATCCATAATACCTACCTATTGTTATGACAGAAAACCAATTTAACACATCATATGACATATTCCTATTCATATCAGAGAGAATAAAAAATTCTACAAGTAATTTACATTGATGAAATTTTATAAAAAAAATCATAGGAACATGATTATACATATTTAATGATTCGATACATTTTACTTATCAAAATGATAAAAAAAATTAGAATATAAAACAAAAAATTATATACCTTTACAAAGATATGAATCTTTACATTATCATTATTATATGAGGATAATTAATAATAAGTGATTAAAGACAAATTCCTTGAATACCAAACAATGTGGAATTCATATATATGGTAACCTGTGCAATATGATGTAGCAATTCTCACCCATGGTTACATTGTTCATCCCTCAGACATTGGGTTGTGAGAACCCAAACATGAGTTATAAACCTAGTTCTAATAGTATCCGAATCTAATATATACCATATACCAAAAAATTAATCAAAAAAAGTGGGAATAGAATGTCATTTTATAATAACTGTAACATCCTCGATCTAATCAAACACTGGTACAATTCTATAGGGATAGGTGCCACATGTCTTAAGCATACCTCCTCAAACTCCAAAGGCTATAAACTAGGTGTGAGGATATAAAATCATAGTAGTGAGGATGATATAACCTCTAGGTAAGATATAATATTATTCTATGAGTTCATATATATATATATTACATTTTAATTATAGATGCAGAAAACTAGAACTAGACCATCCAAAGGTGGACGCACAGTCAATAGAAAGAACTATAATAATTATTATTATAAAATAAATAGTAACAAATAAAAAGAACAATATTTAATTTATTATATCATTAATCTGATACAATTAATATATATGAATATCCAGATAGGTTCTCTAATGGATGACCAATATTAGCGACATAGATATAACATGATGAAATATATAAGAATAAAAAATGAAACTCCAACTAAATAATTACCATATGGTCCCCTATCAACATCTCATGTTGAAAAAAACTATGGTCCAGAATTTTAATTTGATCTCATACGTGAACAAAATAACATAAATTTTTCATACATCCCAATGGTCCCATGTACGGTGTGAGAAGGTGTCTATGTAGGATACCACCCAAAACTACATACCTTACATAAGTGTTTATGAAGGTGTGTAATAAAATAAATAAAATGTCTATTTTAATTTAAATAAAACCAAAACAATTCTATAGTGACCAACATCTATAATAAAGCTTTCACCTGCTTCATCCAACGTCGAAACCATTGATGTGGAAAGGATCCTTGGATCATGGACTTAAGTATTTCATGATGTCAAATAGCCTAGTTGAACCGTCATTTTCATCCTCCATGTAAGTAAATGAACACAATGTGCCTCCTAATACCTCATTTCTCAAATAAAAAACTGATTTCCTAATGAAACTCCCAAGAAAATGTAACTGTTCCCTTGGATCCCCTCTCAAAAGCACTCGTTAGCTAAAATCCCAACATCCCAAGGTACATCAACATCTGACATTAAATAAAATTAATTGTTGGATCATGGTACAAAAGCTAGTGGAATGCATATTTCTATCTGACCATAGTAATATAGGCCCACAACCTTAATACAATGATACTAATCCACAAAATGATAGCCTCATCGCTATAACTGAAGCCTCCTCACCTTCCTTGTAGCTTTCCATGACATGAATCCCGAAAAAATTCCAAATCCATACTACCATTGGCCTATACCCACTAAATTTGACAAAATGACCTCATAACTGAGTCCTCATGTCTACACATTACTCCAATCATCACATTGGCCATTTCAGTTGAGATAAAATCACAATATAATAACTAATCCACATTAAAACAGTACATAGTGCCCCTACGACCATGTCACTCATGTCTAATTGTTATGCCTCCAATATCACAGGCTATACACTCAAAACGAAAGCCTTTCTCCATCAATCCAACGTGCATGATTCTTAATCCTATGATCAACATGACACAAAATATTGATGCTAAGCCCAACCAGATGAACACATACCCTCAATCATATTGGTCATGACTTCTAAATATATCAGGAGACATCGGTCCTCATCCCATAGATAAAATCACATTCATTTAAATAATTTCATACATATATATATATATATATATATGTTCAAATAACATGAACTAATAAATTCAATTTAAGGAATTTAATTGATAAAAATAATGAAACATAGCATTTCAATTTAATTGTGTTGATATACTCAACCATAATGAATTTATAAAATATAATAAAATGGAATATATTAAATTTAAATGAATGAACCAATTTAATTTAAAAAAAATTCAATAAAAATAAATATAACACCCATGACAAAACCACCCCTAGAAAGGAAACCCCAAACCATGAACCACTAGAGAAAATATGGTTTGGGCATGGCCAATAGAATCCCATAATGTCATAATGTCCATTTTACATTAATAAATCAAATGAAATATGTCCTAAATAATTTACCCAATGGTTTTCTGAAACTGACCGCACAAATATCAACAAAAACATAATAAAATGTATTAAACACCTATATTAGTCATATAGATTTAGAAAATTTGGTCTCATCTTGTAACTCTATGTCGATTTGAAAAAATAATGATTGTATCGAACACCTAGAAAATAGGGTAAAATTACTCAAAATGTTTTAGCACACTATAATGAAAGGTAAAATAATAGATGAAAGCTAGAGATGAGACTCAATGAAACGATACCAAAAAACATGAAAATGGTCAAAACGGATCTCTGAAAATGGATTGGGACCACTTCCTACGAGGTGATGAGGAGGACTATTTCCTACAAATTTTCCTGTGACCCACAGGAGAAGAATGGTAAAAAGTATAAAAGGGAAGTAGAGGAGGTGATAAGATAAATATTTTCACCAATTTAATGGGGAACATGGTGGGATCAGTTTTTTTGGTAAATCGGGTTCCAAACATGAAAGACCCACTTCCCAATGCTCCATGTTGGCATGGTTACCACCGCGTTGTCTTCCAAACAGAGTGCAAACCATGTGTGAGTGCAAAACCATGTGTTTTATAGACCTTATGTTTTTAATGAATTGGTTTTCATTGATTTATTTAAAATAACTAAGTCAAAAATTTATTTCACATGTATTTTATGTGGAATAAGTTACATGAAACACCAACTTTGTTTTTGTTAAATGTAACACCATCATGGAATATGTAACACTCAAAACTCAATTTCAACAGAACATATTTTTTGGTATAATAATTTAAAAAAGATAGTAATAAACTATCCATTAAAAATAATAATATAAATATTAATACCTATTTTTAAAATAATTTGTTATTATTATATTATATAAATAAAAAATATTGATAATGGAAAAATATAATCTTTTGTAAAGTCTTTTTATGATTAGAAATACTATTTTCTCAAATGAAATACTTTTGATGTCGATCAATGAAAATAATAAAATTTATTTTAGAAACATTTTGAATATTATTTTTATAAAATATATTTCATTTTATACTTTATAATTTAAAAATTATCTTTGGTTAAATATTTTTAGTTTTTATGAGAAATGTAATTTTATTATGAATAGATAAAAATGATGAATTTTAATTCAAAATTTATTTTTAATATAATATATTTATATTTTTAAAATATATTGAAAACTTTATTTCAACTTTTATTAAATAGTATTTTTATCAATTATTCCATTGTAGGTCATTGGAATAGATTTTACATTGAAATTTTATATAATAACTTGAAAAACATTAGATCATTTTCTCATTAAAACATACTTTATCATCCTATCTATGGGAAGAAATTTATATTAATTTAATCCAATTATTTGATAATATTTTGGGAAAATGTATTCCTTGTTTGGAATTAGAAATTATTATTATTTATAAAAATTCATCATATTTTTTTACTCAAAATATAGGTGAATGCAATGAAAATTAATTACATTAATTAAGGAACAATTAAGATTAAAAAAGGAATAATCCTTAAGAATAAGGACCCAAATTACCAATAAACATACCCAAAAACCATTTCATTTAAATAATTCGCAAATTTACCTTCCATTATTGAGTTTTATTTGTTTTTTATGTCTTTGTTTCAGGTAAAAATTCTTGTACACCTAACTTGTTTTTAAAACTACTAAGGAAGAAAATTTCCTCTCATATAAATGTCCACCAAATCTCCCCCTTCTTCAAACATAAAGAGCCTCATAATCTGGATCATGATATGCCCAATTAAATTTATGAACACTATAACTTCCACATTTTAGTAATTATTTGGTTTGAAAGAAAAACATGGTAGCTCTTTTTTTGAAAGCCAAAATGATTTTCCAATGAATAGTTAACATCCTCCCTCCAGCTCCATTATATTATTTTCATTATCCATAAACTCCAATAACATTATTACATGATTATAGAAAAATATATATAATAAAGATATTTAGGTGTTTTTATTCAATAGGATCGACCTCAACATACACATACATTCATCCATTGGATAATGAACATATTGTTTATTTGTAAATTGAACTACCCCATCATGAAACAATGATTCTTAATTTTTTCCTCAAAAACATTCATAGTTGGATATTGTGATGGAAAAACTATTAATATATGATATATTAGATATATATTATCTATTTAATAATATTTAATTATTTTAAAACATGTATCATTATTCTTTCAATTTTGTGTAAATATGATCATTTTTTTGAGGGTGTGTAAACTACCTCCCCCTGAGAGCGGAGTGACTTGTTAACACACTATATGAAATGTGTTAAGTATGATATTAGTAAAATTATATAAAATATATGAAATAATAATTCTATTTTTCAGTTATTATATACATATATTTGATTTTATTACTTTATTTCAATATGACTATAAAATAGAAACAATGTTTATATGTATATACAACCAACTATCTCCATGAATGGTGAATTCCATTTCATAGTTATATATTATATTAATTATTATTCGAAATATATTATTTATATATATTATATTTACTTCTTTTTTTAAAAAATGGAAATCATTATATAATTATGAGGACTAATTATATAAAAAATTAAGACACAAGTGAAGAATAATTCAAATATTACCATTAGTGAATCCTTAATATAGAATAGTTAACAAGATGGTAATATAAAGTCATAATAAAACCATATATGGTATTAAGTATAAGAATATTGTTCTTTGATATATTTATAAAAAATATATATTTATTTTACAAGAATATTATATGAGTACAATGATCTTGAATATGTATGTTAAGGGAATTTCATCTCACTTTTTATTTCCGTGACATACATGCATTATTTTCCACTCGCTTATTTTGGTTGGTGTATAAACTGACCATGAATTTATTATATGTCTCTTTTATAAATATTTATGTGTTTTGAAATAGCCATTGTATGATCTTTCCTTCATTTCATGGTGTTTATGTTTTAAAAATTACCAAATAAGAAAGATAGTTTTATCTAAATTTTTCTTCATTGTGTCACATGTTTTGTTATGTGCCGAAATTCTTTTTTGAGGTGTATATACATACTTTTTAAATTTTATATAACTAATATTACTATTTTTAGTTTATTTTATGTTTAATTTAATTTCATGGAGTGTATTATTACCTACTAACATGTTATAGGAATTTGGTGAAACAAGCTCATCGTTTATCATGTTTTATATGATTATGATTCTATTGATGAAATAATATGATACATATATCAATAAAATCACAAGTTTACTTATACTATATATATTAATGTTATGTAAAAATAATATTTCTGTTTTTTAAATATTTTTGACTTAAAATAATTATGAATTTTTATATGAAATATCTTACTGTATTTCAATTTTTAGTCAGAAACCTGTTTTATTTGAAACGAATTATTTATAAAAATGATTCCAAAAATGTCTTCATATATTTATTGAAGATAATATTAATTGAAATTTTGTTTAATTTATTTTATTAATTATTCGAATGCTTTATTTATAATTTGTCAACTATATTTTTAGATAATTTTTTTTTCAAATATGCATTATGTTTTAAAAAACGTTATCCAATGTAGAAAAGATGTTGTCCTCAAGAATTTTGTTTTAAATAAATTTCAACATAATTTCCCATTTAAGATGAAATAAATTGGTTTTAATCAAACCTTTTTGGGAAATTATTCCATGTTTCCATTCTTATTCTTTCTTTTAATGGTATATATTTATATTTCATAATGTTTATGGAACCCATTTATCTATTATGGGATGAAACCCACTTTTTTTCAGGTGTCATGATTCTGATGGAATGATTATGAAACAAATAATTTTTTCCATATGTTATTATATGATTACATATTTATAATACACAATTAACTTCAGGGATTATGATATTATTTATAATTATCTTGTAGATCACGTATGTAAGATTTCATTATGATATGGGTGATACCTATATCATCATTCAATTTAGTGGGTAAATATTTATATCTCATGACATAGAAAAATATGATCATGGGAGTGAACAATTAATAACAAGGTGTCAATGGGTGTGAACCATGACTATAAAGATTGTAGGAGGAGTGAATTTATCCTACTAAGATTTCCATAAGAGTGAACCATAACTACTAAGATGGTATGGGGTGTGAACCCATAATACAAAGAGGGACTTAGAAGAAATTCTTTGAATACTATTGAAGTTATTTTATATGCTTATGTTTCTACCATAATTCTAGGTTTTCCTATGTTAGTCTTTCATGTATTATCTGATTATTTTCATAATGATTAATGTCTTATGAACTTCTAATCCATATTCCATGATTAATTTATATGATCATTGATATGCATGGAATGTTATTTTATTTTCATGATCCGGATATCATACACTTATGCTCATGATTATGCGTATATATCTCAAGTTTTTAATCATACTTGTCATTGGATCTCGCCCATTATATGTTTCCATCCCTTTGTTATGAAGATATTTATTATGTTTGATATTTCTATGAACATTAATTGTCAAGAAGAACCTTAAGGGAGATATTTTCACTCACCTAGGTACCAGTTATTATGTTTCCATGTTAACTAAGGTACTAGACTAGTACTATATTTGTGAAAATGTTTTTATAATTTTTTAGAATTCTTCAATGTATCTATAATTTTAATGTATGAAATGTGAATATATATATAGATGTTATCAAAAAAAAGTTTTAGATAACCTTTGGAATCAATAAGGAGAAAATCATAATGAAAATGTACTACAATTTTGTTAAAAAATAGAGTGAGTGGTTTCCAAGAAATACATCCCTATAATAATTCCACAAGTGGATGATTCTCTTGAACATATATTCATAATAGTAATAAATCTGATAAGGTGTGTCGAGCCTGACTCAACATAACCAGGTACACAACTATGGGCCACGATGTACACCTAGTTTGATATTACTAAGTGATGTTATTTTTGAATTACCGCACTTATAATGAACCATCATGAAGTACCTAATTATAAGTTGGATATGAATAATCTGGGATAAACATATGTTTCATATATTAAAGAATGTTTCATATGATTGACATCCAAGATGTGAATTTCCATGATTATAAAGATCCTTATTATGATAATTGTTTTTTACTCCATGATTTGGGTTTCAACCAATGGATAGAACCTGAAGGAACAATGATAATGGTGATTTCAACAAATTATTTAATGATTTTCCTACTGAGAAACTAAATTCTATGGGAGGTGTATTGTTCAATATTAATACTATGCTCACCAAAATTTATATACCTATGAATCATGGTGGACTTCCAAATGAGAAAATTATGGAATAACATTATGTTGAATATTTCATGAGGAAACATCCATATTCATTCATAGGGTCAAATGATCCACTAGTTGCAATACAATGGATCAATTCTAGTGAAAATATATTCTTTGTTCTTTAATGATCATTGCATGAGAAATTAATTATGGCTATTAATTAGTTAGAATTTGCAGCAGACAAGTGTTAGACTCTAAGGAAAAATATGAGGTAAAAAGATAAAATTGTATCAATGGATTGTGCTAAATTTGGGACCATATATTTCAGTAGGAATGTTTCATGGATTATTCTTACCAATGTGGATAATTAGTTATTTGATTTAATGAAAAAGTATAATGAATCTATAGGTACTTACGAGGCTAATTTCATGAGACTTGTTAGGTATGCTATAGGTATTATCTTCAAACCCAAAAGTAAATTTTATAAGATCTTCATTTTCATTAATCCATGTATTAAAATGATATTGTCCATAAGAGAAATTAGTTGATATGTATTGATTATGAATTGGGCAATCAATGTTGAAAGGAAGCTTGGATTCACATATCAATCTCATGGATTTGACCTGAAATGATTGTTGGAATTTCATTGAAAATATAAAAATCATGAAGAGAAGAAGAGTAGTATTCATTTATGCTCTATGTATAGTAAGAATCAAGGATGAAATTTACATAAGGTATATAATAAATGTATTAAGTGGGGTCAAAAAAATCATGAATATGATTATTGAATTTATTGGTATAAGTTTACTAATGGGTCCAATGGATTAAAATTTGAATAGAATAACCCCCCCCCCCCACATTACTACTACTTGTGTAAGGATAATGGTTAGTAAGCTAATAAATTCCCAAACCCAGTGCCTGGTGATGATGATATATGTTAGCAACCTCTTCTGCTGAAGTACAAGGGTAAATCTCATGTATAATCAATTTTTGATGAGTGGTTTTATGATGTTATTGTTAAATTTATAATTACCATCCACTATAGAAATTTTAATGACATATTTCATTATAGATCTACACACCCCTTCATGTCTAATGAATTTTATAGGGGTGTTAATATTCCAAACAAACAAATTCATATAAAATTAATTCTAAAAACCCCAAAATGAATGATGATTGCATCCCATGTGTATGATTCCTCTCTAGTTGACATATATGGGAATGTGCTTCCAGTAAAACACATCATTAATTCTTAGGTAAAATTTTATATCATATTAGCCTTTGATAGGAATTATATTCCTAAATCCCACATAAATATTCATGGAATGGAATTTATGTTTGATATTTCAGAACATCCTATGATCGTCAATAAATGTAATGATATGTTTTCACTTCTATTAGAGTGTACCAGTAGTGTATGGGTCTTAATTCCCAATCATAAGTGTTGTTTATCTCAAATGGTTGGGATAAAATAGAAATAGATGATATGTGTAACAACCTAAAAATTTAAAAATAAATATATCCTTCAATCCACGAAAAATGATTCTATGTCCAAAAAACATTGTTATTATAATTATTTACATGACATATATATAACCTAGCCAAAAAACATATTTTTCTTCACTTTTATGATTTGAATTTTCAATTAAAGATATACAATATCCAGATTAGTATGTTTTTAAAGTCTCATTGGATCGACTGCTTTTTTTAGTGAATATTAGCTTTATCATTATGAATATTAATATACCCTTATGAATATTAATTTACTGTTATGAATAGTAATGTTACCATAATGAATATGAACACGACCACTATAAATATAAACCTCACCCATGAAACTATAAATAAAATTTATGCACCTTATGAATGAGAGTGAATGATTTAAAAATTAATTACAAAGAGTTCATATTTTTTGGAGTTATAAATATTTAATTAAAATTTTAAATAAAAAATTATTTAAAATAAAATTCATTTTAATAAATTTTATACTTATATAAGTTTTTTCAAGTCCTATGATTTTAGGATAGCATTAGGATACCTCAGTTAATTTTTGATAGTATTTTAAAATCAGTTATTAATTTAAAATCAGTGTTTTCCCAAAAAATAATGATTTTATTTAAATATTAAATTTCACATATTTAGAGAAATTTTTTTATAAAATAGATTCCTTTTTTTTATTTCTAAACATTTGTAAATATATAGGATGAATGGTTGTTATTTTTCTAAAGTACTTGATTTTTTGGTGAATAGTGAAATTCGATAATTTATGAAATATGCCTAATAAATGAGTCTCTACAAAATTATTGAGTCATAGATGATCAAAATGGACATTGGTTCGAACTCAAATTCACTGACTACTATTTTTATTCCCAATAATCAAGACTATTCATAATCATGGTCCATAATAAGAAATAATGTTTAAAATAATGGGAAACCCTCTTATCCTCCACTATAAAACCCACCCCTCACTCTGTCTTCTCTTCACTCCACCAATCCGTGAATATTATAATAATTTGTCCCAAATAATAATTTTTTGTCCGTCCAAATATAAATGTGCGATGTTTAATTCAAATATACCAATACACATACCATTAAGGAGGTTCGCAAGGAGGTCATTTCAAGAAGTAAATCATCTTCCTTTTATAATTATTTTTATTTTAAATTATCTTATATTCTTATTCTCTCCTCACCTATTATATAAAAATATATATGATAACTCCATCATCATCTGTGTAGTATAATTATATCATGTTAATTTAATTTCCATTATCACTTTCGTCACTCTCTCTATTCAATTTTATAAACAAAATCATCATTCGAGAGGTGCTAATTTACAACCTCTGTGCACGATGATGTTTCGTTCGTCAAATTATTCATCAAAACTATTTATGAAACCACTTTAATGGCTGATATAGATTGTAAAATTTATAATATATCCATTTTTATTTTCTAGATTTTTCATATTTAAGTAATACTGACTGATAAAACAAAATTAGTTCGATATGATCAATAACGGTTGTATTAATCTATACAATTTTTAGAGAATGATTTATCTAATTATTCATCCTCATACCATGTAACCAAATGATATATATAATAATTTATTCTTCTTAATATTAATTACTAATATATAATTTAAATTCAAGATAATTATATCCATTCCACATGAACTTCTATAGTCATATATAAGTACATAGATCATGAAAACCAAGGAAACGAATGATCCTGGGTGATAAATTTATATCTTATAAATCATCCAAAAGTCCATGAATGAACATATTAAATGTATAATAAAAAATAAATTTCAATAAGGTTATTTAATTACTTATTTAATGGATATAATTTTATTATCCATGACATGAAAGTCAAGTGCTGAACATTAATAGACATACGGTAATCGGTTTCATCATCTCACTTCAATTTTTGTGAGATTTCTATTATTCAGCACCTAGTTTTTGTAAATGGTGTATGTATAACTCAATTTTATAAATAATATCATGAATATATTTAACCTTATAATTTTCTATGATTCATATTATAATTATTAAATTTGTTTAATACTCTGGGATTGATTACAAAGTGGTATGGATTTCCTCATCTCACTTCCATTTTTGTGAGATTTCCATTATTCATGGATTATTTCCTAAATGGAGAGTATTTATATTACCATTATATATAAAATATCAATAATAATTTTATCCTCATGGTATTAAATGATTCATCCTATAATTATTATTTTTTTAATTCTCTTCGATTGATTGTATAGTGGTAAGGGTTTTCTTATCTCATTTC
The DNA here is from genome assembly GCA_963277665.1 of Viscum album. Classification (NCBI taxonomy): domain Eukaryota; kingdom Viridiplantae; phylum Streptophyta; class Magnoliopsida; order Santalales; family Viscaceae; genus Viscum; species Viscum album. The sequence goes on from OY728147.1 coordinate 1,546,729,648, forward strand.
CATTTTTTGAGTGATTCCTTACTAAAAAATATTATATATATATGGTTGATGTATATTACACAACGATGAATATTATCATTAGTATATTTATTTTTATGGTATTAAATCTATAATTTTATTATTATTAGTTTTCGGTAAAATTATTCGAATTATTACAAACTGGTAAAGGATTCTACCAAAACCGCTAGTTTTTCCTTTGGGTAACTCTTTATTTACCATTACTCAGATTTAATGATTATTTTTTGAATAATAATTATAAATTTTATTTAGATGTTTAAAACTGTTATATCCATATCATATCATCATTATTTAATCAGTATATACTTGTTTTAAAATGGTTTCATTCTAAATTCTCCCAGATAAACAAGCCTTACTAAAGAGAACATATTGAATTCTTACCCGTTTTCAGATTCACTATATAATCTGTTTTAAGAAAAAACTGTTTTTATAAAATCAAATATATTATAAAGAATCACTCTATTATTTCATTTATGGTTTTATGATAACAAACATTTATTTTTTTCTTTAAAGTCTCTTTAATATTTTGTTTAAACCACACTAAATTTTTTTATTTCTGAAGTATCATAAAAACTATTTATACCCAATTTCACAAATGTGGTATATTATTTATGCCTCAAAAATAATTTCTTTTTTCCCGAACTTTTTTTTCTGATATATTCATGTTTATAATATGATTTTATGAAAAAAAATGATCATCTAAAATTAATTTTCTTTCCAAACTAAAAAAATATTCTCTCTTCTCACAATACCTATTATGAGATATATTCCTTCATAACCAATTATTCTATACACAAGGTATATATAATACACTTTGATATGACATATAAAAAATCTCCTTATAATTATGAGGTTCTAAGGGATTATTATTTCAATGTTTCAATTGGAATTAGATACTTTCAAATGTTTGATAAATATTTCACCATGAAATTTTCAATGGTATCATTTAAAAGTATCATAATCAATGTTGAAATCTTTTGTTGTATAATTTAATTCATTGATTTTTAACTATAATGATATAATATTCTATATGTTGTTCAAGGGTTGATGATAATTTTGATAGTGGATGTCATAATTTGATATCATTCATAGGTTATAGTTGAAGTGTTAACATTTTATATGATAGTCTTTCAATATGAATATATATGTTTTTTATGTGTCTATATTTTCATTTTTGGAATTTTTTTCACTTAGGAACTGACAGGAGGGGCCCTATATATCCTCTTAATTCATCAATAAGTCCCATGCGACAAACTTGTCGGGGATTTTACTTATTTATGTATGGTCATAGCATGAGGCCTTGATAGTATAGTCATGATGTATGGAATTATGAATTCCCTAATTATGAAACTATTAAATGATAGTCCATGTGATTTTTAGACTAGTAGTATATTCCTATTTATGTTTTATTTTGACTATTCATTCCTCCATTATTCTATTCATATCATACTGCAATTTATTGTTTTAAAGGAATGTGTTTTTAATTGTTCACCACGCCTATTATTTATTTTTATGATAACATCCTATGTATTACTTACCCTTACATAGTATTTTAGCTCACCCCTTTATAGGTTTCATTTCCCTAGGTTATGAAGAATAAAATATCGAATATTATTTCTTAGATGTAGATTATTTTATTTTATAATGTATCATGTTTTGATTCTTTTTCCAATGTATTATGGGTATCAAAAATGTTATATGTTTATAAAAACTACTAAACTACCCTTTCCATCAGAATATTACATTTATATAATTAATACAATGTAATAAAATAATCCACCATCTATGGGAAATCGGGTTTGGGGATTTATAGTTGGTATCAGAGGATGTTTAATAGAATCCTTAGAAACATATTTTTAGAATATGTAGACTAGTTAACAAATCTATTTGATGGAATTTGAGGATAATATAACACGAACATATTAGAATTTTGGACATTTATATATTATGTGGATATTCTTATAAAATACATCATTGTCTGGATAATAAATGATGATGTGGTTCTATCTCAAATATTCCAAGGAGTTACTACTCCGACAAGGTGTTCCATTCCAGACTCACAGTAACCTAGTACATGATAATGGGCCTTACTACACACCTGGTCTGAGAATCCTAGATGATATGGTTATTATAATTCTAATTTTTCATTACAAAACATTATTATGAATTTAGATATATAATAAAAATGATTAACCTAGGTTAATCTAGAGGTTTTTTAAGATGATATTTTGTTTTCATGATATTATTTAAAAATTTATATTGTTGTTACTATTACTATTGTTACTCAAATAATGATTTCTGGTGTTAGTAAATGATTGGAATCCAAAGGATTCATGTTAATATGGACCTTGATAGGAAATGTGGTGGTCGTGAGAACCCAAATGGTATGTGATAAGCGTGAAAGATATCATGTCCATGAATAATCAATTCTACCAAAATATTACTAACAACATATACCTTAACCAACACTTGAACCCACCAAAGAAGAGAAGAAATGGTTTTACTAAGAGATCCAGTAGTGGGGACCATGGAGAAAATAAGGCTCAATTTCCAGCATGTAGTAAACATGGAAGGATACACCCATGGAAGTGCCCCAATGGAATGGATAAATTCTTTATGTGTGGGAAGGAAATACATAATGAAAACAATTTCAGAGTAAAAATCAATAGTACAGTGGATGGAATTAAATGAATCCTAGGAATACATTTTTAGATACTTGGCTTAAAATAATGTGACTTGGGAATTACCCTTGTCAATTCCCTATTCTACATGATATCATCGAGACAGAGAAAATCTTTATATGGAAATAATTGTATGATTTTATTCTTTATTGGTGATGTGTGTAAAATCATATTTAAAATAATGTTTTGTAATTGAACTTATTACAAGTAATGAAATCAAATTTCTTTCTGATTTTATATGGTTTTAGAAAAATGAAAACATGTATTCTAGGTGACAACCTGTTTCTTTAGGTAAGGTCACTGGGTTTGAATCCATAACCAAAGGGAAATAAGGGAGAAACACCTACCTCTATCCTATATGATGTTCATTTTATGATTACTTATTTATATTAAAACATATAATGGATAAAAAATATTTGTATTTTAGAAAATTTTGTTTTTTCAAATAAATAACCATAAGATTGGAAAATGATTATTTTTTTATGTGAACAATCTTTTTTCCAAAGACATTCAAAATTTTGAGAATCTAATATGATAGTGGTAAATAGATTATTTTGGGGGATAAGTGCATAATTTTATTTTGGAGACAAATATGATTTTTTTGTGGACTTATGGTGATCCTGGTTTTTATATAAATCTATCGAATATCTTGAAAATTATATGATGGGGACATTTAAATTTTTTATAAATATTTAATAATTATAGATATAATTTTGAAGACTATATGAACAAATCCTTCAAATTTTGGATCCAGAGTCTACAATTTCTTTATAATGATATTTATTTTCAAAAATATCTATGATGAACATTGAGTTCTACATTTGAAATTTGGAGATTAAATTTTTTTCATCTTATAAAGGATTAATTTTTTTAGTATTTAACTTATCTTCTCCTAACCATTTTAGATTTTGTTAAGGAATGATTATACATTTATGGTATTTGTGATCCATTGATTTTGATTTGGATTCATCGTGAATAAAAATATCATATTAAACATTCATTTTTATGGATAAGGAATTATGTAAAAATATATTGAAGAACATCCAAATTATGATATTAATCTTACGACATGGAAAGTAATCAAATAATTTTAATAAATCATGTAATTATCATGATAGTAAATGAATCCCTCAATTCATTTAAAATGATTTTGTAATAAAAATGTTATCAATGTTGTTTTATTTTAGAGAAATCAATATGATTTCAACTGATCCCAAGAATTATGGCTTTCTAATGGTCAACATTTTAATGGTCATGTTCTTTATCACTCTCCATTAGAGCATGATGGTTATATTTTTTTCTTCTATGAGCACATTTTCAGTTCAAACTAATTATGCCCTATTTCAATGTGTAGTTTTTATTAACCTATTTATTTTCATCCACATATTATTAAGTGGATATTTTGTCAATACATTTTTCACTGTGGGATTTCAAAAAATTAATTTTCAAGTATCATCCATTATCATTTGCAGAAAAATTTAAAATTTGGAGGACTCATCCAAATCTCTTTTTTCATTTTATAAAAGCCACTTTTTAGATTAGTGGTATCCAAAAATTCAAAATTCAACTACAACAACATTCCATAATTCAAAAATAAAATATTCAGTAGCTAAAATGCACAATACCCCGATTTAGAAATAAGTAGGAAAAGATGAACCATTCATTGTAACCTCATCAATATCACCCAGCCAAAAACCATCCGTGAGAACTTTGAAAATTTGAATTTCAAAATTGAAAATTCAAATAGCCATTATACTGCCTCAGTCGATGCAAAACCTCACGCCGCACACCCTGACCACTATCCCTGGAATCTCACCACTGTCAACCACATCTCCACCGCTGCTGTAGATACACCACAACTGGAGCTCAAAGGACATCGAAAACACAAACAGTCGAAGCTCCTGCAATACGGAAAACTGCTCGAACTGCACAACCCATGACCCCTTGGAAACCAGTACGTGATTCCAACTGGGAGAAGAGAGGTGCAATCCTGGAGCAAGAGCGGAGGAAGGAGCGGACAAAGGCAGTGACGAGGAGCTCCACACTATAAGAGTACCACCGGTGAACCAAAACACCATCCATCACGGCGAACTGTATCATCTCATCACTGAAAGACACAATGCGGTCGCTACCATAGAAACTCCAAAACCAAACTTCCAAGGACCTCAAATTCACCAGCCAAACCTGAAAAAATTTGCAAAATTAAGAACCACCATACATTATATCATCCAAAATATATGAATAAAAACACATAAACAATAAAAAAACATGATTTTTGCCAAATAACCCACCAATGGTCACAACAATCACCTGCAAAAAACTCTGAAAATAACCCTCAGTAAGAAGAAGAACCAAAGCATGACCATTGGAAAATCGAACCCCATCGTCCGTCAAATCATCATTATAAAGCCCCTTCGAACCCACCACTCCAGGTCCGACCAGGAGGGAGCAGAGGGATTAGTGGTCAGGGCATTTCATTGAATAGACTAGGACATCGATGGCATCCATAGAAGTCAAGCACAAGAAAATGTTTGAATCAAAAGAAAAGATGAAGAACCGAAGAAGCATGCAGGTTACATTTTCGTCATATCCCACCAAACAAAACCATTAAAGAGCCACCACTTCGGGACCGACTTGGAATAGAGCAGGGGGACATGTGGTCAGGTCAGAGATATGGCCGACCGGAAAACAGACAACGTAGAAAAGAAAACAAAGGGGGTCCAACATGAGAGCACCTGAAGAAACCTTTGACCGCTGAACCACCAATCCTAATACCATTGTGAAGCCCCTGCACATGATCCAACTTGGAGGGAACAAAGGAAAGCGTGGTCCGAGAGGCGAGAAGAGGCCATGAGTTTCAACAGTTAAAACCCTAGACCGAGACGACACAGAGGTGACAAGAGGAGGAAGAAAGGAGAGAAATGAACGGGGATCGAATGCCCTATCAACCCAAATATTAGGGTTTCAGGGGAAAACCCTAGGAGAAGACGACGGAGACCGGGAGAGATCCGAGAGACTCAGGTGCCATATTAAATTCGTGGGACTCAATTTATTGAAGGAGGGGGGAATATAACACCCAAATAGTTTAAATATAAATATCAGTTATGTTTTCAAAACATTACACATAGGTCTAATAACATCAACATAGTTTTTAAATGAATTATTTTATTTATAAATATATATGTCTTTGTATAAAAATGGATTTCAAGAACATTTATGTTATTCAAATATTATGATAATGTAATAAAAGTTATGGTTTTAGTAATATCTCTATATTCACTACACATTAATGAAAATTTTATATTGAAAAAATTCCAAAATTGTATATAATGTTAATATATTTAATATAAATAAAAAATAAAAAAAAATTCAATTTCAAATTATACAATTTATAATTTAAATTTGTAATAAACATAAAAAATATAATGAAAAAATGTTATTAGAAGATAACATTTTAAAATATCAAATTCTATTGCCGATAGTTCATATAATTTACCATTTAAATTTTATTTAATTAATTATTAATAGACCACAAAATATATCATCATCAGTCAGACACTTTTTGAAATAAAAAATCAGATCCCAAAAAAATAAAATTATTATAAAAATATTGTTCCTAATAACAGGTGTTATTTTTAATCATTTTAGAAAAAAAATTAATTCCATGCATATTAAAAGTATACATTAATCAATTTGTAAAACAATTTCAAAAATTGGTTATTCCTATTCATTTCTACTAGTTTAGAAGATTAGTTTTAGATGTCATACTTATAGTTTTATATTTTTTTCTAAATATATAGTTCTTTATTCTATGTTTCTTGTTGCATATAAAGAAAAATATAAAACACATTGACATATTTAATTGTTATAATATATTAAAAATAATTTTTTTATATCCAAATCCCCCTAAGAGGGAATTGGATTTTGTGTATTTCAGGGAGAGGTGTACCCTAGCTATAGTAGTAGGTTGTCCTTTTTTACTTGATATTTCTAGAAAACATTCGTGGTTGTACATACACCATGGAAATATAATTATGATTATATATATATTTATTGTAGGCCCAATAAACTAGTAAGAGGCTATTAAGTAGATAATCAGGTGGTGTGAGAGCAATTATAGATGGACCATGAATCTATCCACCCCATCACTCACCACATTGGTTTTGGAAAAATTCTGGTAATGGATGGATATATCCAAGAATATACGTCTGAATTTAACAATTATATTAAAATCATTATGGAACCATATACAAGATATAACTTTAATAACATACTCTAAATAAATATTGTGACTGATAATTTTACATTTTAATATAGATTCTAGTTTTCTATTATCAGATAGATAATTTTCACTGATAGGTATTGAATTTTACATACCCATTTTATAAAATGGAATGTATTTTTAGTTTTGATATAATTAATTTTGTAAAATAAATTATATTTAGGAATATATCATATTGTACCCAAATCTGAAATTGTTAGTTACCAATTACATATTACTGGATTTATTAGAGGAAGTGTAAATCAAAAAATCCCACCACTAGTAGTGAGTAAGAAACCCTGATGTGGGGAGATTATAGAAAAACCTCTAATATGTAGTAGCAAGATGGGTTTTCGATATAATGAATGAAATTTTATTATATGTGGGTGGATGGGAATTAACTCTATGTGAATGTAATGTAATACACATGTGCTTTAAAAGGTGAATTTTAAATATCCCTCAATTGATGACTATGGTATACATCTTTTCACTTTCTTGGGATTTCACTCCAATATAATTAATTTTAAAGATGAACACCAGGGTTTTTATTATGGATCATATAGATAAAACCATTATTTTAAATTGTTTATAGAATAATATATGGGATATTTTTATATTTTCTATGTTCATTATATTAAAATACTAGTTATTAAATAAAACATTCATAGAATTTGTGTGGTAGATGAAATACATGGAAATAACTCTATGGTTGGTTGATGGAAGAGGTGGTTGAGATGATATCCTCAAATTAGTTGATTATTTTTAGAAATAGAAAACTTTCCCACCATCGATCGAAGGTGGTGGCCTAACCCTAATCTTTTATCTGGGTGTGGTCGTACTGTTGATCTTGATTTAATATATTCACATGACTAAATGATCAAATGTAATAGACCATTAGGGTTTCCCAAATGGTGGGTACCATGGAACCAACATCCCTTAGTAGAATGTGGAATCTATTAATATCCATGTTGAATATGATGATAGATTTTCTATGTAGTGAAATCCCTAGTCAATTATGTCCCTTATTGTGGATTTTTTAGGGAACCATTGTGGACATTCAATCCTCATTATTTCTCCTAATATATAGTGGAGGTGGATATTTTTTAGGATGTTATAAATTTCAATAAACCTAACGTTGATGTATGTTTTCTTAGGTTCTATATTTGATATAGGAGGGACATCATACTTCATTTAAATTTCCATTTCTAATTATTGATAATATGGACATCGATAAAAAGTATCCTAATGTTGAGTTTTTCATTAAGATTATTGATATTTCAGGATCTTATAAGAAATTTCTTTCGGAAGGATTTGATAATAACATGACTCAGTTTTCATAGATGGTAGGTGTGAACCTTTTTGATATTCATGTCTGAAGGAAACATTCTTGTAAATCATTAGGATGATTTTGGGTAAGATGGTTGGGTTATCCTTCAAAAATCTCCGAGAAACATCATCACATACAACATAGAACACGATTAGAAAAAATATATAACATGAACTCTCATAGAATGTCACAATAAAACATTTTTCTGAGTCATCACAAAATGTTCATAGTATGCTCATTAGGGGTGTTTGAAAATGTCGTGGGGGTTCAGTCTAGAGTGAATAATATCACTTAGGATAGTTAGGTCATTCCAGATTCAAAATTTTTTGAGTGAAATTTCATACCCCTAATTAATTGCCCCGTATTTTGACCAGTTTTTGATATATAATATGTGTCAAATTTAATGATATATTCACATGGGTGGTCACAGATCATTGACTAGGAATTGAGTAATATAGGATCTAAATACTGTCACCCATTATAATGGGTAGTGTTATCCCAGATAAAACTCTTCAATGATAAAAAGGATGTGATTCATGATATTTTTTCAATCCAATCAATTATTTTATTATGGATTTATTAAATCTTATTATAATGTGGATATATAAATATTTTCAATAAATAGTTGTTTGATGAATGAGTATTTGTTTGTAAGAAATGTGTAATGTTTTTAGTTATTCATAGTCTATTTATTAGGTAATTGTGTTTTGTTTTATAAAAAGTATCATCATATCATGATTTGAGTTCTCACAATGTTTCACTTCATAATATTGTGGGATGTATAATTACCATACCAATTAGTATTTTGTAACACTAAATTCAAATTATTCATAAATAGAGTCCAGGAATTAAAAAAATATACTTGTGCGATGTGATTTTTGGAATAATGAATATTGATTTGGAATAAAGGAGGTGGTTGGGGAGTAACTGTGTGGAGTGAATCATGGGAATAATTATATTAGAATAATATTACACCATGATGATTTTTTGTTATATCATAGATCCAACAGGTCTTACGATAAATCGGGAAAATATAGCTCCCACTATGAAATTATTGAACTCTAGAGGGAATGGCCTTAAATGATCCCTTCAATGGAGTATAAAAGACATTTAATCCATATATCAGATTTGGTAATGTATATTTATGTAAAGTAATTTTTACCCCATAGAGAATGGTTTGTTGATACTTTATACCACCCAATGATTCTATCATCATGACGTTTATATGATTTGGATTGAACACTATAGGGATGATGAATGGGTTTTGGCAATAAAATCAAGCTAGAAAAGGAGTCATGTACTACCCTAGTATCAATTATGATAGGTAAAAGTTCCTCTATATTCTTACTGGTGTTTGGTATTCCCTAATATACTTGGGGTGTGCGTCCTCATGATCGATAATGAGCTTATTAGATGGTTAGTGTTACCTACACTCTACTATAATTATTTGGAACCCCTTAAATACACATGTTATTTTTCATATTAAAGTGGTCTCCATTTATCCCTCATCTAATAAATAATAATTCAAGATATTGATTTCCTCTGTTATGTTTTGTTAGTTGCCCCAATTCCATGGTTACCTTGGCCAAGAATCTGTTCTCTATTATGTTTGTAGTTAGGTGACATTGTTAATTAAAAAGGTTTTTAACACTTATCTGAACTGGGATGATAATATTATCAATATAATGTAATATATGCTAGAGAGGTAATGATCACCAAGAATAATCAAAAGAACTTTTCCAATCTGGACTGCTTACACACCCCTGGACATATGACGGCTCATGTTTCCCCCTGCATGGAACATCATGGAATACCACAAATATTCTAGGAACCTATGTTATGTACCAATGCCATTGGCCAGTTAGGGTAAACCATTCAACCATAATCTCTTATTTTTTGATAAATAGGACCCATGGTCTCATAATTTTCAATAATAGAAAATTTGAAGAATTATTAACCCTCTATGCTCCTAACACCATCCCAAAATCTCCAAAACTCCCTCAGTTATCCCTCTACAAACTGAAAAAAGAGATGATTAAGGGGGTTAATTGGATAAATTCCCCTTCATGTTCAGAAATACAAGACACCTTTTTGAAGAACCAATTTTTACATTGTGGAAAAACACTTATGTGAGGTCCCTTTAGAAATTAGGGACCTATGTGAGACTTATCTATGGACACATAAGGCGACCAGTGATTCCTAGTATAAATCTGTGCCCACGATTTTTCTCACTGGTAGTCTATTTTCAAAGTAATATCCATCTTGTGCATGCCTACACTTTTGAGAACCTCTTCTATCTCCTTCCAGGACCTATGATAATCATCATTGGTCCCAATCCATGACTTGTTCCAGCCCCCTTTTGATCCATATTCCATGCAATAGATGGTATGGCTCCTCATCCATTAGATCCTTAGTCTGAGGGGCGGAGTTTTGGAAATTCCAATGATTCTTCTAGACTCGCAAGATAATGGTAGTTGGTACAACATTTTCTTCCCCATATGGCAATGATTTTATTTCAGTAAGAGGTGTCCCTCACATGTCCAACATGATGGGAAGGGTCCTCATAATACATGTGAGTATGCGTCTAGTTATTTTATAGGGAACCCATCCTAGGTGTATGTTTTAGTGATTCCAGGGGGAAACAATAATGTCTGAATTCTTGTACATCCCATTTGGTCTCTATGAATAGAGACCTCTGATTTTGGGATAGGATATTTTGAATGAGATATTCATTTATTTCCCCGAAAATAATTTTATATCTTCCTATCTAGATTAAGTCACTATCCATTCGAGTAATAACTCCAAAAATATATTTCTTCCTCTTTATCCATTCCCATGTGTAGTGTCTATATGTGTTGTTAGATCTCACTATCCTAGATAAAATAACGGAGGTTATATCAATTCCCTATCATCTTCTCCCATATCCTCAGCCTCTTCCACCAACAAAAGATAGATTTTGTGTTTTTCATTATCATTTACTTACTCATTATTCTTAGAATAAGAATGAATCACATGGTATTAAAGGTTAGCTATGATAATGAAATTTTTATGATAAGGATGCATTCATTGGAAGATAATTTTTTTCCATATCTTACTCTAACCCCCTATTATGGGGGCATCAATAAGTGTGGGCCCTTAAACCAATGTTTCCAACTGTTGGGAATTCAGCAATATGATATAATCCTTGAAAAACTACCTAATGGGAATCAGTATAAGTGTAAGCCATATCCAACCACGGGCCTCCCATTTGGTATAAAACCTAACCATACTCATTTTCCAGGGAATCCCCTATAAGGGTAAGCATTAATGTAACATCCCAATCTATGGAGTTTCCTTAAGAGTATTACCTAGCCAAATATATCCAATACCCAGGGAACCATCCAATGAATCAGGACCCAATCCAATCCTCTAAATGGGACATACTACCCAGTGAGGCAACCCATCAGAGGTAATCCATTGTAACGGGTCCTCACAACTAATATACATGGTCCTTGATTTTCTCTCTAATGGTATAGGTTGGAAGCCTCCCTATGATCCAAAACAAACACTCCAAATCATCCCTAATTATCTCTCGGGAACATTCACAGAAAGTTATTATTCATTATGAGAATCCATATCGTTTCAATGTTCACCGAGCCATCTGGAAAAATTTCCCATCCAAATCGTTGAGTTAAAACCACTAATCTAGATGTCCTTTCTATATGATGATAAACTACATGGTTTGGTCTTTATCAGATTACCATAAAAGGGTTGATATGCCCTATTAATTGTTAATGAACTATGTGGGTTCTAATACATTTAAATATGACACATAAGAATACCATCTTATGGCTCCAATCTCAACATAATAACAACTCCCATATCCTTGGATAGATGATTCAATGTCAGGTGCTGTACAATGTGGCTTAGAAACCAACATCGTAATAAGATGAAAAAATCTAATTAATACATTCAAAGGTACCATTAATGGATAAACTGGGATACATATAGATATCTTCATTAATGAATATCCTCAAATACATACAAAGGATTCTATATTCCATACATGATAATAATTTCAAGTTAATTATAGGGTGACCCACAACATAATTGAAACTATTTATTGATTTTAGAACTTATTTTTAATCTATAAGAGAGTCCAAGTGTAAGAAAACAATTCCCCTCAAAGGGTGTGATGAGTCTGACCTTCTATCCGTTCAACCAATGATAGTTCTCAACTATTATTGTAAAGGAACACAAATGATATTATTCCTTTTTAATATAGGTACATCATGGATATATAACTATTGAATGTTTCTGGTGACATGAATAAAAACTATTGAGAAATTCGTTACAAAAAATGGATTTCATTGAATTAAAGGTTATTCCAAAATCACCATCAAACACCATTCCATCTCCACAAGGAAGTTTTGGGGATGAAAAACAAATGGTGTACCTGATGAGAATCTATATCCAAGATGATGGTTTCACCACCCCCCCGCCCTCCGGGCCCCTTTTGTTCTCTCAAAATAGAAGAGTTTCATGCAATATTATCAATCGTGAATCTTTTCATTTAATGAGATGATACATTCAAGGGTGTTTTAGGTTTGTGTTTATAACATATACTATACTGAGTTAAAAAGGATCTCTTTCAACCCAAATGTCATCGTTCCAACTCACACAAGTGTATTCGCCAACTATCATTCATGTCGGGTCCTCATCAAAGAAGTGGGCCCCATCCCTAACCCATTATCTTCAATGTTGGGTCTTGAGTCCATTACTCATGGAGTATCATTATAATGGTACCATATCGACCATATCGACCTCTTGATAGCACCTCAAGATTATAAAACCCCATTTTTCATTCAATTAGTGATGACTGGTGGTCCAGAAGATGATTGGACCAACAACATTCATCAATCATTTTTGGTAAGTATCCCCAAAATTCATTGACATATCCCTCCCTTATCATAGAGAGGTAAATGTATTGGACACATATTTCCCCGTCCAGATGAACCAAGTGTCCTTTCATAGTGATCCTATCAGTAGTTTATATCTTTAATTTCCCAAGGTAGTAAACCCTAAAAATTTTGAGAGATCCATCATCGGCATCTCAACCTAGGTTATCTAGACCCATCCCCACAAAAAGACAGGTTGGGGGAAGCAGCTTGTCAATATAGATGATGGACACACATCTTATCTATCAGGATAATCCTTCCAATCATGTTCAGGGTTAAAATGTGAGTAGTCACATACACCCCCTCCCTAATTCATATTTCCAATATAATTTCCTAGTATCTTCCATGAAAACCCCCCGTTCAAATTTGTTTCCACATCCTGAGAATAAACATGTAAATTCTCTCACTAATCATGTACACCATTATACTAATATAAAATTTTATGAAGAATCCAATTGGTCAAATTTAGTGTAAAACCGTGAGAGCTACACACACATGCTCACATTTATCGTGATTAATAGTACCCTCGTCTTACAAAACATAGAAAAGTAAAATAGATTCTTACAGTAATGAATAAACAGAATACCCAAATCATTATCCTCATATTTGATTACCTAAAATTTCCCCATGTTGGGAATAAATTAAATTATCAACCACATACCTATGATACAGAGGAGGAATGGAAATATAACCATGTTTCTATTGCTTAATTCACCAAGAATATATGGAAAACGGAGGATGGGAAGATGTAAATCCCTACAAACATTCTAAAAACTATCAATTAAATTATAATCGAAACAACAGTATAAATAGAGGGAGAGATACATTACTTAATCACCATTGGTGGGGTGGATCATCATTATGTAACTCTAGAGAAGAAACATACCTGTACTCTCATCTAGCATGGGTGTGGGTAAAAATCACATGTGATATATAGAAAAATGGATCTACAAATTACACATATTACCACATGAGGAAACCATCATATTCCAATGGCTACATAAAAGAAGTCTCAAAACCCTTCCAAATTCTCAAAAGCCTATCATCATATTTAAGAACTAACATAGGATCTATTCAAGAATTATTCCAAACCAGAAAAATACATTCCCCAACTAGTAACACTGGTCAATCAAATGATTTCATCTAAAAATAATTCTCCCTATAGGAAACTAGAAAATGAATAGCTGATTTGTGATCTGGATCTAAAAAATATTGTACCTCTTGAATCCCTAAAACATTTATCTATAAAAACATAGGATACTAAACTCCTATTACAAAAATACTAGAGAAGTATTATATGTTATGAATGTAATCATAAGAAACATCACCTAGAAGGACTTATTTTTATCCATAATCCAATCGATCTCAAGATTCCATCTCCTTATGAATTCCACAGTTTCCCACCCTGAATAAAGAATGTTAATGATAAATATGGTTGTACCATCTATGTATCAATTATGGTAGTCATCCCCATGATGAAATTATCTATGAATTTTCTCTCACTATGAGTGTTTTATTTCATCAAAATATTTATCCCAATATATATTTAAGGATGAAAAGTTTTTCCTTCCATGAAGAACATGTCCATTCATTCTAAATATATTTTACTTTGAATGTGAAATCCTTTATCATATTAAAGAAATACCATGTATAAAATCATTCTATGAACCAACCATGGAAAACCAATTTTCCAATATGATAAAATAAGTCCATATCAATATTGATATTTATAACAAAGAAGCATACAAACACCAAATTTGGTCAGACCATTCATGGAAACAAAAGAAAATGACAAAGAATCTATAGTAAATATGATTAAATCTCTAGATAAAGAGGATATACCATTCCTGATTTGGACTTTATCATACCCTCAATAAATCATTCCAGAGTCAATGATAGAATATTGTGTGCATGAGATCTTCCTCCACATATCAAATACTCTTCATCACTTCAAAGAATATGTATTTCCCTATGATGAGTATCAAATTCAAATCAAGGTAATAGAATGGATGAAATTAATAATTGAATTGTATTCTCTCCAAGATCCATGACATACAAAATTGTGGAAAAATAAGGTTCCATTCAGTATGTTTGCCTCATGATGTTAGAATAACTATGTTAGTTGATGAAAAATTCTCCTTCCAATGTTCTTATTTAAGGACAATGTGAAAAGATATCACTACATTTGATCGTACTGTAATCCCATCAATTCCCACCATAATTGGTATCATGCAATTTAATAGCTTTATGTCAGACTCAATAAATAGACTATATTCACAAATTAGGATAAGATCTAAAACATTGGCCCAAACTGACTATCATAGACATCAAGCTAGAATAGAGAAGGCTATTTAATGACTTTTCAATGAGGCATTGTAAAATATATAACAACCTCAAAATAAGGGATTTTAGTACCCAAATATCACAAATGTAACAGATAGTGTAAATATCATAAAAAATAGGTTCTTCAGGTGAATTCAGAATGATTCCCCCATTCCATTTACAATCAATACACTGTAAAATTATAATAGAATCCATTGAAGTAGAAACCAAAGAAATAATAGAAAAATATAGTCTATAAGGATGGTATAATTTTAAACACAATATTCGAGGTTAGAAAACATGTCCCGAAGTGTTGTGAAATTGGAATGGGAAAAACCCCATACTTCCGGGATTGGGTCACTCCCTCACCCTAACAACAAATTCATTAGTGGAATTTGGATTTCCCTTGACTAGATGGAACATTGCGGAATTAATCGTCCCAATTTACCATCCTTTCATTCTATATTCTCGTTGGAAATTCACACAACTGATCTTTTTGGAGAACTCCATTAGTTTATTATATTCTAAATATATCCTATAAAATCATAGATGGGGTGTGTAAGGAATCATGGAGGGAGTAGAAAAATAAGTTATTGCAAATTCACTGATAAAATGCCTCCAATAATTTATAGGTAAATGAATGTCATTAACACTATCCAAATAGACCCTACAAGAACATGAGCTCAATTTGAAGGATGAGCTTGAGGAGGATGTTTTATTTAAAAATATAATACACACTAAAATTATTGGAATAGGTTTTTGAACAAAAAATTTGATAATCTACCAGAATTTGGTTATTCCAAAAATCACTCTACCACTACGTCTTTAGAGAGAACAAAAAAATGGAAATGGTATTTTGGTACCTCACATGCACCATGGAATGTTTGGAACCATCACACTCAAGGAACTATTTTATCAATAAGAGAAATAGATGAAATGTTTTAGGATACTCACTAAAAAACTACAATGAGGAAGTCTTCCTACAGGTTATATTCATAAAGAAGATACCCAACTAACACTCCTAATAGGAAAACCTCAACAATGAGGCTTTGTGGGGGTAACCACAACCAATATAATTGAATCCCATAACTAATGAAATAGAGTTTCTTTAATTGAGTATTAATTTGGAAAATGTTTAGGGGTATTCTTATAGGCATACCCCTATAGGTTACCCATGTAAGACACCAAAAGTTCCACCACACATAGTCCTATCAGCTACAGGCCCTATTTGTGCTCTTGCTCAACCAAACATTCATAATGGGATCATTAATAATATGGAGTCACTAACAGATTTATTGGAATCCATGGGGTAATTGTGTACACTTTTAAAAATAGACAATATTCCTTACCCTATGTGGTTTGATCGGACTCTTCCTCCACAGAATGTTCGAAACCCTTCATTTAATATTTTCAACAGATCCGGTTACTCAATTTATCATCTGAAACATTTTCATGCACTATTGTGTTCCCAATATGGGTACCAATGACCAAAAAAAGGTAGTGAATATCAGGTGCATCATGAAATATCAGAACTGTCTGTTTTATGGTAAAATAGCTTTCGAACTTGGTCAATTATAGGGTGGTAAGAAATCCATCATAAGATTATTTTCAAATTCAACTCAAAATTTCATAACACAATAGTAATTGTCATTTAAAATTTCAAATATTTGAAGAATTAAATATGCAATTATTTAATTGTTTTGGAATGTAATTAAAAATCCTTAAACTTACAGCTTCCTCAAGAAATACATGTTTCCCTTAATTATAATGATTCTTCACAATGAGTTTCATGCACCACTTATCCATATGAAATACCCTGGATGGTATCCTGGACCTGTCATGATTGAAAAAATAGTAGAGTATTACCTCTCAGGAACCAAGGATGTGTCTTGAGTAATTCCTTCAGATAAAGGATAAATAATGATGAAAGAATACAATGTTTGCATTACACTTAAGCAGGTCCCTACACCAGCTCTCACTCCAAAGACTACATCACATCATGTGGTTACACCTATTAAGCATTAGTAACATCTCCCACCTTATTAGGATAATCAAAGACATAAGAGGAAAAATCAATTTTATGAGATGAAGAAAAAAGACTATTCATTGTGATATATCCATGTACCTTTCTATTTTATCTCTAAATTGGAGAAAAACATCATTATATTTCCAATTCCCATGTTGAATATCCAAGAGTGTGAATATTTCCCCCTTAATTTTTTCCCCATTAGTAATGAATTGGGGCACAAAATAATGGAATGTTTTGTTTTTTAAACAAATCTTGGAAATTATGGTTGACTCCAATAATGTGAAGTTAAGAAAGCCACTTATGAAAGTGTAATAGGTTTTTGAAGCTGATAGAGATGAGAATAATGAAGGGTAAGAAGTTAACAGAAAGGGTATGTTGAATTTCAATGACTAGATGATCCAAAATAATAATAAAATAGAATCATGTTATCTTTTAATCAGAGTTACAATAAGAAAAAATTCTTCAAGCCACTTATACTACAACAAAATTGAATCCATCAATAGCTTAATCATATAAAATATAGTTTTCCAAAAACAATATGTACGAAATAATATAAAGAAAACAATGGATAGTGATCTGATGCCATGACGAAATCTATCATTGACATCAATAAACTTCATTACCATAGTCAAAAAAGAATGATAAGTGACCCACAAATTAATAAAAGAAGAGTCAACCCCTATCACCCACCCCCAACATAATATTAATTAGAATAGGAGTATACCTTTTGTTACATTAATTTTATTCACATAATGTATATCTTATCAAATTGTCAATTATTTTGTGAACATAAATTAATACCACTCTATCATTGAAATTGTGTTAGAGGTTATCAGAGTCAAGAATATAGGGGATGTCATGTTCATTCCATGAGCCACTACTCTGTCCCCATCACTTCCTGAACAAAATACATGGATGAAACTCATGGGAGAGATCTCCAGTGTGATCATAAGAACAGAAGATGTTACAACACTTATTATTGGGTCTTCCCTGACAGGATTATTTTAGAACATCTTCTATAGTATATATCATCACCTAATCTTCCATTAAATGCTGATAAACCCATCCCACCTAATCAACAAAGATCAAAAGCACCTTCAGCTCATTTTCCAATGGCTAATCCATCCACATCATGTACATCAATTCCTTAATAACATTCTAAATAGAATCCTCATTTTGGGATGTATAGAATAGTCAAATAAAAGTATGATATTTTAGATTAATTATTCCTAGTATCATCCAAGATTTAAATATAGGATGCTTTAAGCTAATCAGAACACCTTGGAGAAGGAATCTTATACTCTTGGTCAATTATTCATGAATTTGAAATTGATGGTTTTGTTGATGAATTATTTCAGGTAGCAAATGATCCTAAAGAATTTCAAATGGTCATATCATTTATAGAAAAGGATGAAGATTATATTATACATTGATATTTATGAACCTTGTATATATCTAGAATGTTAAATGACATTTACATTTGACAATCCTCCATTGATCGTGGCTCATGTTTCACCATCATTTCAATCAGAACACATCACTATGTATATTTCAATAAATATAAATTTTCCCCATATATATTAATGTAATAGGTTATGAAAATAAAAATCTAAATAATCTTAGAAAAAAATCAAGACTCATTTGGGAGATACTGTGTTTTCCATTAAATTCATGGTTGTTTTTAAAGATACAGCCTTCAATATTCTATTGTGAAGACCATGTATACATACACATGTGAATATCCCAGTGTAAAACAATTGATTTAGATGTTTTAATTATTAAATTTCCATTCATATTTTTTTTACATCTGATTTAATTCTTAAGAAACATGTTTACTAAACATATATGTATTAATTATTTTATAATGTGTTAAATAAACCATTACCTTTTACTATATATAATATAAGTTATAATGAATTCTTGAATATAATGTTCCATTGTTAATTATGATTAATATAACGAGAATGTGACTGATTAATCAGACTCATCATTATCATATATAATTCATACTTTAGTCATGTATCTCTTACAAAAAATTACTTCAAAATGGGACTGGAACTTGTATGGATAAAAAAATGACTCATCCTTTGAAATGTTATCATAACCAAGATCATATTGAAGTTTATCAGACATACCTATATTTATAATCAAAATATAGAAGACTTGTTTTGAATGTGGGGAATACTTTTTAAACTGTAATCACATAAATTAATACAACAATATAATTTCAATTATTCCATATCATTATGAGATATCTTGTTCTAGGTGGCCATACAATTTCAATGAACATGGAGAAATATGACCATTGGGAGATCACAATATGACCATTGGGAGCTCCACTATATATAGCAGGTCATTTGATGAGTCTTGATATGGTTGATTACATTCTCTCTTGATTTTTTATGTAGATTACATTGTGTGAACATCTCATTCTTAGTCTTTTGTATTTATTTAGATATATATCAATTATAATGAATCATTGTTCACTTGTTTCTGTAAAATATTTTGTAACTATTACTAGCAATTGATCATCATAAAAATCCACGGATTTCATGAAATTGAAGATGGTTAATTTGATCAATTATACATAGGGATAACATGGATATGTAGACAAAGGATATGGTCATCGTATCAAGGGATTCTAGGGATATAAAAAACCCATTCTTATCTTAATATCATGTTCTTCCATCATATGGGAGGAAATACATTCCGATAAGTATAAAATTAGGGATACCACTAGTCTAGATTATAAACTACCATTCTCCTAAAGCGAAAAGAGTTATAGTTTAATATATTGAAATTATTTATTTCTTTTATTATCATTTATATTACATGTTGTTAGATGTTTTAATATTCCACTTCACATTTTTATATAAAGTAAAACCTAACATTCAACTTTGAATTCAGATTATTTAATCTTTATTAATCTAATTATGATAATAACAATACATTTTATTTTATTGTTTTCATACTGAGTGTGATTATTATAATCTAATAAATCATATCCATGGTCATTTTGAAAATTCAGAACTTTTAAATTTGACTGTATCTAGGTTTTGAATCGTTAATATGTTTTGATTATACTAAGTACTGAGTCTGATAATCATCATAAAGAGGTCTTTGAGTTTTTTACATTACTTTTTTTTAACAAATAGTTTTAAAAATATGATTAACCCCCAAATATGTGTATATCCATCTCATCATATTCTTAATATCCTAATATTTATTATCAAAATATTTATCAAAGAAATATAATCAGGGAAAGTTTCCACCTATGATATAGTTGTTCATTTTTTAACATTATTTGGTATTTAATGGTGTTGATGATTTAATATAAAGATTTTGTTTATGATGTTTTGTTCATAAAAATATGTTTTTCATTAAAAAAAATATTTTTTCTTTTTTAAATTTGGAATTAATAAATATTGGTTCAATAGACAATCTCAATCTATACCGAACACCCATCTACAATGGTGTTGATTATGAGTATCAGAGGGATAAGAGGAATAATTTTGAAAATACAAATCATAAGATCTTAATTATTATAAATAGTTTATAATATATTGGCTATAAAAAAATGATGATGTTATTTATGGAATCCTACATTTTCATTATATACTTTTTTATAAAAATTGTCAAATTGAGGATATTTTAATGTTTATTGTATGGGAAATAAGGTATGTAACACATGAAAACAGAAAATATTATTTTATTCAACATGAAAGTATCATTAATAGTTCATATTAATTACACGTAATCCATCTCATAGCATGGGGACAAACATCAGAGGAAAGGGTGGGGAGAAGGCCCAATAAGGGAAAACAAGTGAAACAGTTTACAAATGATCTTGAGAGATATTGATAAGAATATAAAGAATATAATTATGGAATGAAAAAAATATCACAAGGAATACAATAAATAAAATAAAAAGAATAATAAGATATATATATGTCTAAATAATTTAATTGAGTCATTCCAAATCATCTCACCAATGTATATAATTGATGATTCATAAAAATTACAATGGATTTTCACCAAGGTATCATAAAACTCATCATCTCTATATATTAAATTAATTAATTAATTAATTAGATTGTGATCAAGGTGTACCATTTATTTTTGTTACTTAATATTATATATAAATATCACAATAGAAATTCTCAGAAATACCCTGTGGAGAATAAATGAAAGATATTTCATTTCAAAAATATAGTGTTTTAGAAATAACCAAAATTATTATTCATATGTCATTTAAAACCTACTGAAAAGGTAGGTGGGTTAAATTTATGTTATTCTATGAATTAAAATAGATCATTTTGAAATCCCTATAAATACCCCAAGAGAATATAGTGGTTTGGTAATTGAAAATAGAAAATAAACAAGTTTCTTTATAAAAAGAGTGAAATTTGGAGACAAAAATTAGAGAGCATAATAATTATGAAACGTGGTTTGAGATAAAATTAAAAGTGTAAAAGGGCCTACCATTAATAAATGACTCTTAATACAGTAAACGGATACAGTTAAATTTAAATAAGAACACTATATGTAAATTTGAATGATATACCTCATAAAAGAAAACATGAAAGGAAAAGAGAAGTTTGAGATTTCCCTTTCCATGAATAGTGACTCCTAAAACATGGAGATCGGGTCCTTGGGGGATTGAGGAAAACATTTGAGGACTCCTTGGTAGGTAATACTATGACATATCCCTTAGGATTGAATTTGAAATGAAATAAAAAATATTAAATGGGTGGGTATTTATAGAAAAAGTGAGGGTGTTTTTAATTAATTTCTACAGACACCTCAGTAGTGGTATTTGATATACCATTGGCTTGACCAATGTATTTTCCAATGGTATTGTCCACATGGTACACCGATTATCATATTTTAATCCTCAAGAGTCAACCATCATTATTTCATCATTATTACATCATTAATGATGTCATTAAACATATAATAAACTCAAAGAATTATGTTTACTATCCACCGAGAAAATTTAAGATGATCCTATCAGACTCTATATATGATACTGATCACAATTTTTTTATATCAATTCATAAAAAATAATTTCTCAAAATTAAATTTATAATAATTATTTATTTGAAAAAAATACATTATTTTTCAGTTTTCATCCAAAATACGAGACTTTATAGAAAACTAAAAATAATTCACCGTAGATTAAATTTTTCATTTGAAATTAAAAATATATATTTTTAATTTAGCATAATAATTATTCTTGTATTAGAAATATCTTAAAGGTGATATTTTATTTTTAAAATCAATTTATACATTTTTTCTCAATTAAACATATATTGTCAAAGTAAAAACAATTTTTATATCAGAAATGATTAAATAATACTTTTATTTAATCAAATGGATTATAATTTATGATTATAAGTCCATGAAACATAATCCCTTATAAACCCCACATATGAGTTAAGGGTAAGGCATGAAATAGTGATATAAAAATGGGGTGGCTCGTTTATCATTTGTCGAGCCATAATCTCCATTAACTTCAAGTTCACATGGAGGAGATTTTATTCAAGCATAACATGTTGAAGCTCCACATAGGTTTAATCAAGAGTAAATCCAAAAGATTGTACCAGCCTCCTAGGTTCTGATAAATTGGATTTGTATGACCTGATTCTATAGGATGACTCCACTGAATCCTTTTTTTGTGTTAATTATCCATCATCATTTCTATTTATAACATTAATTATAACATTAAAACTATTATTAAGTGTGTTGTTTCAAATTGTCATTTTTTATCAACGGTCATATAACCAATGAAAACGGATATTTATAATAAAATAAAATTACTCCATTGTTAAAGGAAAAAGTTTTTTTTGAGTACAAAAGAACAGCATACATTTATGGAAAACTATTGTTATTTAAAAAGTGTATGTCCTTACATTATTCCCCATTTAAGAAATTTCATCCATGAAATTTTAAACCATTCACTCAATTGAGATAATGTGTTGGTGATTTTTCCTCATTCTCTCCTCTAGATCACAAATGGATTCTTTATATTATTTCTTACTCCACAACATGTTTACTAGGTGGGTAGTCTGTTGTGTAGAACACTATCTTTATGGTATATGACCTCCATTGGATTATCCACCTAAGAGAGGTATCTTTTTAGTTGTACCACCTCCTGATTTAGTACATGTCAAGGGTTAGGAATGTACATCCTTGAGAGAGATACATGGAAAACATTGTGAACTTTTGCTATTTTTAGAGGAAGTGTAATCTGATTGGCTACAACTTCTATGTGATCATGGATTTCATAGGGGATAATCCACTTAGGTATGAGATCCCAATTCATTTCAATCCTAATGACACTATTCCATGGATAAATTGAAAGGAAAACATTTTCACAAACCTCAAACTCCATATCCCTTCATCGATTGTCAGCATAACTAATTTGTCGACATTGATATGCCTTAATATGTTGGTTGATGTAATAAGACTGTTGTTCATCTCATTCTCAAGATTAGGCCCACGAATCTTTATCTCACCAACTTCTTCGCAACGAGTAGGAGTTCTACATCACATTCAATATAGATTTTTTGAGCCATTTAAATACTCGAATGGGATCTGTTTTTATATGAGAATGCAACAAATGGTAGATGTTTATCCCACCCCCCTTTAAAATCCATTATCTATAATTTTTAACATTTACGTGAGTTTATGAATAGTACTTTAAATTTTTACATCAGTTTTAGGATGAAATTCCATACTAAAATTAAATTTTTCACTCAAAGAATGATGAATAGTTGTCTAGAATTTTGATGTGAACCATAGATCATGAGAAATACAATATAAAGTGGAACACCAAGAAACCTTACCTCTTACATCCTGTATATCATGGAATGGTGTTCAAGAGAGGAATATTTCAAAAAAGATATAAAATGGGAATTCATGGTGATACTATCCATTATAATCCATATCAAATTATTTTTCGTAGATATTTTTTGGTGTAATGTGATAGTATTCATAATGATATTTTCCCACATACATGATGGTATGGGTACTAGTTATAATACCCTTTTACAATGTTTTTTCCCTTCATTCACTTCTTGACACACCATGAACATTGATGATTATTTAACTATCTCCCTTCTCATGTTATCTAACCAATAATGATCATAAAGGTCACTATTCATTTTAATGAATCCTATACATACAGAGAATGTAGAGCTATGGGCTTCATCCATTAGCACCGTCTTTATTTATTGAATATATAGAACACATAGAGTTGTATGAAATTTCAATACACCTTCATGATCAATATTGAAATTATAAAACATCCCATTCTTAACACCCTTTAACTTATTCTATAATCAATTATCATTTCATTTAGATTTCTTGATCTTCTCTCGAAATGATAGTTGTGAAATCACTTTGGATAGGATTGGTGATATCTCATCCCTTACAATTCAAGTGTCGAGTTTTACTTGTCCTTTGATCAAATGATCTATTTGAATCCTCCTAATTTGTATGACAATAGTGTCTTTTCTTCATCATGCATCTGCGAAATTTTTGTTCTTATAGGATGATAATGAATTTAAAAATCATAGTCTATTTGAATTTCCAACCATGTCCTATTTTTCATGTAGAATTTGTTTTTGTGAAAATGTAATTAAAAATTTAATGGTCCATGTATATATCACATTTCTACTTATAAATATTGTTCCTCCATATCTTTAGAGAAAAAATGAATACAGCCAACAATAGATCATGTGTATGATAATTCTACTCATAAGGCATCAACTATCAAGATGCTTAACCAATAACCACTTTATATTGAATAAGGATTCACCATATACTTTTTAGATATAAATCAATAAAAATAAAAAGTACTTCTCTGATAGTGGATTGATTTTACATGGGTACAATAACAAATCTCTTCATTATCACATGGAAACTTTCTTCACACTCTTTTTTCTAGATGATCTTGACCAATTTTTGTGTTAACATGGTTAGTGGATTAGAATGTCTTAAATATTTAATGAAAATCATCCTATAATATCCCATAAAACCATGGATAAATTAAATAGTAGTTACTTTTGTAGGATGATCTCACTCCTCCTCGACCATTTTCTTTGGAGGGTCAAATGATATTCTTTCAGAGGTTACAATGTCCCCTAAGTGGAAAGAGTATAGTAACCAAAACACAAACATTCAGAAATTTCCAAATAACCTTTCCTTCCTAAATGTTTTTAGTATCACCCATTTATTACCTTTATACACCACATGATTTATGTAATATATCATTATATATTCAACAAAAACTACCACAATGTAATCAATGTTCTTCTCAATGACAATTAATTAATTCCATAAAAAATAATGAGCAGTATTCATGTGAATGTTCATAACGAAGAATTCATAATGACTATATATTAATTAGAAGTATTTTTCTAGAACATCATCATTATTATCCCAAAATTTATGATTAATATGTCAGAGAATAGTCATGGATAACAATTTATCCCCTCGGAGCAGGTTAATCAAATCATAGATACTTATAAGAGGATAAATATTCCTCATTGTGACCTCGATAAGTCCTATAAAATCATTGCAAAATGGCATTAATCTATACATCTTTTTCAAAAAGATAATAGGTGCTCACCATAGAGACACACATAGCTAGATAAAACCATTCTCCAAATGATATTATATTTTCTTATTTAATTTATCCTACTCCCCATTTTCTATTATATATGGATTATTTTGATATTGTATTGGATCTAGGAATGAGTTCATCGGAGAAATGTCCCTCTCTTTCTGGGAGAGGTCCAAGATACTGCTCAAGAAATACATGAATGTATTTCTAAACGATGGGAACAGTCTCCATTTGTAAAAAACAATTTATTCTTCAAATTCACCAATAATCTCCCTAGAGAAGTCTATAGCTGGTTCTTCTAGACAAATCTCAGGTTGACATATCTATCCTTTAAAAACAACTATATTTTCTCTATTAAAGACTATTTATATTTTCATGCTTCTTTTTTTGATCATATAATTATTTTAGGAGAACCAATACATACCAGATATAATGTTGAAATCCAATTTGGGAATGATTACTAGATGTTTTATGAGATCCAATGTGAATAATATAGTTTCATAAAAATTGATTCTTGGATAATCCCTCTAAGAGTCTTGGATAATAACTCAAATTATAGTAGTTCATGAATTGATTCTGTATTCTTTGAAAACATGATGGAAATAAAAAAATGTGAATAACCAGAATTAAACATAGTACAAGCCAAATTTGAGAGAACAATAAGAGTACTTAGAACCAAAACATTTGTAGCATCAACTTCAGCTGTCATAATAGAAAAAGGATGGCCCTCTTCCATTGGCCTATGCTAAGGATGATGGTGATTAACCTATATTACCCTCATATATAGAATGTTATTGGAATAGTTCTTGAGATATCCATAAATGAAGAATTGGACATTAGGTATGTCATGTACCATCTGCCCTTTTTTATGTTGAGAAGATGAGGCTTCACCTCACTGTGAAATTTTTTTTCAATATAGTCATCTCTTCCATAGTTATAAAATATCAAAATCCCAAGTATGTAGTACTCATAGTACTTCTTAAAACCTTTATTTCATGTATATTGTGGAACTTTATTTCCTCATCATCCATGATCAAAGATCCTCAACAATTCTAGTACCAAATATTTCATATTTTCAATCAATATAGTGGACCAATGCATCGATCCAAAATCCAGTTCATCTTTTATATCACACATCTTGATCCCCTCAATGTTATTATAGTCTCTGTTAGAAATATTTATCAATATATGAGGTATTTTTCTACCAATAAAAATATCAATCTTCCCATTAGGATCCATGAAAATTCTAGAGGTCTAATGGAAATGTAATCTAAAGTTCATTAAATACCTTCCAACTGATTCATTCACCTTCATCATTAGTTTGATGAATTCATTATCTATTTTCAATCGCATGAAATTTGAGAAATACTTATTAACGATGATTCCCCTATAATCTTCCCATTCTATAGCTTCAATATCCCATCTTTGCCTCATGATTTTATTCAGTTCCTACCACTAATTGGCTTCTCTATCTAAATGATAGAGAACAAAATTTACTATATTTTATTTTTCTCAATGATATACATAAAAGATCTCTTCTGTAATATTATCAACTATTCTATAATCAACATGTTGATAGATCCACTGGATGATTGTTTCTTTTTACAAATAATGGACTTAATATAATGTTATTCCCTTCACGGTGAAACTGGCCTCTCAGTATGATTCTAGTTATTTATAATAACATGACTTAGTTGATTCAATTTTCTCAAGAATTTTTCCATTTTGGATTCCATGAGAGGGTCATCAACACAAGATCTATTGTAGTCACTATTTTCAAAGTTTCTACAATGTCCTACCATTTTCTAAAGTAATAAAACCCTTGTGATATATGTGTTACATTTTATAATCAAATAATTCTAAAAGTATATTATGTCTTAAAACATCATGCTTAACTTTTTACTAATTGGCAATAATAATTTTCAATATGTACTTCATAATTATTAATAAAGATCATTGTAATTAACAAAACATATACCCTAAGTGTTTTAAACTAGTAGTTCAAGGAGGCCTTTTTTATGAACCAGTTCCCATTTGACTCTTCCTCAAAATGGTTTTTTAGGTTTCACCCAAAAATACATTTTTCCCAGAGCCACATCAACTTTTTTTGTATCCTTAAAAGGATTTATTTGTTCAGAAACACTTACTTAATATATCACCAAAATGATAGGATGTTTTTCTATATTTAAAAATTTATTTAAGGTTTTTCTTATTTTTTTTTAATTGCAATCTCTAAAAATAACAATACATTCTTTTCATAAAACATATGAAATCCCACATTTTTATTACCTAACTTTTCAATATATTTTACAAACGTATAATAATTTAATGTTTAGTGTGTTATAAATAAAGTAAAAAATAGATGAAAACATAAAACAATTATTATATAACACCTAAAATGTTTCTTTAAGGTTCATCCAATGAAAATTTACTGCATCTCGTAACCTAGTTAAATACAATATGGTAATGGGTGAGAATAAGTCCCATTAAGGGAAATCAAGAGAAATATTTTATATGTGATCTTGAGAAATATTTATAAGAACATGAAGAATATCAATATGGATTGAAAAATAAAGCATGAAATATACGCTAAAAAAAATAAAATAAATCATAAATTTCAAATGTGGATACGTCATTAAATTGAGTCCTTTATAATCATATCACCATGTTTTTCCACCATGGTGTCAGAGAAATTATCTAGGTTATTCACCGAGGTATCATAAAAACCATTCTAATATTGAGATTAAATTTATTAAAAAGGTATTGGATCACTATCAGAGCACACCATTTATATTTAATAATTTATTTGAAACATAAATATCATAATAAAATAACTTGTAAATAAATCTTTGAGAATTAAATAAATGGGATTCATTTCAAAATCACGTTGTTTTAAAAATTGTTTGTAAATAAAATATTTTTGTCATTTTAAACCCACGGAAAAGGTAAGTGGGTTTCATTTATGTTAATCCTAGAATTGAATTAGATAATTTTGAAATACATTTTAATACCCCTATATAAGATATGTTTTTGGGTATCTACAAATTAATATAAATTAATTTATTGGAAAAATGTAGATATATTTATTAAAAAAATCAGCCAGTATAACGAGTATTAAAAATGGTGTGAGAAAAAATTAAAAAGAGAGGTGAAAATGGCATCCAATTCATAAATGACTAATAATATAGAAATTTTATAGAATAAAATTGACATAATAACAAGATATGGATATTTTAAAGACATCTATCCTAAGAAAAAACATAAGGGGGAAAGCGAATATTCAGATTTCCTATAAATTGAATAGTGACATTTGAAACTCAATGATCCTGACCTTATGGGATTTATTACTCCTTGAAAGGAATACATGGGAGGTAATACTATAATAAATTAATTTATAATGAATTAGAAATGAAATAAAATGAAGGAATTTTGGGGTATTTTTAGAAAACGTGAGGGAGTTTTTAATTAATTTCTGAGGACACATCAGTAGTGGTATTTGAAAAACCATGTGATTGATCATGGTATTCGCTTCTCAGGACACCTATTATCATATTTTATTACTCAAGAGACAAATAAATTTGTTACATCATTATTGCTTCCATTAAACATATGGAAAACTCTAAAAATTATGTTTACTCTTCATTGAGAAAAATGAAGTTGATCCTATCAGACTCTAAAAATCATACTAATTTCAACCATGTATGTATATTTTTAAAAACCCCATTCTCATAATTAATTTTTTTATAAAATTATCTAAATGAAAAATATATTCTTTATCACTATTTATCAACAATATTATCGTTCTTAGAAAAAGAAAAAAAATTCACCCTAGATAAATTTTTTACCTCGAAAATTTAAAAAGATGTTTATTTTAGTAGAATATTTCCCTATGTATAATAAATATCTAATATAAAACATTTACCTGTTAAATAAATTTATCAAATTTTTATCAATTAAATATATGATTTATTATGAACACAAATTATTAAATTGGAATTTATTAAATAACAATTTTAATAAAACACTGGGATTACAATTTTTGTTACAAAGGCCTTGAAACATAACCCCTTATTACACTTCTGTAAAACCTAAGTTTATGGTGTGATGTTGTGATAGAATCATGGTGAATCTCTGCTAGAATCACCCATGGGGTATTCTCTAATAACATGAACTTCTCTTGTAAGTGACATCATTCAAGCATAACATGTTTAAGCATGGCTTGGGATTAACCAAGAGTGAAGCCCAATGATGCTACCTCCATCCCTATTTAAAATAAATGGGATTTTATTTTCATGATTATACTACATTATTACATTGAATATTAGTTCTATATTAATTAGCAATTATAATTTTGATTTTTATCATTGATTTTAACATTAAAATTATTATTATGAGTATTTCTTCCAATGATCATACTTGAAAAAAAGACATAATTGACCAATGGTAATATAATTGATGAGACTCAATGGTCACATTAAATTATAATTACATCATTATTAAAAGAAAATAGATATTTGAGTAAAAATTAATGACACAGATTTTTCGAAAACAATTATTAATAAAAAAATTTATGTTTTTGAAATGATCCTTATGGAATAGATAATAGATACCATTCCCAATTAGTGGGAATGATAGAAAACTGATGTTTATGAGACTATAAAGTTAAATAATCTTAAAATTGATGATTTTTTTGGTACCCTTATATAGTAATAGGATAGCCTCAAGAGTGATTCTTATAAAAAAGAAAATAAATATGGTGGTTTTGACATTGTGACAATATCATCAATACCATGTAAAGGCCCATTAGTAGAGAATGAGGTTAAATCATTAACAATGATGAAATTGATTCTTCTATCTGATTGAATTATGTTTAAAAATTCTGAAAATTGGTTACTAACATGGATAATAGGATAAACAAGACAATCAATATAAATGATTTTTAACACTGATACAGAAATGATCATAAATAGAAAAAAATAGACGAATTATGAAATCAATTTCTATGAGTTTCTGAAATATGGAATGATTGGACAATATTTTATAATGATGAATATGATATACAGGAAATAAAATAATTCAAAAAGTAATGATAAAAATAATTATAAATCCAAGGGAAAGAATATTCTAAATTCTACTAACAGTTAGAGTGCTAGTGCAAGTGATTCTTATTAGAGTTATACATACATGGAATGTTTTAGTCACAGTGACATATTTTTTTCACCAATATACCAAAATTAAATCATTATTTATTTCATAGGGTAATAAAAGTTGAAATTCTTTGCAACATTCATTTATGTGATAATTATCCAAATGGGAAGGATTTAATATTTTCTGATGAAGAATCATCCTCACTAAGAGATACTTTTCCTTTTTCTTATATTGAAGATTCACATTTTCATAAAGGTCATGACAATGGTAATTTAATAATTTGTAAAAAATATGATAATTATATCACCCTGAAATCCAAAATTAAAACCTTGTATTCGATAGCATGTGTGAAGTGCAACACCATGTACGTATGTAAATGTAATATTTAGATACATTATGATATATTTTCTATTTTAGATATATTCAATACATGATATAGAATGTAATGAATAAAACACGTAGTTTGATTATGTTTCACGTGATAGATAGATTCCTTGATAGCTTGCGTTACATGTAAGAATGTCATTCCTCAATAGCCCATGTTGCACTTAAGACTGAGTTTCACCGAATAAAAACATATTTTTACAAATTTATTATTTAATAAACTATAATAAAACCTATATATTATTTAAGAAATATAGAAAATTACTAACTTACTTATGAAATTTATTGTTTATATAAATATAAAATGAATTCATGGGTTACCAATTAATGAAAACGAAAATAAGAACTAATTGCATATAAAAAAGAAATATTATAATATTTATACTTCTCATTGAGTTTTATCAAAATGAAAATAATAATTAAAATTAGTTAATGATTTTAATGAAATATAATTGTCAAATATTCAATAAAATATTTTTTAAATTAAATAATGAGGATAGATATACATAACATAAGAACAAACATTATTTTAAACATAAAAACCTATATTATTATAAAGGACATTTTACCACCTTTTATTGGAGAACCCATTTTCAATCATTATTTTGGCACATTAATTGATTTAATTTTTTAAAAAATATTTATATTATAAATATAAACATAATAATTTGATTAGGGTGAATTTTTTATATTTTTATAAAATAATTCGATTTTTATTGAACAATTAAAATACTATATTTGAATTTAAAACTGCTTTTGCATCTAATTTTTTTGTCCGGATAAGTTTTAATATTAATAGTTTTTTACGTTTAATTGGATTTTTAGTTTTATCGATTAATAAAATTTATGTCATTTTAATCAATTTCAATTTGAATTTGATTATAGAAACATAGTAATCATTGGATGTTTTACATTAAAAACCTATATTATCATCCCACCTACCTAATAAATTTTAAAATTAATTTCATCCACTTCTATGACTGGAATTTGGAAAAATGAAATCCATATATTAAATAATCATAATTTAGAATTCTTAATAAAACCAAATTTTCTTCTTGTAAAATATATTAGTGAACTTAATTTCTATTAATTACAATTATTGAGTCCAAATTAAGCATAATAAAGGACCAAATCATAATATCAAGGGCCCAAATGACCAAGTCACTCATACAATATCCACTGGATGTCTATAAATCGTCCACTCAGATTCCATTATTTATTTTTCTGTCTGGTATGCCTTTTAATTTTAATAACATGTTGACACCTAACTTGTTTTCCAAAATTCCAAGTGAGCTATTTTTCTTCCTTATAAAATGCCACCAACTCTCCTCATTCCTCACTATTTTCAAACCACATAGGATGATCTAATATCTAAATAAATAGCTTCCAAAAATCCTTCCCATTGACCTTGAATCCTTCCATTTGGATGAAAATAAATCCAATGAATAATTTAGAACAAACCAGAATTAGATACCCAATTAAGAGGTAATATCTCACCTTATCCCATGTAGTTTAATTTCCATTACCCACACCCTAAAAAATCCTTATACTATGATTTTATAACAACAAAAATATAATAAATCTACATGTATTTATTTTGTCAATTTATTTACTTACGCTTACTCTATCCTCCATCAAATGGGTAGTGAACAGACAATTTCCCCGTATGGAAAACAATTGCCTCACGAAACGATGATTTTTCACTTTTTACCACATTAAATGGTTCAAATTATGATGGAAAATATATTTATAATTTATATATATGATATTTATAATTTATATTTATTTATTTAATAATTTCATATCATATACCTTTAATACTTTTCATTTTTGTTAATATGATTTCATAGTTTGAGGAAGTGTGGACTATCACCCCTCAAAGCGATGTGATATGTTCACATAATCTATTGAATGTATAATTTATGACTATAATAAAACAAATGTGAAATTAAGAACAACTAAATTACATTTATGATATTATTATCGTTATTGGAATATAATATATATATATATATATATATATTTCATTATTACCCTTTCAGACACATAATATGTAATAACTTTATTCATGGATGTGTGGACTACTGCATCCTTGAGTTCATGTGATTCATTTTTCATCAAAAAAATTATAGATGTAAATTTATATAATTAAATAATATGTTATTTAGGATATAATGATAATTCTGGAATTATATTGTTTACTTACCTTCATTCCTAAAAGATAAAAAAAATTAGAACATTACTCAAGTGTACGCACGACCTACCATCTCCATGATTATAACGTTGGTTCATTTTTTATAACCATATTTAATGATTGACTAAAAAATTATAATTTTTGAACAAATTTTATAGTAATAGGAAGATTATTATTCTTTATATTTTATATAATGACTCCATTCACCATAGTTGGCTGACCAATGAAGTTTTTGACACATTAAACGAATTCAGTGAAAACACCTAACATAAATGTAATTGATCACGTAGTTATATATTTCCTAGTAATAAGTTAAATAATATTTCTTCAATACATAAAAAATCTTATAAATTATGAATATAATTCAAAAAAAACTATACATTTATTTAATGGATGATCACCCAAATGAAAATGCAAGGTAATGGATTCTCATCTCACATTTTACATCAATGAGATAAATATCGTGTTAATCCTATACAACTTTTGTGTGGTTTATATACTACCCATAATGATATATTATAACATGAATTATTTAATCTTCATGGTATTTAAAATGATAATTCAAAATTATTAATTCATGAGGGTTATGATTTAAATTGGCCCAAATAAGAATGAGGCACCTTGGGATGTTTAAAAATTATTATTCCAAAAAATTATTACTAATAATATTTCAATGGAATTTCTAGTCATGAAACAATATAACCATTTTCTAATACACCATTTCACTATTTGGTAGTTATTCCCAACCATTATCATGTATATGAAAAATGTTTCAACTCTTCAGTACTCAAAATATTTTATATTATTTTTCTGAGAACCTGACATTATTTCACTCTTTAATCAAAGAACATGTTTTCTTCTAAAAACATTGATTTATTAATTTGTTTTAAAATTGATTTTTGAATAATTTGTTAATAATTTATTAACCTTTTTTCTTTAACCACTATTTTCAATGGAATCTTACTATTTATTTCTATACATGGTATCATTAAAACCATTTTTCTTACAAAAGGAATGTTCAATTACCTTATAAAGCAAGTACAGATGTACCCTCTATGATTACATTGAATCTTACCATCATGATTAAATGGTTAATTTTAAAATAAAATGTTTTAAAAAATTATTTTCAAATAGAATATTTTTTCAAAATGTTTATTCAAAACAGAGGATATTTTGCTCATGAATGTTTTTAAAATAACATTTTATTTGTATTAACAAATGATAATGAAACATTATTTTAATACACTGGGGGTATATTTTTTTGATACCATATTTATTAATCCTCTAAATCGTTTATGATTATTTTGTACAAGGATAGTATTGACTTATAAATCCTTGATTCCTTTTGTAACCGTGAAAATTTTAATTTCCAATTATCATTGATCATTGAATTTCACTAAAAATTCATATTATTTTACATGGATATGATTATTTCCTTAACATTAAAACATTTTATATTTATTTTTTACATTTATTGTTATTTTATTATTTTGATAAATATATATAAACCCATATCCCATAATAAATATAGATATGTTATAAGGAATTTCGTATATTTGATTGCATTAGACATGCACTATATGGGTTTGGGAATTGTTTGGGCATGACTTCTGTGTTAGAGACTGGGTAATGCAATCTATATAGGTTTGGGACCAATTAATGAACGAACTTCAATTCATCAGTTGTATCAATGGATGAAATAGTTGTGAAAACTTGAAAATTTTAAACTGTCTATTAAATGTAATGGAATAATGATCCTTGGAAACAATATGTCCAATAATTAATAATTTCTAGCAATTAGTTTCAATTATAATTTTACTATGAGTTTTTTCATTGACATATCTATTGATATATTTAACTTTTAGTTCATTGTTTAAAAAATAATGTGTTTTAGTTTCTTACCTTTTAATATTTATTTTTCCCTTTATAGTTTTTTTAATTTTCATTTTTTTAGTTATTGCCTTTCGATATTGTTTTCCCAATTCAATTTAGTTTATTGATTTCTTGGAATGTGTATTTAGTCATTTACCTTACCATGATAATTGTTTCTTATTGGTTCATTATTTCATTCAATATAATTTTCCCTTAATAAGCATTCGAGTTCACCCGTAATATGTTTTCATCCACAAAAATCCATGAACCGTAACATAAAATATATGTAGGGATTTAGTAGATGGATAATAGTTATCCTTGAAGCTATTTTTTTAGATGGAAGAAAAGTAATTATATTGTTATTATTTTATTTATTTTTGATCCAAGACTCATTTATTTATAGGTTTTACAAATACTACTAAAATCTTTGGTACACCAGGATTTGATTCCATGTAATCATAACATTATAATTAGTAGCAAAAATAGGCTCTAGTATATCAGTGTTTAAGGACCTATTTTTTGTATGAAATGAGGTTAGTATAAAACATGGAAACTAGATTTTGGAAAAAATATATTAGATAACATAACAATAATTTATAATTTTAGGATAGGTATAAATTATAACCTTATAATTTTGTTAAAGTATAAATTATGTGGGTATTAGAAGTAAAAAACCCCTCTGTGGAAACTACATGTGGGTGTTGTTCTAGAATAGAGGTGCATATATGTAATAACTCAGACATGGTTTTTCAATCCCGACACTTGGTAACCATGTACTTGACAATGAGACTTTATGTGAACTTTGTTATTCACCCCCATGGGTTTTGATTAGGATAAACTATGTTTATTTTCATATCAATATGATGAATTTAATTGGATTTTGACAATGAGTATCCTAGGGTAATATTATGGTTTTTATGAATAAAGACATGGATTTATGGTTTAAAAATCATATAAATTATATTATCAATAAAATATATTCCAAGGAAGGATATATGTCAAAATAAGTGGATTATTTATTTATATATTAGATTTCTATTAGAAAAATTATAAAAATTTCTATATAGTGATTAAACATACTTCCAGGATGTATGTTATAATTATTTGGGAAATTACATTAATATTGTTTCAGAAAATGAAAACTTATATGTTGTTTGACAATCTATCAAATCTGTCATGTCCATTGGTCATGAACCCATGACCCAAGGATTATATAGGTTTCATGAAAACCACTAACCTATTCAATGTTGGTGTTAAATTTTCATTT
Source organism: Viscum album (assembly GCA_963277665.1). Lineage (NCBI taxonomy): Eukaryota > Viridiplantae > Streptophyta > Magnoliopsida > Santalales > Viscaceae > Viscum > Viscum album. Next base: position 1,546,766,717 of record OY728147.1, read on the forward strand.
CTGTTAGTTAAATAATCTTAGGAATAAATGTTAATGATGAACTAGTAGAATCACTTTTGAGGATTAAATATTAATCTATAAACCATATTAGTTTCATAAGATATTTAAAGACAAATAGACATAATTTTCACTATTTTTAAAGGCCTAACGATCCTTTATATGTTTAATTTAGTTGTTTTCACATTAAAAGTTATTATGTGTAATTAATTTCTAGGAGTAATGGTATGAATAATAATTTGATTGAAAAAAAAACAAAATCTTGGATTGGTTATTTTAAATTGAAACCTATAGAGTAAGAATATTTTGTAATATTATTGTTTATTAAAAGAGTTACCCAATATTAGGAATATAACGTAAAAATAAAATATTGGATCAATATCGTATTTTCTTTTGATTCAATGGTTGCATAAATCATCAAGTATTTTTGGATTTGAGTACCCCAACATTCTATTGATCAATCAATTTTTCTGTGATTGATGACCTCATTCACTCATTATAAATATTTATACTTTTCCACCAAGTACATATATCTACATTCCACTGATTATCTTTTACATATAAACCCAGTTACATTGTATTCTATGTGACCTTTGTATTTTCCATTCTCCCTTTTATATAGGTTGACTTATGAACCCCTCTCATGATGTGTGATTTCAAGCATAGGAATTATCAAAAACCATATCTCCAAGATAATGTTTAAATTGAGTGGATTAAATTTATTTATGTAGTGTATAAAATAACACCCAAAATTTTTAAATTAAAACCTTTTTCTTGATAGTGTGTATGACACGCAACACAAAGCACACAAGGTAATATAATATCACGATACTTTATTATACATATTCTATTATAAATATATTAAATACATTATATATATTGTAATTATAGATACACCATGTTATATTATGTCAAATAAAATAGTGACCTTCCACGATATCTTGTGTTATACATAAGACATACCTTCATCGATGGCTTGCGTTACACCCAAGACTAAGTTTCAACAAATAACAACATATAATTTAAATATTATTATTTAATACATAATGTTATAACCAAACTGTTATGGTACTAGTTATGAATTTTATTAAATAAAATTTTAATATTTATGTTTTATATAAATATAAAATTAATTCATGGGTCACCAATTAATGAAAAATTAAAATAAGAACCAATCAGATATAAAAAATATATTTTTATTTTTAGGATTCCTAAAAAGTTTTATCTGAAATAACATAGTTATTTAAAATTATATAATGATTTTAATGAAATATATATGTTATATATTTAGTAAATTATTTTTTATATTAGTCCATTAGGATAGATATACATAAGATAAGAACAAACACTATTTAACACAAAAACTAATATTTTTTTCTAAAGGCAATTTTATTGCCTTTTAATAGAGAAACCAATTTAAATTTATATTTTGACACATCAATTGGTATAATTTGTTAATATATAAATTATAATTTAATTATTAATATAATAATAAGGTTATGCTGAATTTTTCACATTTTTCTTATAATAGTTCATTTTTATGAGTAATTAAAAACAATGATTTTTAGTTCCAAAATTACTTTTCATCATATTTATTTATAAGAAAAAATTATAATTTGGATCAGTTTTTATTTTTAATTTTATGGTACTTTTTTCAATTAAAAAATTTTATATCATTGAAATCAATTTCACTTTTACATTGATTATAAAAACATAGCATCCTTTTGAACGTTTTTACTTTAAAAACTCTCATTGTTGTCCCACCTGTGGGAAAACATTTAAATTGATTTTTCCACATCGGTTATTGGAATTAAGAAATATAGAATACGTATTTTTAATGGTAATAATTTTTAATTTATAATAACACAAGTTTTTTACCAAAAATTATAGTAAATTTAATTAAAATTAATTTCAATTATTATGTAAAAAATAAACACAATAAAGGAATGAACCTTTATCTTTGGGGCCCTAATTACATATACACATGTCCAAAACAAGTTTTATAAACCTGATTATTCAATTAACACTCAATAATTTAGTTTTTTTATGACTTTTTAGGTAACAATATGTGTACACAAAAATTGTTTCCAAGAAACCCAAGTGAGTATCTTCCCATCCATATAAAAGGCCACCACATTTCCACATGCATCAAACCTCAAAAAATTCATATGATGATACATGATCTACAAAAATATCATTCAAAAATACCTCCCTTATACATTGATGAGTCACATTGGGTAGAATACTACCCAATTAATCTTTTGGTATAATCAAATATATGTTACCCTATTAAGAGGTAACATCTTTCATTAAGCCATTTATTTTATGTTTTCATTATCCACACCCTAAAACATATTTATTCCATGTATATATAAATAAACAATTATCCTAAATATAATAATTTTTTTTACTAAATCGTATGTCCTACACTTACAGACAACTTTATTAAATGGGTAATGAACATTCTGTTTCTTTGAATGGCGAACTATTGCCTCACAAAATGATGATTGTTAATTTTTTATTTACCACCTCTAATGGTATCCATTATGATGGAAATTTATTTATATATTATATATATGATATTTATTATGTTTTTATTCTACATTAATACTTTTATAACACATTACATTAACATGTTCTATTTATTTTGTTAGTATGATTACATTTTTTGATGAAGTTTGACCTACAACCCCCAAAAAACTACATCATTCGTTCATACAATACAAGGTATGTATAGAGGATGAGTATAATTAATAATATGAAACATAAAAATATTTAATTATATTATATTCATGACATAGTAATCTTTATTTAAATATACTATATATATCATATTCTTTTTATACTTTAACACACTTAAAAAGTTGTAACGTTACCTTTGGACATGTGGACTACCACCTTCTCAACATGATGTGATTCCTTTTTTCATCACAAAAATTATATATATAAATATATATGATTAGATAATATGTTATTTATTATATCAAAAAAATTATTGAAATATTTTTTGAACACACCTTTCTTCCATAATGATCATTGAGAAAGAAGAATGGTACTAATGTGTACGGACGACCTACCGTCTCCATGATTGTAACATTGGTTAATTTTCTAAAACCATATTTAATGGTTGATTATAAAATTATAATTTAGTATAAATATGATAATTATGTAATTATTATTATTTTAGATGTTATAAAATAATTCCTTTGACCATATTTGACGTGTCAAAGTAGTTTTTAACAAATAAACCGAATTTGGAAAAAACTCTCGATGTGAACAAAATTGATTTTTTTTTGTTCGATATACCATGTTAATAAGTTAAATAAAATAAATTATTAACCTGAAAATTGTTCTAAAAAATGCAGATAATTAACATAATTTTACTATACATGATGTTAATAGATGATCACCCAAAATGAAATGCTTGGTAAGGGATTGTCATTTAACATTTACCAACTACTAATTAAATATCACGTTCACAGTTTACATATTTTTTCTGGTGTATCTAAAACCAATATTGATATATAATATCATTTTTTTAATATTCATTTTTTAAAAAAATTAATTAAATTTTATTCATTCATGGGTTTTATTATTTAATGAGTTTTAAAGTGGTATGGGAAACATTGGGAATTTAATGATTATTTTCTTCAAAACTATTACTAATGATATTTCAATGGAATTTCAATTCGAAGAAATCATATAAACATATTTCAACAATCCATGGAATTCATATAAGTTTATTAAGTATCATTATCATGTATTATATGAAAATTTTATACTCTTTGGAACACAAAATGATTTTGAAATTGTTTATTGGAAAAGACTTCTTTATTTAACTCATTATAAAGAGAACCTATTTTCATCTAAGAATCATGTTTTATTCAAGTGTTTTAAAAAAAAAATTTAAATAATTTGGTAAATAAATGTTTACTAATTCTATCTTTTACAAATTTTTTAAATGGAATATTCTTATCGCTTTCCAAACATGGAATTTTTATAATCTTTTACCATGACACATGATTCTTTTTAACCTCATACATCTTGTATTGATGTACTCTACATCATTTAATTGAATCTTATTATTTAAAAGAACTTTTTAATTCTATTCGTAAGTGAAAAAAATTATTTTACTCCACATGGGATATATTATATTGATAACATCACAATTATTCCTCTAGATGGTTTAAGATTGATTTGTACAAGGATAATATTAAAATTAACTTCCTCGCTTCCTTTTCCCCATTGAAGTATTCAAATTCTTATTATCTTTGAGCAATCCAATTACCCAAAATACCAATATCATTTTTCATGGATATGATTTCTTCTTGATCAAAATACCATTTTTTATATTATCATTAATTTTAATGTAATTTGATAATTTGTGAAAATATTGATAAAACTGTATACTTTATTCAATATAGATACTTTATAAGACACTTCATTTATATAAAAGCATTGAATATGCAAGAATATAGGTTGGGTATGGGTTAATTAAATACCTATAGGTTACATAACATGTAAATTCAAGCTCTACGGGTTGGGGACTAGTTAATGAAAGCACCTCCATGAATTTATAGTCCCATGGGATGAAATTCTTGTGAAAAAATAGATAATTATGAACTTTCTCTTGACAGTAATGATATCATGTGCCATAGAAATATGAAATCAAATAATAAAATAGTTCCCTCATTTTGATTCAATTTTTATTCATTCATGAGATTTCGTGTCTATGTATCTATGTATACATTTAATTTTATATCCAATTAATAAATTTAATGTGTTTTACTTCTTACATTGACATATTTATTTTTATTTACACCATTATTTGATTGTAATTTTTTCCAGTGATTACCTTCCCATAATTTTTATTCACTTCCATTCATCTTACTTATTACTTAGAATGTGTGTTCATTTATTTAATGTTTAGGTTAATTTATCCTTATTGATTCATTATTTGATTCTCTATACTTTTCCTTATTGAGAATTCAATAACTCCTTTATGATCATTTTCCCATGAATCTTAGAAGAAAACTATGAAATATATATAGGTATTTACTAGAAGGATTATAATTATTCTCAATTATATTTATATATAAAGAAGAAAAAATTATGTTGTAATTAGTTTATTTATTTATAATACCTGGATAACTTAAGAATCTAGATTAAAAATAGAAAATCACGTTTAAATTAATTTGGATTAGATTCCATGTAATCATTCCAAAATAATTAGTATCAAACAGTTGCTCTGGGCTATCTTGGGACAAGACACTCCAATAATAGTAAATTAAAACATGCTAAAGATGAGTCATGCATATATGATTAGAAAAAATAAATATCTTATCATTTAAATGATCTTGATGACACTATTTCTGAAAAATAAAATTTTCTAAATATTTTCAAAAATTAGTTTTTTGGAACGATTTTTTTGAAATTTAACATACATATACAACTAATACTAGTAAGGATAATGATTTATATGTACTGCTAAAATTTGAAATCACTATCTTGAGAAAAAATATATCAATCATTACTAATAGGAACGAATCTTTTGAAAAAAATTATAAAAAATATAATCTCATTTTAATGTTTATAAAATTGGTTATAATTAATAAAAAATATCTTTTGAAAAAATTTCATTTTTCGTAAAAATTCTCATTTTTCGCAAAATTTCAATTTGGTGGTCAATCAAAAAATAATTGTTCATTAAATAAATTTCAGCTACAATGATTTCAATAAGAATATTTTTTCAAAAAAAATATGGAGTCCTACTATTTTATTTTCTAACATTACCGGACCCGACATGTATTGGGTTCAAAAAGGATAATCTTTTGTTTTTATAAAAATAATGAAATACAAATACCAAAATTATATGGTATATGGATAGTGGATATTCCAGAAGATTGACTAAGTAAATTATTCCAAAAAATTTTCAAAATGAAGGTTGGTAATGTAACAATAAAAGATAATCCTCAAGAAGATATTATAGAAATAGTTAACGTTATTATTCTTGATAAACCAATTATGTCAAAAGATTTGTTTATTAATGTTATTAAGAACAACCTTATATGTATACGTAAATTATGTGATTAAGGTTACCTTGTGAATTTTAATAATATTAAATGATTAGTACATATATCCAAAACTGATTTTATTCTTTCAACTAATCATAATGAGAACTGTTACACAATTAACATTGAATACCCTTGGATCCAAGGCATACCTAGACTTTATGCAGTGGAAGATCAATATTGGTTGTGGAATATATGGTTATATCACTATAAACTAGGAATCATATCTATATTGGATATGAATTTACAATTAAGGATCTACTAAAAATAGTTTCTCATCTTCCATTGTCAATAAACCTTGTTAATAAGATAAGAAACGGAAGTCAATTTTAAAATCTATTAGTGAAGTCTCAATTTATGATTCTTTAAATCTTGTGCACATGGGCATATATGGTCAACCAAAATTGGGACAATTAGTGGAAGAACTATGTATATATTTTAGGTTATGATTAAACTAGATACACATGGGTTTATTTTCTCATGATAAAATATGAAGCCTTTTCTGATTTTTAAATGTTTTATCAAATGTTAAAAATGAGAAAAACATTCTCTAAATAACTATATTTAGTGATCATGGTAAAAAATTTATAAATTATAATTTTTTATCTTTTTTAGTAGGAAATAAATTGAACATTATTTTTCATTTCCTAGAACCCATTAACAAAATGGTTTTCTTTAAAAAGTAGTATAACTATTTAAATATAACATAAAACATTTTAAGAGAATATTTAATTTATACTTTTTTTATTGAAGTGGTTAGTACTACCTTTTCTACTATAAATTCTATTTTTATTATACATTTTGTTAATAAATCTTCTTATGAGTCTTGGATAGTAAGAGAAACACATCATTTATACTTTATGGTTTTTGTTTAGAAAAAAATATTACTAATAAATAGGAATGTTAATTAACATTAATTTTTACACAATTATTATGTTTGAATATTTTTAGGTTATTCGACTATATATATGGTTTATAATGTGTTTAATAAAAATTAACATACTATTGATGAAATATTGCTTGTAAATCTTGATAAAGCTAATCTTTTTTTTTCAAAAAAACATAAACCTACGTATTTAGATGTGATTTATAAATTTGATTTTCAACAATTGTTAAAAAAATTATTATCATAATTACATAACCCATGAAATTATTTTTCATGTAGTTCTTTGCGAGGATTATATACTAATAATTAATGAAAAAAAACATTTTAAAGCCCCAAAAGTCAGTTGCTTCTTGGGAATCATGCTATAGAATGTATCATTTGTGATGTATATTATGTTGTCAGAACATGAACTTACATATGAAAAAAAATTTAACATTCCAAATTCTAATTCCAATTTGATTATAAAAATCTCAATGAGCCATTAGGTGTTGAGGATTGGATTAATGACATTCTAGATCAGCCCAATGAATGTTATTGGAATAATGTCCATAATTTAGTTGAACACCAATCATAATATGATATAATTAGTGTAAAATGGATTTTTAGGATAATACTAATGAGAATTGACGAATTTGTAGAAATAATGATTGATTTATTACTAATGATTATAATCAACAATAAGTTATAGAATACAAAGATACCTATACCCGAGTAGCAAGACATGAAACTATTATAATACTTATAGAATTTTTCACTTTCATTCATTTTAAACATTTTCAAATGGATGAGAACAGTTATTTTTTTAATGGATTAGTTCAAGATGGATTTTAGGTTAAAAAACCACCTTTTTAAAATAAAAAAAACATCATGAAGACCTTTATAAATAGACAAAATAATAATTTTCACTTAGTCAATCCCCTGGAGCACTTTATGATAAATTAACATGTTTTTTCTTACCAAAATTTTTCTAAAGGAGTTACATATCTAACTCTTTTTATAAAAGAAGATAAAAAATTAGTCTTATTGTAAAAATTTATGTTAATGAACATATATTCCAATAAACATTCTATTATTTAAAAAATTATTATACAGATCTCATGAAATATGAGTTTGATATGAGAATGATTGGTGGGTTAACATTTTTATTGGATTTTAATTATCACAAAAAACAAGATGAATCTTTTATATCTGAACTTATTTATATAAAAGATAATCATAAGAAATTTATTTATAAATATACTAAAAGTATTAGTACCCCCCATAGTATCTAAAATATTATAGATCTTTTTGAGGATGGGACACCAATTGATCAAATTAATTTTAGTGGTTTGATAGGATTTTTACTATATATACCTGATAGTTGTCCAGATATAATGTTCTCTATATTCTTATATGCAATATATCATTAAAATCCTAATGAATCCATGTTAAATTATGTAATTTCTTTTCATTATATTATGGGAACTATAGATTTAGGACTTTTCAATTATATCATAAATGTTTTTAAATAAAATATCATTCGGATTATGGTTTCTGTGGTTGTAAAATGGATAGGAAAAGTATATATAGATCATTTATTTTCTTTGGAGAGTCAATTGATTATAGTTCATGTATGAAAAATCAATCAATATCAATTTCCACTACTAAATCTGAGTATATGAAATTTGAAAGTTGTTGTGATTAAATGTTGTGGATGCAACACACACTCACAACCTATGGAATTATTTTTACCAAAACTCAAATACATTGTGACAATACAATTTCCATTTTATCAACTAAAAACCAATACATGACACTTGTGTTGGAAATATAGATATAAGGCTTTATTTATATTGGGATCACGTATTAAAAGTATATATTATTTAATAATTCATCATAATGCAAGAACAAGTTACAAATATTTGTGAAAAACCCCTCTTCTCTATGATAGATTTGAATATATGTAATAGATGATAGAAATGGTCAACATAAATTAATCATTCATATATATATATCTTTTTGAACTATCTTAATATATTATGTTACTATTTTTCACAGGGTGAGTACATATGTTTTATGTTTTTCAAAATGATTATTTTTTCGTAAAAAAATTATTTTTCCAAAAATAAATGTTTTTTAAAAAATTATATCGTAATAAAATTTTTATAAATTTATTATTTTATAAAGATCATGGAGTAAGAATCCTATGAAGTGTCCTCCGACTTTAGAAAGGTTATAAAAACTTTTGGACACAAAATTTGTAATAAAATTTTATAATAAAAAAACCATTAAAATTATTCTTCTAAATGAAAAAATTGTAATAATTTTTTATAATCAGACTATCTTATTCTATTTTACTATAAAAACTAATATATTTAGTATTTGCACTCTTTAAAAAAACATTCAAATTAAATTGTTTTTATGAAAAAACTATCATAGTCACTTTAGTTTACAAAAACCTACAAGAACAGTTTGTAAATATCTGTGGATATTATAACTCTCAAAGGTAATTCTCTATTCATTAAATTTTTACACAACTTATTCTCATTAGTTATTTAATTTATTTTGTTACACTTGTATTTTTTCATAATGAAATAATATCATTTTTTTCATAATTTGAAATTTTTTTCATTATTTTCATTACAGGAAAAATTAATAATATGATAATTTTTATAAACCCTAGAGAGTTTATATTTTATTATTTCTTTCATCATATCAATATCAACCCTTAGATGACATCATTTTCAGTCTCAATGATTGGTTTTTTTGTAGATTTTCAATTGTCAAGATGAATTCCAATATAAAGAGTAACCTCATGTGTTCTACATTGGTTGATCATGTTTTTATTCCATAGAGTTAATACTGAAATTAGTTTTATCAGCCCGATCAGATTTCATTTCATCTTATTTCAATATTCCCCAACCGATATCATCCATAGTGTATTTTTCATAATTTTTTTTAGAAAAATTTAGATTGAGAAGGATTTATCTAATATTTATTATTAAGTACTAAAAATTATTATATCTTATTTGGGATAGAAGTCTATTTTTGTTGAGAAACCAGGTAAGTACTATTATATGTTTTTTCCTAATATCATTCATGAATTATATGCCTTTGTAATGTTTTTCACTAAAGATGGTAAAGTTGAATTTCATTCACGATGTACAGAAAGAGATAGATGATTTCTGAAATGAAACATGTTGATTTAGTTGGAATACATTCTTAATGAGAGGCTTATCTTTCAAAAAAAATATGATTCCATACAATCATAGTACTTTTAATTTAAAAATATGAAGATTATTTGTTTGTAGAATATTAAATGGTTATAAATGTTTCCCACCTAACACTAGATAGTCTTCAAGTTTCCATTTGGATTCAACGATTCATTATTCGAAGGAAATGGGAATTAAACACATTAAAAATAACTAATATTTTTCTATTAATATTATTTGTGAAAATGAGAAAGATCAATATTATTTATTTCATTTTTCTCATAGTGTAAAATCTCCATATTGGGTAAATAAATTCAATGATTATCATGTCTTCATCTTTGACAATTAAGAATGATGGAGAATGCATGATTGTTTTCAACATTTCAAACAAGTCACATATGATGAGGAAAGATATTTAATCCATCAATGATGATACAATGAAGATAATGACATTTCATTTGATAAAATAATGAATAATTTTTGAAAATACATAGACTTGAACAGCCACCTGAACAGTGCTAAACAGGTCATCAGTTACTACATTAGGCACACCTCCCTGAATGCCAAAGGTTGTTGACTAGAGAGTGTGTGTAAATAGATATAGTGGGGAGGCTATACCCGCTTGGAGGAAATACTGGTACTGGTCCGAGAAAAATATAAAATCAGAAGACACAACATTCATGAACCAAACCCATATAGAGGATTAACAATCAATACTAATAAACAAGGGATGAAATAAATATAAACAATATCACTGGAATGTAAACAAAACAATCTTTTGAACCACTTTTATCAACTAATAAAATAGATAAATCATGCATCCATAGCAAGTCAATATATAAAAGGGAGCTAATGGATGACCAAAAATAGCTTCAATATAATAGGTAAGCATGCTAGTATTGGAATTAATTAAAAAAAGAAATATTTACCTAGAAAATACCTCAATGTCCCAACCATCTCCATGAAACAGCTGAAACATTCCATCTCATGAAACCAGCACTATGAAAAAAATTGATTATTGTGACGGGTTATTTGCGACGGGAAAAAATCTCGTCACAATAAATCCTACGAAAAGCGTATTTGCGACGGGAATATATACCCATCGCAAATGGTCAGTTAGTTGCGACGGGAATACAGGACCCATCGCAATAGGTATGGCGTGGTTTACGGGCCAAAACGTGGGAAGCCTATTTGCGATGGTGGCCTTCGTCTCGTCACAAGTACCCGAAGGTGGTAAATACAATTTGCGAAGGGACAATTACCTGTCACAAAACACTATTCAGAAGCTGTTATTTGTGACGGGTCCCGTCGCCAATACCGGCACCGGAAAATAGGATTTTGTGACGGGGATATCCGCCCGTCGATAATGGTATGTCGGCCTACAGGTATTTGTGACAGGCCCATTGTAAAAACCCTTTTAACCACCGACCGTCTTAAATGTGGGATAAGGTATTTGCGACGGGGCATGTCACCAATACCGGTGGCGGTAAATAGCAATTTGCGATGGGGATATCCACCTGTTGCTAATATTATGTAGGAAAGCATCTATTTGCGACGGGCCCGTCGCAAAAACCATTTTTACCGCCACCTGTAATTAATGCGGGCGAAGGTATTTGCGACAGTACACCATCGCAAATATTTTAACCTATATATACCCCCCATTAATTTTATTTCAGATCATTCGGATCTCTATTCTTCTTTTTTCCTTTCTCTCTTTAAATTTGTGTTCTAAGTAGAAATTTTTTTTATTTTAATTTTTTCTTACCAAAAGAGCAAGAATGAGTTAGGAGGTGAAAACTGCTTCAAAATATCAAATATTTTTATAGTTTTTTTAATTGTTAAATTAATTTTAATTGTTAATTTTATTTTTATTTTTAATTTTTAATTTTTTTGATATAATGTTTATTTATCTATATAGTATAACTAGATTAAGTGGTTGTACCAAATAGTCCTTTTCAGCATAGGAACAAGTAGAGGCGGCTCTTGCATAGATGTACCTAGGAGTGAAAACTATGACAAGGTGTTTCGAGCTTGACTCGGGGTAACCTCGTACATGACAACGGGCCTTGCTACACTCTTGGTTCAACACTCCCGGAGGATGTTTTGGTAATAATTAGAAATAAATAAATTTAATTTGAAATAATTATAAATAGTTATATTTAATTAGGAATAATTATATAATTATTTTTATTCATATTATTATTATTATTTGATATTAATATTTCATAATTATATTATATATTTTTTTTATTAATATGATAATAATATATTTCTTAATATTATTAATAATATTATTAATATTATATACCTAATTTAATAATAATATTATCATATTAATTTTTTATATTATTAATATTAGTATTATTATATTATAAAATATTATTTATATTCATATTATTATTATTTTATATTAATATTTCATAATTATACTTTATATATATTTTTATTTATATTATAACGATAGAATTTTTTTATATTATTATTATTATTATATAATATTATACGATTTGTATTAATTATTTTATTTTTTTTATATTTTTTAGTATTTGCGACGGGAATATTTGCGTCGGGATTTCCCATCGTAAAATTTTTTTCAGTATCATTTGCGATGGGAAGAATACCCGTCGTAAAAACATTTCTGCGATGGTCCGTCGCAAATACCGTCGTTCCAAATATATTTGAAATTTTCCATTTGCGACGGGTCCAAACCCTGTCGCAACTAATATATCTGTGACGGCCCATCACATATACCTTTTTATATATATAAATGAAAACCCATTTGTGATGGGGGAAAAATATTGTCGCAAATACACTTTTTTCGACGGGACCGCCGCAAAAACACATATTTGTGATGCCGTTTTCGGCAACGGGTGATTTGTGATGGAGCCCCGTCGCAAAAGATCTTTTGTGATAGGATCCCATCACAAATCACCCGTCGAAAATATTCAGTTTTCCTGTAGTGCAGTGTCTTTTCTGCACATAATTCCATAATGTCTACATGTGTTCTAAAGGGCCTGTGTAGGGTGTGAGATGAATCTTATTAGGATTACACCCTATAGTGAGTACCTAATATAAGTGTTTAATTATGAATGTATTTATAAAGAAAGAAGTAAATAGTATGATGAAAATTAACCTAAAATACACTAGTTCTCAACATCCACCATAGAGTGTCACTTCCTTCAACCAATGTCAAAATCTCTATCATGTCACTCGGAACCATGTACCTCCTAACACCTCATGTTTCAAGGTACTAATGACCCTAAGGAATTCTCAAAAAGAGTAACTTGGAGGAACAATATTGACTATCCTCAAATCAGTAATTGGATGGACACCAATGTCTATCCTCAATTAAAGTACACATAGAAATAGCGACGTCTGCCCTCAAATAAGTAACCATATGAACAATGATGTCTTCCTTCTAATAATGTAACTGGAGAGACCGTGATGTCTTCCCTCAAATCACGGAGAGCCTCTTCCCCCAACCTGATAGCCTCATTCTTTTATCCCAAAGTCTTCTAACCTTCCATGTGTTGTCCTACAACAAGTACCCCCAAACTAATTGTACCTAAACTAGAACTAATAGGGGCCTCTTCCCACACAAGTGTTCAAACCACCTCATCATTATGTCTCTCTATATGGACACTATTCAATGTTCCATGTGAGTGGTAATCACCAAAATAAGTTCCTAAGACACATCATCTATGACAACTTGTGCCCCTATGACAATGTATCTCAAGTTAGATGGCCTCACCCTCCATGTAACATGGGCCATACTCAACCTAACAGTCACACTGCCTCAAGTGTATGTCCATGATGCCCAATCCTGTGGTCAAAACCACCCAATGTAACTCGAGCCAATCCCAATCTAAGATCAGTATCACCCAACAATGCCCAGGCCATGCCCAACAGAAACTGATGTTTCCAGCTTTTGAAATATCACACATCATATATAAATATAAAAAAAATACATTAAATAGAAAAAACAAACTAAACAGTTTAATTTCACTAGCTTTGTGATGTCCCATACAAACACCAAGTTCATAGAAGCCTCTAACAATTCATATCATAACATAACAAATTAAACTTAGTAGGTTCATAAAAGAAAATAAACTTATACCATTTTGGCAACACCGACCATAATTCACAAAATGAGCATGCCCCCTCACCCAGACCAGTTGAAGAAAAATATTTAAAAGAATATTCCAAATGGCATCCCACATGTCTAACAAAAAATTTAATATTCAATAGAAAATAAAACAGGGTCTCGCACAAAATACCCAAATATGCATTAAAGGTCACATCACACAAAATTCCGTGAAAATAAAAAAGAAGGTACGAACCACCTACCTGAGACTCAAAGATATATACAAATCTGATATCAATCTTCCATTTTTTCCCATAAAATCATGGAAACTCTTCTAGGAAGGAATCTATAATGTGTGATGCAACGAATCTAGAATGAAAAAATATCACTAGTTTAGCCTTCCCAATGTGATCCCACAACCACCGAGGGATTTAATAATGGACATTATATATAGAATCTAGGAGAATAAACGTTTTTGTCCAATCAGAGAGTCATGGTCTAAAAACAATGATGAAGAAGGTATTTTCTAGAATGAGACGCAACAGTCATTCATTTAAGCGAATAAAAAAAATACACGACATGTATAAAGGAAAACACACTTTTTAGTAGCCTTGTCTTTACTCAAAGTTAAGAAGAGGTAGCCACATTGTTTGGATGCACCACACTGGTTGACACATAGATAGGACTCATCTTGTATGCAGAAATGATAATACATTGGGTGTTAAGAAACAGTACATGCCATGTAGTAATAAATTCATATATAGTAATAACATGGCATGTACTCAGTTACCACATGGTTCGAATAAGCCAAACCTATACATGGCGTGTACTTTAGATTACACAGCGTGAAGTTTATAAGTCTCATGAATTTTCCAGTTTTTTCCAGTTTTCTCAGAATGAAGTCAAAATTCAAACAAGGTTAGAATTTTTACCCATTCTCAAAAAAACTGGGTACTTAAATCTCCCCACATTGACATAGCTCATCCTCGAGCTATTTAATGAAACATGGAGATTTGACCAAACATACCACACAAGTCAAAGTAACATAGACTACCTAGGTATTAATGGTTCTCGATAAATTATCCAATGGGCTGCCCACCATAGAAATTTATTATCTCGGTCTCAACCTAACAGAACTCAAACAAAGTAAATTTTCACTAACCTATATCCAGACTCATTGTCTTCTCGTGAGGAATCATCAACTCTTCCCCTCATTGGGTGCTCCCTCATTTCTCCCAACACGCAAACGTATCTCACACCGCATCGGTGTCTGCCTCCATGAGGTCATGCATCCCATGGATGCTCAAAACGAACCAAGTTCCTATCACCTCAAGTAACATGCATCCTCAATGCCCTGATTTCCTTGGAACCCTAGGTAACCTATTTCCAAGATTACTCTGATGGAACACATCTCATACATATATAATAATATATAACACACTCTATATGGTGTCAATTTCACTACTCAATATCTAGTCAGTATACATAAATCATGTTCACCTCATGCACCCAAAGTTGACATGGCACAAGGGGACATTACAAAACAAGTATAGAGAAAAATAGATTGTGATCAAACTCATGGTGTACCTATAACCATCATCGGTAAACCAGCTTTCTCATCCACAGGCATCTCCATGGCATGCATCGGACCTGGCACACAGCTACCTGAAGCATGTCCTCCTTTTGGTGTTGCACTAATCACCGACCACCGACCCCTCATATGGGTCCTACAATCTCTGTCATGTCTTTTACTTGCATATAGACCTCAGCTACCCTCTCCTGTTATCGAACATGAACCAACAACAGATGTCACCATCTATCTGGGTCCTTGTCTAGATGATTTTGTGAAGGCTTCATGCAGAACCTCTCGAGATGCCCTACATATTCACATGCCTGACACTCCATTGGAGGCATATCTCACTGAGTCTTAACTTTCCCTAGATTTCCAGACTGAAAATAAACCACTGAATAACTTCTATGATTGTGTCTACCTTTAGAATGCCTCCCCGAATTCCAAAGCCTGCTAAGTAGTAGAGATGGTGTAAACATGTATAGTGGGGAGGCTATATCATCTCTGATAAAATTCTGGTACTTGTCCATGAATAATATAAAACCATAAAACTCTTCAGACTCAAACTAGACCCACATAGAGGAAACATAATTATTGAAATAAATATAGGAAACAATAAATATAAAAAATTGAAGCGGAATGTAAACACAAAAAACATGTTGAACCACTAGAAACAACTACTAGAACAGACAAATCATGCATTCATAGAATGTCAATATAAAAATGGATCCAATGGATAATTAATAGTAGCTACAATAAACCATGTAATAATGACACTACATGAATGAATGAAAAACAAAGTAGACTTTAGCTATTAAAGTCCTCAATGTACCTACCATCTCCATGCGATAGGTAAACCAGTCTTGTTCCGGAAGCTGAACTCTTTCCTACACGTTCATCAATAATGTCTACACATGTCTTGAAGGGCTTGTACAGGGTGTGAGATGTATATCAATAGTATACCACCCTATAGTGTGTACCAAATATATGTGATTAATTAGGAATGAATTTATAAGGAAATCAGTAAACCGTACGATGCATAATTATACATAAACTCCACTGGTGCTCAGCACCCACTATGGAGTGTCACCTTCTTCGGCCAATGCGGGAATCATTGTCATGTAACCCAACACCATGTGCCTCTTGAAACCTCATGTCTCAAGGTTCCAACCTCTCGAAGGCACACCCATCCAAATTAACTTGGAGGAACAACAATGCATGTCCTCAAATCAATAACCGGAGGGAAAAAGATGGTCTTCTGTAAAAAATATAACTGTAAGAACAACGTTGTATTCCCTCAAATATGTTACTATGGTAATGGTGATGTCTTCTCTCAAATCAAGTAACCAGAGGGACAAAGATATCTTTCCTGAAATTACGGTGAGCCTATACCCCCAACCGGATAGCCTCATAGCAATCTCATGAAAGCCGCTAACCTTCTATGTTGCTTCCAAAGACAAGCACACCAAAACCAATAGTACCTAAACAGAAATTAACGGGGACCTATACCCACATGAGTTATCAAAATCACATCATCAAGGAGTCTCTCTATATGCACACTACTCAATGTTCCAGTTGAGTGGTAATCACTAAAATAAGATCCCAAACCACAACATCTCTGACACATCGTACCCCTATGCCCATGTCACTCTAGTCCGACGGACTCTCCATCGAAGTAACTCGAGCCATGCCCAACATGACAGTCACACTACCTCAAGAAGACATCCATGATGCACAATCATATTTTTAGAACCACCTAATGTAACCCACTCCCATCCCAACCCATGATCAGTATCACCCAACAATACCCAGGATATTTCCATTACAAACTGAAGGTTCCATCCTATAAAATATCACACACCACATATATATAATCTAAATAAATACTTTAAATAGAAATAAAAACTAATCAGGTGAATTTCACTAGCTATGTGATGTCCTATACATGAACCATGGTCATGGAAGCCTCTAATAATTCATATCATAACATATAAAATAAAAAAGGAGTTTAATCAAAGAAAATAAACTTATAAATTTTTGGAATCTCCGACTAATGTACCTCAAATAAGAAACTGACCATCATCCGGGCCCGCTCAAGAAAAAAAGTCAAAAGAGATTAACCAAATTCATCCCATATGTCTAATAAAAAATTTAATATGAAATAGAAGATAAAAGAGGTTCTCACTCAAAATACCAAAAAACACACTAAAGCTTGTGTCACCCAAAAGTCCACCAAAACAAGAGAGATGGTATGCACCACCTACCTGAGACTCGTACACGTAGGCACATCTGATATCGACCTCCAATTATCAACTGTATTTCATAGATTTATGTTTCCATCAAATCGTGAAACTATTATAAAATGGAATTTGTAGTGTGTAAAGAAAGAAACTAGAATGAAAAAATTGTGTAGTTTTATACTTTTCGTTGTAATCCCACAGCAACCGATTGATTGAAGAATGGACGTCAGATGAATAATCTATGAGAAGAAACGTTTTCGGCCCCTCAGAGTATCAAGGTACGAAAATGGGGAAAAATGTATTCCTTAGAATGAGACGCAACACTCATTCACTTTAGTGAATAAAAATAAAATTATACGTCTTGTATAAAGGACTACACATGTGTAGTGCCCTTGTCCGTATTCCAAATTAAGCAGAGGAAGAAACCCGGCATGGAAACACCACACAGTCTGAGACACCACTAGAACTCAACCAGTATGTAGAAATAAAAATACATGGCGTGTCCAGAAACACTACACGCCATATAGTAGAGAACCCTTAAACAGTCAACACACAACATGTACTCAGTGAGCACATGGTTGTTACGCGCCTAACACATACACAACATGTACATTAGACTACACTGCGTGTAGTCTTAAATTTCCATAATTTCCCAATTATTCACAGTATTCTCAAAAACATGTTAAAATTCATATAGTGGTGGTATTTTTACCCCTTCTAAAAACTAGGATTCATAAAATATCCCACCATAACAAAGATCATCCCTGAGATATCAAATGAAACCTAGAGATGGTACCAAATATACCAACCCAGTCAAAGTAACTTAGACTACCCTAGTTTGAATGGTTCAGGCTAAATTCATCCAGGGGATCCCGACCTTCATAATTTCTTATCTCAGCCTCAACATGAATAACTCAAACCAAGTAAATGTTCAGTAACCAGTTTCTGGACTCATGGTTCTCTCATGATGAATCATCACCCTGTAACCTCATTGTTTTCTCCAGTGTTTCTTCCAACACCCAATCGTATCCCACACTACCTCTTTATCCTCATCTATGAGGACATGCATCCCATGGATTCTCAAAAATAACATGGGTCCTAGCACATAATGTAACCTACATCCTCGATGCCCCAATACCCACGACACCTCATATAACCAGCATCCATGATGTCCAAAATGCCACATATCTCATACATATATAATAATAAATAACGCACATAATATAGTGTCAATCCCAGTGAACAAAATCTAGTCAGACCAGATAAATCTTGTACACCTCGTGAACACAAAGCGGACATGCCCCAACTTGACATTCAAAAACAAGAAAAGAGAAAAATATGTCACATCCACACTTGCATTGTACCTCTAACCATCTCCAGATCATATGATTGCTTAGCACCTAGATGCTCCATGACATGCCCCTGACCCGATACATGGCTTACTAAATCCTAGCCTCTCTATGGTGTTACACAATTCGTCGACCACTAACCCCTCAGTTGGGTCCCGATGTCTTTGTCACTTCCTCCACATACAACTGAACCTCAGATACCCTCTCTGGGTACCGAACCTAAACTAACTCATGATACCACCTTCTGTCCTAGTCCATGCCTATATGATATCTGAGAATGCTTCCTACAGACCTCTTGAGATGTCCAACCTATCCACATGCCAAAAAAGAATTTAGAGGCATATCTCTCTGAGTCCAAACATTCCATGGATGTCCATACTGATAGAAAACCACAGAAGAAATGATACGATGTGGTCTACCTTAGGAGCACCTCCCTAAATGCTAAAGGCTGCCGACATGCATCATGTGTGTAAACAAGTATAATGGGGAGGGTATACCTTCTCAGAGGAAATACTGGTTCTAGCCCAAGTGTAATATAAAATCATAAGACACTACAGACTCGAACCAGGACCACATTGTGTAAGCACAATCAATAGTAATAAATAGTATAATCAAAAAATATAAACTATAGCAGTGGAATGTAAACACAAAAAAATATTGATCTGCTTGTAGAAACTACTAGAACAGACAAATCATGCATGCATATCATGTTAATATATAAATAATAACCAATAGATAACCAACATTATCTATAATAAACAAAGTAAGCAAGCTGGTGTATAAAAGAAAGGGAATCAATGTAAACCACATCTAGAAGTGCCCTCAAGGTCCCTAACACCTCCATGCAATAGAAAAAACATTAAAGCTCTTGAAGCTGGTCTCTTTTCTGCTCGAAAATCCATAAAGTCTATATGCATCATGAAGTTCCTGTACCGAGTGTGAGATGAATCACAATAGGATACCCACTTATGGTGTGTACATAATATAAATGTTTAGGAATGAATTCATTTATAAAGAAAGTACTAAATAGTATGATGAAAAATTAAACATAATCTTCCATGGTTCTTAGCAGCCACCATTTAGTGTCACTTGCATCAGAAAATGTTGGAATCTCTATCATATAACCTGGAACCATGTACCTCCTGACTCCTCATGTCTCATGGTACTGAAATCCCGATGGCATACCCAACAAATGTGACTAGAAGGAATGGTGATTATTGTTCACAAATCAATAACAAGAGGGAAAACGATGTCTTCCCTCAAATAGTGTACCTAGTGGAATAGAGATGTCTACCCTAAAATTAGTAACTGGAGGATCAACATTGTCTGCCCTCAAATCATGTAACTAGAGGGACTATGATGTCTTCCCACAAATCATGGTTAGACTCTTCCCCAACGTTATAGCCTAATTTCTATCTCCAAAAGGCTCCTCACTATCCTTGTGGCTTCCTACTACAAGAACCACGAAACCAATTGTACCTAAATCGCAACTAATGGAGGCCTCTACCCACAAGAGTGGTCAAAACCAACTCATCACGGAGTCTCTCTCTGTACACATTACTCAATGTTCTGGTTGATTAGTAATCACAAAAATAAGTTCTTAAGCCACAACATCATGACACCTCGCACCCCTACGACCATTTCACTGTTGCCTGATGTCCTCGCCATCCAAGTAACCTGGGTCGTGCCCAACCTGACAGTCACACTGGCTCAAGCCAACACCCATACTACCCAATATCTTGTTAGAACCACCCAATGTAACATTGTCCAAGCCCAACCTGTGATCAGAATCACTCAACAATACCCAGTACATGCCCATCACATCCCGAAGTTTCCATCATATGCAATATCACAAATCACATATATATAATCAAAATAATTATTTTAATAATAAAAACAATCTAAATAGTTGAATTGTATAAGGTAAGTGTTGTACCATAATAGCAATGTGGTCTTGGAAGCCTCTGATAATTCATATCATAACTTAAAAAATTAATCAATGATGTTTAATAAAAAATCAACTTATACCATTTTTGAAACTGTGACCAAAATGCCCAAAATTATTAGCGACCCCTCAACCCACCTCTCTCAAGCTAGAAATATAAAATGGAATACCCAAAGGCATCCCACGGTTCTAATAAACAATTCAATATGCAATTTCAGGTAAAACAGGGTCTCACTCAAAATAACCAAATATGAAATTATGGCTGGATCACCCAAAAGTCCACGAAATCACAAAATATGGTATGCACCACCTACCTATGACACGTAGACATTGGCACTTCTGATATCACATTCTAATTCGATGTAGATATTCCTATATCTATGTTTATGTCAAATCCTGGAAACTCTTCTTGGATGGAATTTTTGGTGTGTAAAGTAATGAAACTGGAATGAAAAAGAAAGTTAGTGGGTTAAGCCTTCCCGATGCAATCCCACTGCCACTGATGGATTAAAGAACATATTTCAGATGAAGAATCTAGAAGAAGAAACGTTTTCAGACTCCCGGAGCCTCATGGTCTGAAAATGGGGAAGAAAAAATGTATTTTTAGGAATGAAAAGAAACACTCTTCAATTTACGTGAATAAAAATAAAAATACATGTTGGGTATAATGCACTATATGCCATGTACTAGACTTTTCTGTAATCCTACAAAAGAAGAGGTAGTCGTATGGCTTGGACATGCAACATGGGTCGACACACAGTTAGAACTCAGTTGATATATAGAAAAGAAAATGCACAGAATGTGGAGGAACCAGACACATCGTGTATTAGGAAATTCTCACATAATAATCACATGAGAAGTACCTGACGAGCATGTGTTCGGTACATGGCTAACCCATACACAGTGTGTAATTTAGAGTACAATATGTTTAGTATGGTAATTTTTGAAATTTCATATTTTTTCTAAGATAATGATCGATCATGGAACTTGGTGAAGACCAATAAAACTATAATTAGAATGGTTGATACCTCCCCATCAAAAATACAAAAAAACAAACGAATGATCCAAAATATTTTTTTGAAGAGTAGTTTATGGAGAAAGAATAACAGATCCAGGAGATCCCTAGATTGGACCTAACCCAAATGAGGAAAAACTATCCTAAAATATACAATTGATATATTATAAAAATGAAGAAAACCAAATTATGAAAATGATTATTTTGTTAAATGATCATATTTGTCAAAATAATTTAAACAGAGTTGTGAGATCATTTGAGAATGTAATTCTACCTAATTCTAAAACAAATAAAATAATACTATAAGAATGTATTGTTTTTAAATAATCATATGTTTTAAATATTGAGAATCCCTTTTTCACAGAAAATCTAAAGGAGATGGTTCATAATGATGAAAAAGTACCACCTACTAAAGAAAAATAATTTGAACCATCCCCAATAAGAAATGAATATTTAATTGAAACAAGACATCTAGAGGAGGATCTTGATATGAAAGTTAATGAATATGTTTATGTGATTGAAATTTGAGGAAAAGAATAAGAGAATGTAGAAGGTAGTGAATATAATGTTATTCAATAACTAGTTCAGGAATAGGTGGATGATGACAATGAATTGGATGTAAATGAAGGAGAAAATTTCAATGGGAATTTTTTTCATTATATCTTCAATAGAATCATCATCATAATAATAATTGAACATAATTATACAGATGATAAGGATACTAAAGATGGATATTAAAAATAAAAGGCATCCACAAAAGAAGAAGAAAAATATTCATCATCCAAGAATGATGAAGAAGATAAAAATTAAAAAAACGGTTGAGGATAAGCTATGATCGATGAAGTAGATTTTCTAGAATTATTTGATGATAAGGAATTGATTAACAATGTTTACAAATAAGTTGAAAAGGTTGTTTCGATGATTCATAAATAGAAAACAAAATTGATGTCAGATCAAGCCAAATGACACCTCTTTATGTTCTATAAGATGTTCTATATGGTTCAACCATTACCATTTATTTAGAAGTATTTGATTTTAATACTTATTATTTAAAACAATTAATGTAACCATTCATTATATACTTAACATGAATCTTTTTGCCAGCTGATTCAAGAAATTATTAATCAAATATCAGAATCAATAATGGTTTTAACTAATATTGTGATTTGGATAGAATCTAATCAAAAATATTTCCATTAAATCCCTCAGGAACACCATAAATAATGAAATTAAATGCTCAACTGGTCTCGTCATGTTCGTGATGAAATCAATATTCATGGTTGACAGTTTTATGTTAAAAATGAATGCATAGAATATTTATAAAATTATTTCAATGAGATATCATATCACATGGATGAAAGAGTATTATTTGTGGAATAATTTCAAAATGTAATTGATTATTTTACAAAGTATGATACTGTTCTGAAGAATAAGTTCCAAGAAATGCATCTTCAAATGACCACAATATGATCTACCGAGGCTATCCATTTCATTGTTGACTATAACAATAACATGTTGTTTGAGGATGTCAAGCCGAAAGGGCCACTAAATTTTTTTAATTAAGATTAATTGAATCTTGTTTAATATTTTTATATAGATGATTAGTTAACCAATTATATTGTTTCTTATAATTTTACATCCCCAACATTTTATGAATATCTATTCTTTTACCTATTATTTTTGAAAATCCAAAAGGGTTATAATATTATAGAAAGAGAATAAATTAAATATGGTTTATACTCATTAACCAATGGAATATAGTTCTTTATGTAGAAGAATATGATCCTTATGTGGATATATTATCCAAAGTGGGTGTTTATCATATTCAACATTATAATCTCTATCATATTCAAAATATTTATAAAATTATGGGGATGTAGTGTTTACATTTTAACGTTGAATATGATATACTTAAATAAAAATGGACTATAATTTTTTCTATGTTAATTTCTATATATGTTGTTGGGACTATTCTATCATAAAAAGTGTGAGATTGTTGAGTTAGATGTTTTACATCTTACATTTCCATTAAATATTTTTTAGAAATCACAAACACTTTCAAAAAAACTTCTAATATCTATTTATGTACTAAGGGTATTATAGTGTTTTTATTTAAATAATTACCTTTTACCATACATAGAATAAATTAAAATGTGTTCATTAATAAAAAAATTAATTCATTATTACAATTA
The DNA here is from genome assembly GCA_963277665.1 of Viscum album. Classification (NCBI taxonomy): domain Eukaryota; kingdom Viridiplantae; phylum Streptophyta; class Magnoliopsida; order Santalales; family Viscaceae; genus Viscum; species Viscum album. The sequence goes on from OY728147.1 coordinate 1,546,791,257, forward strand.
TCATAATGAAAATGTGTCTGATTGATTGGACTCATACGTATCAGACCAAATGTTCAACATTATTCATGTCTCGCATGTTGACAGATGTCTTGATTACAAGAATGATACTAGTACCAAAAAAAATTGGAATAATAATTATAATAGTATTCATAATAAAAATAATATAGAAGTATATCAGACTAACAAATTTTTATATTAATAATATGGAGTTCTTTATTATAATGTTAAAAATGTATTTTAAATTATAATGGAATAAATCAATACGATGTCATACATTCAGCTACTCTAAATCATTATGAGCTATTAATTTCAAATCATTCATGTTGAAAAAATAATCAATGAGAAATATGAACATTAGTATATCACAATATGACCATGGGAATCTCACTAATAAATATTATTCCCTTTGATGATATTGGAGCTAGTTGATTACTTTCTCACAAAAATATTTCTGAAGATTTATTGTGTTAACATCTTGTTATTATTCTTTTTTAAATCCATATATTGATTTATTATAATGAACCCTTGTAAGATTTTCACATTACAAAATTTTATAATTTTTTCATGCATTCAATCATCATAATGATCATGTACTATTGGGGATAAAAATAATGGGAATGTGAACTACTGAATCGAATGATACCGATATTAGGTTCACAAAAAATCCAACCATTATATCAAGGGAATTTTGGGATAGGAAGATAGATTTGTTCTGATATTTGTATAAAGGGATTCCAAGGTATGGGAAGGAAGACATTTCTATTGGTAGTAAATAGGGGGCACCTTTAGTCATGGTTATAGGGTACCTTTATCTTAATATTAAAAGAGTTATCTTTTAATAGCATTAATTTCATTTCATCTTTTTTTCTATTTTATTACTTTCTGTCAGAAGTTATATTCCATTTCACATTTTAATAGAAAGTGTAACCTCATATTCTACATTCTATTTTATTTTTTTTATCTGTATTAATATTATTATGATAAAAATAATTTTTTAATCATATTCAACACTATTAAAATTAGTTTACTTAGATAAATCAGATCTAATGTGATTTCAATAATTCACAATTTTTTAATCGAACAATATCAAGGTTTCGATTATATGATTTTGTTAATTAGACTAAGGGTCAAGTTTAATAATCAACATAAATAGGTTTTTGTTCATTTTTGTTTAATAATTTTATACTAAATTTTTAAACAACTATTTACCCCACTTAAATGTATAGAAATATTATCATATTTTTATGATCCTAGTTAGTATTATAAATAAAATGATCGAATATATACCACCACCACCTCAAATATTGTATCAATGGTGAAATTGGTACATTAAATGGTGAAAAATACCCATATCAATCCTATGAATCACAAACCATTGATTAATGATTATATTAGAGATAAGGGAAATAGTATTTGAATGATGATGTCATTAAAATCAATTCCAAAAATGGATTGGAAGGTGATTATGGAAAATCATTTCAAGAAGCTCAGTGAAAATTATGTGCTTCCTATCAACCAAATCGAATATGTTGTTCAAAATTGGAGCACACATTCAGGGACTTCCATGTCATGAAAACTGAACACTGTTTCAATGTATTAGTTTGTAAATCACCAATATGTAATGATGATCATGATGAAAATGTCTCTATTCCTTCACTCGAGATTTAGTAAATGAATGTTCGGTCATCTAGGACATATGAATTTATAATGACTATGGGAGAAAATTTGGATGATCATTCATAGTCACACCTCTCCCATTCTGAGCTCTGAAAATGCCCCACTCCATAAATTGATATATAAGTGTTAGATTCATCTTCCAAATCTCATAAAATTGACTCCTACCCTAAATAATAGAAACAAGATCAGTCACCTGCTTCTCAAGTATAGATAGAAGAGGTAATGCATGAGGGAGAGAGGGATAAGAAGACCATAGAGAGTACCCTCAATTAGTGGATGAATTTGTCTCTACCACTGTTGATGACCTCAAGTAATAGAGAAGAATATCCACATCCCACTATTATTAGGGCAAGCATTAGATCCAAATAACAAGATGTATATACATCCTTCCTTAGAAGTCATAGGGTTGTGTTGAACTAACATTACACAGGGATACTAGGCCTTGATCCTAAGGTGGACCCCATAACATGGGCTTTCCAAAAGACCACCAAAGATACAAACATGCATTCAAAATGACAAAACTAACTAAAACCTATATAATTTATGCAGATGTGGACTAGTTCATCAAGTATGAGTTCTTTTGGGAAGTTAAGTATCCTAAAAGGATATAAAATATCATCCTAGTGAAAATTAAAAATTGGAAAATTAGGTTTTTCATCGACATTAGAGATCTCAAAAGGAACTTTCATAAATATGACCTCCTTGTTCCGATCACATAACTATTGATTGAAGCGATTATTGGTTATCAATCCCTCACATTCATGGATGGATACTTAGGTTAGAAATTTATTTTAATGGCAACATAAAATGAAGAATTCACTGCCTTCATAGCCACCTAGGGAGTATTATACTATCATTTAATTACTTTTATAATGAATAATGATGGTTTCATGTACTATTGTTTCATTCATCACATCATCAACCACTTCCTATAGAAGTTTTTGGAATTCCACAATAACAATTTACTGATAAGTCTCAAAAAAATTCTGACCACCTAGATAATTCTAATATTGTATTCCATATCTAATGATATAAATACCAGAAAATAAACCCCATAAAATGTTCTTTTTCGGTAACTTCATTATTTTTTCTTGAATTAATTATACACCATCAAGATATTGATTTAGACAATGATAAGAAAAATGATGTCCTTAGCAACTCACCACCTAATAATATTGAAGATTCATGAGGGATTTAGGGAAACATTGCCTATATCTGGTATCTTATATCCAACCATGAAAGGAAGTGTTTCCTTCAAAAAATTGATAATGAAATGGGTCACATATCAATGAAATGATGAATGTCAGAAATCATTTGATATCCTCGGGAAAATCCCTTGGCCCCGCCAGTATTAATTCCACATGCTGTGTGAAAGCTACCAATTGTGTATGTGAAATTCCATGAGTGATAAATGTCCACCTTCCTCACTAACAAGAATGATTTTAGGAATGAAAATATCCTCTATTATCTTATTAGAGGAATTATATATGTTGAGGAAAGTTTCTCTAATATCATAAATATCCACCTTGTATTAATCCTTGTGGTTTAGAAACTATGACACTAATTACAACACCATGAGGTCCATTTTGTATCTCGTAATAAGCCGCTCAAATATATCCTCATATATCCAATGTACATAGTACATTTTTCAAGTTGGGATGTTATCGTAGATATGTTTCATATATAGTTTTTGTCTCAAAAAATTTATAAAGGATATGCTTTTTATGATTTTCTTGCAGAGAGCCCATATGGAGGAATGACATCCTTAAATAATGAACTACTTTTTGAAGAGATATTTACGATTCAAGAATACCCCCAAAAGAGGGATAAATATTTTAATTAATCATCAATAATCTAAATAGTTAATATAATGGAAGACCATATGCTCAAAAATTTTAATATAAGGTCATTCTCATTTTACCTTCAAAAGTATATTTTCCTTACTACTTACTGATATCATAGGGTTGTTAAAAAATGATGGAAAATACAAGACCCTCATTGTAGGACATTATTGGTAACTACACATAAAATTGAAATACTTATATGTGAAAGGATATTTATATTTGGTAATCAAATTGATCGAGGATATAATATTAACTGAAAATTTTATATAATCCCCCTATGTGATTATGTATGAGGATTAATTGAAGAGTTCCCCTATGAGAAAATATCGACTCATGTCCCAAGAGCTAATAATTCCTTGGAACATGGGCTGTAAAATATATCTAAAATGTTAATATATCCCAATATGAATGAAATATTCATAATCATTTCACATCATTTAATGGCCTCACATTTTTTTCAATCCCAAACGAATGTGATTAATGGTTTTAGTTTTATCCCTGATCCATATGGTTTTACCAACATGTGGATGAAACCCATAATTTACTACTATTATAATGGTTTACTTCCATCAAATAGATCTAGGAAAAGAAAATATAATGGAGAGAAACCGACATGAATCTTTATAAAGACCCAAATTACCTTAAATTCTTCTATAAAAGTGTATTTCTAGGTGTCATTATTAGATGTATCTTTAGAAAATAGATAACTACTATTATGAATGAAGTACACATAGAAAAATGGGGTTCCAATGAGTCATGAGATATGATTTCAAACCAAATTCAAAATCATGGGTAGTATTGGACCACTGTGACAAATGATAGCACATATACACCACTAAATCACATTCCTACCATGTTCATTACAACTTCATCCATAAACCATCATAGTTTCAAGAAAAATCTAAATAATATTGCCCATTTTCTATTTGAGGAATAGAATTTGTGGGTACATACTCACCAGTAAAGGACAAGTAGTTCAAAAACATCTTAACTATAATTGATTTATTTTCCAAAATGGATGAGATAATAGCCATCAATGAAGTCTAGGGAAAAAATATTCTTAATGAATGTCAACTCAATTTCATACTTTGTTGCCCCTCATATCAAACTAATTAAAAACCGAACTAATTTCTACAATTTTGAGGTATATATTCTCTATGTGGACTATAGTATCAAATCCAATGATTCATCCTGCAATCATGTGGAATATATTAGAAATATGGAGGCCATCAACAAGACCTTATAAAACATACGACAAAAGTTTTGTATTTTGAAAATAAGTAATGGAACAATAAACACTTTCATTCACCATGGGCGTAATGAACTATAACTTATATCACCATGTGGGAAAACCAATTCTCACCATTCTACAGTGTAAAGAAAGTCCTAACAATTAAAGTCCAATTACCAATGCTCAATATTAATATTTTTGACCCCAGTTATCCAATTTTTGGAAATCCCAAAGTTGTATTGATCAATTGGAGTGACTATATTAAAAAATATTGAATTCCTTACATCACTTTGGGATCCATAAAAATTAGATATCATGATATATTAACAAGAAGTTCCACCATAGTTATTTCCTCCAAAGAGAATTGGGATTGGTCCTTAGGAATCCAATGATACCAAGAAATAAGCCTCAAAATATTGAACCAAAATGGGACATACCATACTCAATATATATTTTTTACTATAATGTAGAGAATTGTTTGTTTTAAATGGATGGAAATATCATTATGACCCCAACAAATACAAGGTTATGAAAGATATATTTTTTGTAATATCACAACACACATCATATATACAGGATGTTAAACTTAAAAAATCTATATATACTACAATCTTTAAGACTCTAATCATAATACAGAAACATCCTTACCATATGCTGTTAAACTAAATGGTCTATGTGCTTCTTTAATGTTGCAGAATTTCATAACATTTTGACCTTTGTTTGAGCATATCATCATATTCAGTGTTTATACCCCACTAAATATTTATTCAAGAACATCATGTCGATTGATTATTATCCTAATGAGATGTATAGTTATGCTTAGACCTTTGATTTTGGGTTCATACATGATAAACATATCACCTTCCCTTATTTATGAATCGTACATGCATAATGAAATTTTTATGAACTACATGTGGCTTGATTACCATTCTAATGAGATAAATATTGATTCCTTGAAATTATTTCCTAGGCCAAACCATCATTCTCGAGAACATCAATTTATCTGTTTCCTAAGTAAAAACTTTATTGATTTTCTGTACTATTCCCCAGAACAATGTATGCCTTTATTCTTGCTCTAATTTGTTACGTAGAGACACCTGAGTCATATTCCCCAGTCCAAGCACCATATTTCCTTTCATGTCAGGTGACCCACATCCTTAACATAATATGCTAAACATTATAGCAAAGTCATCATTTCATGATGATAAATTTCATGATCTTTTTTAGAACTATGCATGGCTTTATTCTCATGTTAATGATATGTGTAGTGATTCTAGGATCTAACATCCTATACATGGTACCAAAAAAACAAAATTCCTCTTCAAATCATTTTGTTGACTCTTTGTGGAGGATTAAACCTTTTTCCACTCATTGTTCCACAAACCGGTCATTTCTAATTTGTGATTAGGTGTTTGGGAAATGAAATTAACTTTATATCTAAGTCGTATAAAATTTCATTGGGGTTATCATGGTCATGGTTGAAAGAGATTAAAAGGCACACCAAATGTCTTCGTTGCAAGACAATAAACAATGAGGGTTCCTCCAAAATAATGTGAATTTATTCTCATTCTGTTGAGGTATATAGTGATGTTTGGATATTCCATCATGGTCCCAAATACAACACAATATTGGAACATACCCTATTTTTTACATATGAATCGAATATAAATAAGAGGATTTAATATATTTTTTCACCCTATGCATGGTCATGTGTTTAAAGAACCATATTCATCATTAACATGAATCAAAACATTTTTGGGGTCATTTCATGAAATATGTATGGAATAATTATTTTACAATCATGATATGTAATTATTATTTGATCATGCACCCTATTCTATATGAAATATGTAACACCCCATGCTTCCATGGCATACTTCTCTTTGAATAATATAGTAGCGTGTGTTGTACGCAACCTCGAGTTCTAACACACACCACAACTAATCAAACTAGCCGTTATGAATAGTAATACAAACTTTTTAAAATTTTATAAATTTTATAATTCAAAATGGGATTCATTTTTGGATTCGGAATATTGAAATTAGCATAGGGTGAAATTTTGGTATTTTTTTTTTGAAAACTTTCAATTTTTGATGAATAGTGAAAAAACACTAAGTTATAGTTTAAAAACGACAATTTATTTAAATAATTATTGATTATATTTAAATTTAATTAAGTTCAAAATAGATACAAAATACATTATGTTTAATGTAATTCATTTGAGTTAGTTTAGAATAATATTAGATATATAAATTTTTTTTGAACTTTTCACCGTCTTTTATCCATCTCCTATAAGAATTTTGAAATTCACATAAAACTTAATTTTACTGCTTTTGTGAGTGTAATTTCGAAAATAAGAGAGACATGGTTAATATAAATAAGTAAAATCTGTTTCAATGAGATGAAAATAATTTTCGGTGAATAGTATCTTTTTACTTTTATTTACCACGGTTAAAAGTAATAGGGTAATTAGGGGTAAAAATGATATTAATATTACCCTAAAACATGTCCTAATTCTATTGGACAAGTTTATCTCGACCAAAAACAACCTTAGAAATAAAATATTATCATTTAGGTCCACTTGGATTACATTAGAAAATTTATTATTATTTAATTCAAAGAAGAGTTAAACGAGTTAAAATCAATGATTATTTAATAAAATTATTTTAATATAGGGTTATACATAAGATACATTCGATTGTAAATATTCATTAGAAAGATAATAATATTTCCTACAAAATTTTATTTTATTTATAATTTTTATACATTAGATAATTTAATTTATTTATGACCCAATGGTGATGCAGTAATTACCTATTTAATGAAATATTGAAATAATTGATATCATAAATATCAAAGTAAATGTAATTTTAGACCTTATATGAATTAAAATAATTTTCAAGGTTAATATGAAATATTAGGATGAGTTATGTAAATTTTTTTTGAAGTAATAATGTTGTTATGAAATTATCAAAAACAAAATACCGAATAGTTTTAAATTTGACATAGAAGAGTTTTTTAAAAAAATATTATATTATTAATTGATATTAAATTCCTAAAAATCTATGGTTAGTCCAAGAGACTTATATCATGATATTTGTATCATTAATGGACCACCTGGCAGTATCTTGGATGTATATAGTACGTTTATTAACTATATAATATAAAAATACAAAGTGAATGGTAAGTGTCAAATTAATTAACTAAGAGTTAAATCTAAAACATATGGTTAATATAATGACCCAAACTTATCTAAATTCTATTGGTTGAGTTTTTTTAGACCCATACACACCTTAACCTTTAAATAATCCACTTTTGAGCCATTAGAAACCGAATATAAATTCATTATAAAATAATATTTCTAGCTTTTCTTAAGGTGCCCCTCACCCCTCTTATAAAAGGGCACTCCCCCTTCTCACTAATTCACACATTAAAAGCCTCTTGGATCTGCCAAACCCTACCTAAATACATTCCAAAATTCCCTCACTACAACCTAGAGGCTTAAGTTGTATCATAAAGACAACCTATGGAGCCCTTTTGATCAAATCAAAAGGAAGAACCTGAAGAAGAGGTAATGATTTCACCACCCTCTTTCAAGTTCTTTTCTTCTTCAACTTCTTCTTTCCTTGTTATTTCCATTAAAAATAATAAATCCAGTATATTCTAGTTACTGTGATGTTATTATAAATATGTAACAACCAAATGCATTATTCTATCAATCCCTTGAATGACATGTCACCATATGTGCGTACGTACGGCTTACCGTCTCCGCGACATGGTGTAATTGTTATTCAATATATTATTATTTATATGGGTGTAATAATGATGTATAATTCATGTAAATAATACATATAACATGATAATGATTCTATATATATGATACTCCATCCAATTATATATTATTTAAATATCAAAAGAATGATATTTTCGCTTGTGCGTACGTACGGACTATCCTTTCCACGAACGCGATGAGATTCATTCCCCATTGTATCCATGAAATTATAATTATCATTTGATGATTAAAAATAATGTTTAAGGACATGATATAATTATGGATATGAATAATATACAACCTATCCATAATAAAAATGACATAGGTTAGAAAACATATTAAAGAAAAAAAGTATGTTTACACCCGAAACGACGATAATACTAAGATATTATCAACAAAGCAATTGTAAAAGATCATATATGATATAATATTAATGTATATGATTCTTGAATAATTTAATAACAATTATTTCACCATTATACAGAAGGTTAACCTATCCTCAACCAAGTAAAAGTAAAAGGTAAGGGATTATTTCACAATTTCTTCATTATCCGAGGTTGTTTATACGTAATTATCTACTGGGACCTCTTTATCATCCACATCCATGTTTCTTAAAAATGTATTTCAAAACATTCTTGCTATTTTACAAAATATGGGTTAAATTCATTTATAGCCTTGTTTGAATTTTTATGAGTGGTTTATAAAGGAATCTTTCCGTCATTTTCTAAACAAGGTCCTTTTTAACCATTTCGGTAGAATTAAGGTAAGAATGCTTTTTTAACATATACGGCAGGTACAGATATTTTCTGCCGTCATAAAATCTTCGAAACTTCCATTACAAGACTATAGGAAAATTTTTAAAGTAAATGTTTTATTTTATAGCAATGTGACTTTTAAATGAATTCAAAAAATATATATTTCTCTCAAATAGTTTTGATTTCATCTACGTCAACATCCTTGGATGGATTTTATGCTTATTTGAAGTTTATTTATTATGATAAAAAACATCCATATATTATTGAAGGTTTCTTGATATGTTTGACTATGGATGTGTTATTTTTATACCATTCATGGTTTATGGAGAAAGTATTTACATTTTGTATGCTAGTTTTAATAGGAATGTTCATGTTATGTTTAAACCTGTTCATATGAGGAATGCATTGGACTTAATAAGTGACGGGTCGAGCCCACTATAGCCCCTTGATGCACCTATAGGTCTCATGATACAAACTAGTTTTTTGGCACAAGCCCTTGACAAAATCTTATTTGTAGTCTTGGAACAAGGCCTTGGATACGTGGTTAGGATAGTCTTGCATTATGAATTCCATCATTATGAAAGTGGTTATTGATATTGCATGTGATTATTCGACTAGTAGAATATCTCTGCGAATACGTAAATGGAATTATTTCATTTTATATTTTCCATATTATGATGAATTTCATGTTTAAAAGGCATTTGTTTTAGCTATACATTCCCTTAAATATTTCTGTTTATTTATGAATGTTTCCGCTATATTGTTATCCATACCGAGCATTTGAGCTCAGCACATTCAATGTTTTATTTTTCCCAGGATTTGAAGAAGTAATTATGATTTCCCTACAGATATAACTAGAGGGGATATGAAGACAATATGTTTTTGTAGTCGTTTTCACTTTATGATGTAATGTAAACTTTATGAATGTATCTAGTTATTCCAAGGATAATAAACTAATCGGTCTTTTGAGACATGATCTTTCTTGTGATCATGCCAATGATATGTAATAATCCACTGACTCTAGGTAACTGGGGTTAGGGCATTATAGTTGGTATCAATGGGACGTTTAATACAACCCTTGAAGCTAGATTTAGATAAACTCTTATTAGAAAACATAGAACTATGATGGACTTTAAAGATTAGTATAGAAGAAATTCCTAGAATTTAGGTATTGTAGAGATTTTGTGTGATTTCTGTGCAATACATCCCTGTATAGATACGAGCAGGTAGAGATGGCTCTGGAACAGATGTACCTATGGGTAAAACACGAAAACACCGCTTTGAGCTAGACTCGAACAGAAACTGGAGCACGACAACGGGCCTTGCTGCACTCTTGGTTACGACACTCCCGGGGGATATACTTAGGATAAATATCATTTTATTTAAAAAGCATTATGAAGGGTTTATGAGTATATACTTCCTCAAAGAAAACATTTTTATGATTATGGATTATATCAATAAATAGTTCAATTTATGTGAAGTGTTTTATAAGTATGGAATTATGTATTTTGATTCATAAACTGATCTAGTTTATGCCATTATTTAGAAATGGTGCCTAGTGGAAGAAATGGAAACCATATCAATGAACACACTCTATGTTGGGATTTCCCGCCTGCTCAATATAATTATAGTGGAGCTGGCGATACAACTGGTGCTTATCATCTTATCACCATACTCAGACAACTCACTTAGGTTATAAATTATAACCTTACCCGTATGGAGCAACCTGATCAACAATGTGGAGGATTAATGTCAGATCGATTCATGAGGCAGCAGCCACCACCATTCAATGGGAGTAAAAATCCATTAGTAGCTAAGCAATGGATAAGTACCCAAGAGAAAATATTTCTGGCATTGGGGAGTAGTAAAAAGGAAAAAGCTGTCATGGCAGTTTATCACCTCACTGGAGATGCGGATCAATGGTGGTCATTGATTCAAAACACCATGGAAGATGATGAAGTATAAAATATGGAATGGAGGGAGTTCAAAGATCTACTTTTAGAAAAATACTTTCCTCGCGACCATCGAGCAAATATGGAAAGGCAATTTCTGAGTCTGAGACAAAAGGAGGATGAGAATGTCACAAAGTATGAGGATAACATTACAAGGATAACAAGGTTTTCTGGAGATTATATACGTAACCCAATAAGTAAGATTGATCATTTATTTTATGGGTTCAAATCATTTCTCCGTCGATCAATAGTTTCACAATCCTTCTCATCGTATGAAGACATTGTCTCATGTACTATCAAGACAGAAAAGGAATTCTCTATGTCTTATGACTTTAAAGCAATGCAAGAGAAGAAGAAATCTGATAATCAATCTAGGAATAGAAATAAGGGTAAGAAGGGAAAAGTTGAATATCCATCTTGTGGTAAATGTGGGAAGAAACACCCAGGTACTTGCTTAAAAGGAATGGGAGTCTATTACAAGTGTGGTGAAAAATGCCACCATGCTCGTGATTGTAAGGGGAAGAAGGAAGCTACTGATGTCCAATGTAACAATTGCAGGGAGATGGGACATTGCAAATTAATGTCCTAAGCATCAGGGGAACTTACCTCAGAAAAGGTTAAGGGATCAAGTCAATGATTATGCTATCACTACTGCTGAGGTTGAAGCTCTGAAATACGTGGTGGCAGGTAATTTTATGGTTTCCTCAAGTTTAGGAAATTCATTATTTGATTTTGAATCATCTCATTGTTTCATATATTTTTAGTTTAATAATAAGAATAGACATTTCCAATTTGATTTAACAATGGACTTTTCCTTTAAAACTCCTACGGGAAGTATCATTGCAACAAAGTTTTGTGAATCATTCCCCATTAGAGCACATAAATGTTCTTTATCCGCTGATATCATCGTCATACCTATGGTTGAGTTTGATATAATCCTCGGTATGGATTGATTTTCATACCACGATGCAAAAATTTACTGTAAAAAGAAGGTGGTTACTATTTTTGATGATAATGATATGGAACACCTTATCTTTAGAGCAGAATCATCACCACCTAATTCTTTTCTAGATCCACCCCTAGTAGCTCAACTAAATTCAATTATCATAGAGGAAGAGAATGAAATAACTATGGGTGAGGAAAGGAATATTCAAATAGATGATGTACCTATTGTGAAATAATATGTAGATGTGTTTCCATAAGATTTACTGGACATCCTCCAGAACGAGAATTTGAGTTTTCAATTGATTTAATTATTGGATCAAGGCGTTTATCAAAGACCCCTTATAGAATGGAAAATGTAGAATTATTTGAACTAAATAAACAACAAGAGAAATTGAGTAATAAGGGATTTATTCAACCTACTGTTTCTCCATGGGGATCCCATGTCCTTTTTGTAAGAAGAAAGATGGATCTATGAGGTTATATATCGACTACAGGGAAATCAATGATATAACAATAATTAACAAGTGTCCCCTACCTCACATTGATGATTTATTTGAACAACTGCATGGAGCTCAATACTTTTCAAATATTGATCATCAGTCCGGATACCATCATATGTGTGTAATGAAGGAATACATTCCAAAGACATCATTTCGATCCAGGTACGGGCATTAAGGGTTTACGATAATGCATTTTGGATTAACTAATGAACCCTATGTATTCAAGGATCTAATGAATAGAGTTTTCAAGGAATATCTCGAAGAATTAGATGTGGTATTTTTTGATGATATCTTGGTATACTCCAAAATCTATGAAGATCATGACAATCACTTACGCATTATCCTGATTAATCTGAGAAGACATGAATTATATGGGAAGTTTAGCAAGTGTGAATTCTGGATTCAGGTGATTTCTTTTCGTGGAAATATTGTCTCCAAAGATGGAATCTTTGTTGATCTTTCTAAGACAAGTGCAATCCATGAATGGCCATCACCGACGAGTATAACTAAGGTATGCAGTTTTATTAGTTTAGAACGTTGTTATTGATGTTTTGTCAAGAATTTTTCCCGATTGGCAAACCCATTAATGAAGCTCACACATAAAGGTGTTAAATTTGTTTGGACAAAAGAGTGTGAAAAATGTTTCATAGAACTGAAGAGAATATTAGTCAATGCACCTATATTGACTCTACCATCAGGGAATTATGGGTTCGTTATTTATAGTGATTCATCGAAGAAAGGACTTGGTTGTGTCCTTATGCAGAATGATAGGGTAATTGGCTATTCATCACCAAATTTGAAAATTCATGAGAAAAAAATCCTACTCGTGATCTTGAGTTAGCAGCTTTGATCTTTTCTTTGAAGATATGGAGGCACTACCTCTACGCTGAAAAATGTGAGATTTATACTAATCATACGAGTTTGAAGTATATTTTCTCACAAAATGAACTCAAGATGAGGCAAAGTAGATGGCTTGAATTACTCAAGGATTATGATTGCACAATACACTACTACCCGAGGAAGGAAAACAAGGTGGCAGATACTTTGAGCAGAAAAGATCATGGAGTTTTGAACATGAAGAGAATTGAAAGGGATCCTATTTTCATGGATATAGTGAAGATGGATATGGGAATTACCATGGAAGGTGAAACATCAATTATTTTCCAAATGGTTGCCAAACCATCTTTACTATAAAGGATTAAGAGTTCTCAGACCGATGATGAATAATTTAAAATCAAGATTAATGCTGTGAATGATGGGAGATTGAATGACTTTGGGTATAAAGATGGAATTTTGAAATTTGGGAAGAGAAATTGTGTTCCAAATATACCTAGTCTAAAAAGGGAAATTTTGGATGATGCTCATAGTTCCAATTTCTCTATACACCCTGGGAGCACCAAAATGTATAGTGATTTGAAAGAACATTTTTGGTGGGACAACATGAAGAGTGAGATTGATGATTTTGTCTCAGGATGTATGGTTTGTCAACAAGTGAAAGCTGGAAGGCAACAACCTAGTTGAGTATTGCAACATCGTCCTATACCTGAGTGGAAATGGGATAATATTATGGCGGACTTTGTCATGGGGATACCAATGACTCCTAGTAGGAATGACGCAATATAGGTCATTGTTGATCGTCTTACCAATTAGAACATTTTCTTTCTATAAGGGAAGATTTACCACTTGAACGGCTAGCAAGACTATATATTAATGAAGTTGTGATACATCATTGAGTACCCCTATCGATTGTTTTTGATCGTGATCACTGTTTTACATCATGATTCTGGAATAGTCTTCAGAAGGCCTTGGATACTGAATTTCATTTGATCACTGTCTACCACTATCAAACAGATGGACAATCATGATGGACTCTTCAAACCATAGAAGACATGTTGAGATCCTTCTCACATGACTTTCAAGGTATGTGGGATCAATATTTATCTCTTGTATAATTTTCCTATAAAAATAGCTTCCATTCGAGTTTTCAGATGGCACCATATGAAGTGTTATATTGAAAGAGATGTCACACACCGACCTATTGGGATGACATTGGTGAAAGAAAACTTATAGGTCCAGAACTGGTGGAGGAAACAATGGAGAAGGTGAAGGTAATCCAAAATAACCTCAAAGCATCTCAAAGTAGGCATAAGAGCTATGTCGATAACCGAAGGAAGGATTTGGAATTTCAAGTAGGAGATAATGTTTTCTTGAAGGTATCTCCATAGAAGGGAATTATACATTTCTGTAAGAAGGGTAAATTGAGTCCCAGGTGCATCAGACCTTTCGAAATTCTAGAACGAATTGGGGTTGTAACTTACCGTTTGGCAATGCCACCAAGTCCCTCAAAAGTTCACGATGTGTTCCATGTATCACTGTTGAGGAAATAAATGCTTGACCCAACGCATGTACTCACTTACGAGGAATTTGAACTGGAACCCGATCTTTCTTATTGTGAAGATCCCATCAAGATTCTTGATACCAGAGAACAAGTGCTGAGAAATCGGATGACTCATCTAGTAAAAGTTCTATGGAGAAACCATAAGATGGAAGAGGCAACGTGGGAACCCGAGGAACTTATTATGAAGAATCACCTGAGTCTTTTTATAATGTAATTTTCTAGAATTTCTGAGGAAGAAATTATTTGAAGAATCGAAGAATGTAAAACCCCAAGCTTCCACGGTACGCTTCTCTTTGAATAATACAGTAGTGTGTGTTGTATGCAACCTCGAGTTCTAACACACACCAAAACCAATCAAACTAACCGTTATGAATATTAATACCAACTTTATGAAAATTTATAAATTTTATCATCAAAATTGACTTCAATTTTGGATTCAGAATATCGAAATTAGCCTAGGGTGAAATTTTGGTATTTTTCTGAAAACTTTCATTTTTTGATGAATAGTGGAAAAACACTGAGTTATAGTTTAAAACTGAATTTTTATTTAAATATTTATTTATTTTATTTAAATTTAATTGAGGTCAAAATAGATGTATAATACCTATATTTGTTCAATGTAATTCGTTGGAGTTAGTATAGAATAATTTTAGATATATAAACTTTATTGAACTTTTCACCGTCTTTTACCCATCTCCTTGAGGAATTTGCAAATTCACATAAAACATAATTTTACCTCTTCTCTGAGAGGAATTTAAAAAATAGGATAGACATGGTTAATATAAAGGAGTAAAATGTGGTTCAATAAGATGAGAATAATTTTTAGTGAATAGTATCTTTTTACTTTTATTTACCACGGTTAAAAGTAAATAGGGTAATTAAGGGTAAAATGATATTAATATTACCCTAACACATGTCTTAATTCTATTGGACAAATTTATCTCGTCCAAAAAATAACTTAGGAATAAAATATTATCATTTAGGTCCACTTGGATTAGATTAGGACATTTATTATTATTTAATTCAAAGAAGAGTTAAAAGAGTTAAAATCAATGTTTATTTACTAAAACATTTTTAATATTGAGTTATACATAAGATAAATTCGATTGTAAATATTCACTAGAAAGATAAAATGATTTCCTACATAATTGTATTTTATTCATAATTTTTAGATGTTAAATAATTTAATTTATTTATGACACAATGTTGATACAGTAATTACCTGATTAATGAAATATTAAAATAATTGATATTATAAATATATAAGTATATTTAATTTGAGACTTTTTTTGAATTACATTAATTTTATAGGATAATATTACATATTATGATTTGTTATACAAATTTCTTATTATGTAATAATGTTGTTATGAAATTATCAACAACCAAATACCCAATAGTGTCAAAATTGAAATAAAAGAGATTTAAAAACAAATATTATATTATTAATTGATATTAAATTTTTAAAAATATAAGGTTCGGCCAAAAGACTTATATAATGATAAGTGTTTCATTAATGGACCACTTGGGGGTCTCTTGGATGTGTATAGTACGTTTAATAACTATATAATATAAAAATACAAAGTGGCATGGTAAGGGTCAAAATAATTAACTAAGAGTTAAATCTAGAACATAAGCTTAATATAATGACACAAACAAGTCTAAAATCTTATTTTTTTGTGTTTTTTTCGACCCATACCCACCTTAAACTTTAAATAATCTACTTTGGAGCCATTAGAAACCGAATATGAATTTATTACAAAATAATATTTCTAACTTTTCCAAAGGTGCCCCTCACCCCTCTTATAAAAGGGCACTCCCCCTTCTCACTAATTCACACATTAAAAGCCTCTAGGATCGGCCAAACCCTACCCAAATACTCTCTAAAATTCACTCACTATATCCTAGAGGCCTTATTTTGATCAGGAAGCAATCCTATGGAGCCCTTTTTTTCAAATAAAAATGAATAATCTGAAGAAGATGTAATGATTTCACCACCCTCATTCAAGTTCCTTTCTTCTTCAACTTCTTCTTTCCTTATTATTTCCATTATAAAATACTAAATCCAGTATATTCTATATACTATGAAGTTATTACAAATATGGAACAACCAAATTCATTATTTTATCTTTCCCTTGAATGACGTGTCACCATACGTGTGTACGTACGACCTACCATCTCCACGTTGTGGTATAATTGTTATTAAATATATTATTATTTAGATGGGTATAATAATGATGTATAATTCATGTAAATAATAAATATAAAATTATAATGATTCTTTATATATTATATACCATCCAATTATATATTATTTTAATATCAAAAGAATTATATTGTTGCTCGTGCGTACATACGGACTACCGTCTCCACGAACGCGATGAGATTCATTCCTCATCGTATCCATGCAATTATAATTCTCATTTGATAGTTAAAAATAATTTTTAAGGACTTCATATCATTCTGGATATGAATTAGAAACAACCTATGCATAATAAAAACAACATATGTCCCAAAACATATAAAATAAAATGAGTAAGTTAACAACCGAAATGATGATAATTCTAAAATAATATCAACAATGAAATGTTAATAGATCATATATGATATCATATTAATGTATATGATTATTTTATAATTTAATAACAATTATTTCACCATTATACAGGAGGTTTTGCGACCCTCAACCAAGGAAAAGTACAAGGTAAGGGTTTATTTCACAATCTCTTCATTATCCGAGGTTGTTTATACATAATTATCTACTGGGACCTCTTTATCATCTACATCCATGTTTCATAAATATTTATTTCAAAACATTATTGATATTTTACAGAATATGGGTTAAAGTCATTTATACCCTTGTTTGACTTTATATATGAGGATTATATATAGAATCTTCCCGTCATTTTCTAAACACGGTCCTTTTTATCCTTTTCGGCAGAATTATGATAAGAATGTTTTTTAACTTATACGGCGGGTGTGGCTATTTTCCGCCATCATAAAATCTTCGAAGCTTCCCTTACAATCTTATAGGAAAATTTTCAAAATAAATGTTTTATTTTATAATAATGTGACTTTTAAATGAATTCAGAAAAATATATATTGCTCTCAAATAGTTTTGATTTCATCTATGTCAACATCTTTTGATAGATTTTAATCTTATTTGATGTTTATTTATTATGATACAAAACGTCCATATATTATTGAAGGTTTTGTGATATGTTTGACTGTGGATGTGTTATTTTTATACCATTCATGGTTTATGGGAAAATTATTTACATTTCGTATGCTAGTTTTAATACGAATGTTCATGTTATGTTTAAACCTTTTCATATTACGAATGCATTGGACTTAATAAGTGACGGGTGGAGACCGCTATAGCTCCTCGATGCATCCGTATGTCTCATGAGACAAACTAGTGTCTTGGCACAAGGCCTTGATAAAATCTTATTTTTAGTCATTGCACGAGGCCTTGGTTACGTGGTTATGATAGTCTGACATTATGCATTCTATCATTATGAAAGTGGTTATTGATATTGCTTTGATTATTCAACTAGTAGAATATCCATGTGAATAAGTAAATGACATTATTTCATTTTATCTTTGCCATATTATTCTAAATATGAAATTTAAAAGGATATTGTTTTAGCTATATATTCCCTTAAATGTTTCTATTTATATATGAATTTTTCCGCAATATTGTTATCCTTACTCAGCATTTGAGCTCACCCCTTTCAATGTTTTATTTTTCCAGGATGTGAAGAAGTAATTTATGAATGACCTGCAGGGATAATATGAGGGGATTTTAAGACAATATGTTTTTGTACTAGTTTTCACTTTATGATGTAATGTAAACTTTTTTAAGGTATGTATTTATTCTAAGGCTACTAAACTAATCAGGCTATCTAGACTTGATCTTTCTTGTGATCATGCCAATGATATATAATAATGCACCGCCTCTTGGTAACTGGGGTCAGGGCATTACAAAATATCATATTTTCATGTCATTTAACCTTGTTTCTAACCTCATGATACTAAACTATGTGGCTAGTGTCTTGGATACATGACCTTAAACTGTATCGTACATCAAGAACAATGAGTGGAATGGTTCCTTATAGAACAATATACATAACGACACCCACATTTTGATCCTTGGGACCAGCCACATCATTTTCCCACTTTAGCATTAGGTCATATCCATTATCAGCGTATGGAATTAAACTGAATGGGAATGAATGATCTGTATATGTATTGATTATCATTTCAATGAGATACATTGTGATTCCTAGAACATATGTCATAGTATCTATGATGTGGTAAAGATAAAACACACCTCTACACTATATAAACAATTATACATGAAGAATCTATTAATTTTGTTACCCATATTCATAGTTCAACCAATGAAAAAAAAATATTCCCCACCTATATATTAGTCCAATTTTTGAAAGGGACTCTAAAGTTCTTAGAATATATCATTTGAAAAACTAGAATTATTCTCAGAAATATCCCATCCATATAGAATACTCCAAATCATGGACACTTTTAGATCTTTATAATCTTCCTCAAACTACCGAAAAAAGAATCTCAGAAACCTGAGAACCACTTTTCCTAAATCTTCAATAAAATTGACCTATTGTATTTGTATAAGTCTCACACATACTAGTCGTAGAACTCATAGGATAATTTTTTTTGATTATTTTGTAAAATGACCTAGTTACATTTACTTAAATTATCCCACAAAATTGGATTTTAAACCTTTTTTAATCTCAAACTCTTGATAAGAATATTTTGTTACCATAATAATTGATGAAATTATGATCAAACACATTATTTTAATTTGGAACACGTTATTACCCCACCTACTTGACCCATATCATTTCTCATCATCCATATACCCCCAATATCATGGATTAAAATTTCTTCTTAAAGGTCATAAAATGCAAGAAAATCATTTCTTGGGTAGGCCATATATTATATAACATTTTCATCATACTATGGATCTGACCATATGATCTAAAACTACAAGCACTATTCATTCTTGTGTTTGGGGTCAGACCTCTAAAATATTCTTATTCCACCTATCTCGAGTTACTATAACATAAAATTATCATCCCATGATAAGGTACATTCATTCCAAAAGCCAAATTATGTTCCTAGGGAAGTCTATATATTAATAAAAATTCTCCATACATCAGCACTACAATGTATAAATTCTTGAGAACACTATTTCTTAACTGTGACGTAACTCACCCTAGTTGTCTTCGAAAAATTCTCCCCAGAAAAGGGCCTATAAGCCTGAGGATTTCATTATTTGAGTATGAAATTTCACACAGTAGTTTTTTTGTGTATAGTCCGACATAAAATACATTTTTTAACAAGTATTAAATGACATAAATCCCACACCACTGTAATTCTAATTATAATGAGATGATATTAAATAAAAATGCTCGTTTTTAGTGTTTCATTTTGATTAAAATGTGAAAAAACTACAAGAATAGGTGAATGAAACAAAAAAAAACAATTACATTTATGATCAAAATCCTAGGTTAACCACTACATACAATAGAATCTATATTAAATTTTATATTTTTTCTTCAATATAGGATTCAATATGTAGAACTATAGCTTGATAATTCTATATAGAGAGATAGAGTTTGGCCAATTGTGTAGTAGCATCGTCCTCACCATTATGTATCTTCTCTTGGTTAGTATCAACACCATATCATTTTTGTTTCAACTACACTATCATGGAACATTTCAGTTGAACTATCTATTCCTAGATGGAAATTAATTATTCATAAAGGCACACCAATTGGAATGATTTCTTATCAATGAAATATTTATACTTAGACACCATAATGGTATGGATAGGCCAATCATGGGACATAATGGCCTTGATATTTTGAAATTGTCACAATAACTATTCCAGATACCTGACTAATCTTTAAATCTATTACATTTTTTGAAAAAACATACATCACCATAAGAGAGGGTTCATGGTAATAAAATCGGTTCTATTCTAATTCATTATACATGAATGGATGTTGATGAACTAATGACTGGAGGTGTTCAAAAAAAATCTCCCCAACTATCATCTATATATACCGCCAAAAAATGAAGATCATGGTGTGAAGTTCCTATCATAACACCAATTACAATTAAATATCACTCTTATAGGGAGATTTCTCTTTTGGGACTACCACACTCAACTAGTAACCTTGTTTTCACCCTAAGAAACAGCCTCAGTTTCCCTAACCAATGTGCTGTAACTGGCTTAGAAGACCCCCTCTCAAGCTCGGTCACTAAAGCCAATCTATTTGAATATTACTGACACCTCACATCAATATTAGGAGGTAAACATAAAATAAATTTAGTGAAGAAAAAAATGTCGCCAATATCAATTACTATTTGTTAGATCAATCATTGGGATCAACATCTCCCCATCACTCCCATCCTAGGTTCTTCGAGTATGGACCGTCTGAAGAGGAGCATCCCCTTGAGTTTTCATAGAATATGGGATAAGGTGACCTCAAGGATCTAACAATTCATGATTCTCATCTATCACATCCTTGAAAATGGTAGAAATATTGATTTGAATTCTCTTTTCATGAAGTGCATTAGAAATATTCTCTACATAAATAGCTAGATAGGTTGATCTTTTATGTAAAAAGTCAAATGAAATAAGGATAACTGTATTTGAAAAATAAATTAATAAGAAAATATATCCAAAAAATCCCTTTCTGAAATACTCAAAACACATTATGGAACCGATGATATCAATTTTTTGATTAAATTGGTCCACTATTTTATGATAAAAGGTGTTATTTCTCACAATATCATCACTATTAAGGGTATTTGAGAAGAATTTATGAGGACCCAAATTGGGTCTTCTTTCAATCTCCACTTTCAAATTTTTAGTAGATATAGCCACATCAAGCCTACCAGAGTTGGGGTCAGTATTTGAAACTTCATCAGGCCATCCCAAATCACGTTCAAAACATTTTGGAGTCAAAATGGGTCCAAAATTGACTATTGTAAGGTACTCTATTATAGTAATCATATCTAAAATAAGATGAGGATAATAATGTCGTAAATATATCATGGATCTTTATGGTGTGCATCTAAAATTATTGTGCCCCAATCCCACTCTGAAAGAATGGGGTTATATGTGGATATATCTCTTGATGCTTCATCCTTCAAGATGATGGGCTCATCGGTAGAGGTATGTGCCTCTCCCCAGATGCCCCATTAATCCTTGAATGGTTTATAAAATATTTCTTAAGGGATAGAACTGAAGTATATTATTTAAATAAAATAGTGGTCAAATTATTTTTCCAATAATGTCATGATAAATAATAATAACAGAAATACTTACTACATTGGTTGTGTTTGACATAATTTACCACCCTCTCTCACTTCTAGTATCGAGATATTGAAAAGCCCTTATTAGTCCTCTAGGAAATCAAAAAATGAGGTTTCAGTCATGGGGTTCCCCCTCTAATTCCTCCAACGTCATTATCTATCTAGAGGTATTTTTATTTAAATCATGATTCTCATTCACTACATCAAGGGGGTGATTGTCGGCCCATATTTTAGTGATTCTGGTGCCTTTTAAATCGTTTCTTCATCCTCTTCCCCACCTCCTCAAAAATTGAAAATATGGTCAAATGAAATTAATTTTAAAAGAGGAAATAGAATTAAAGGAATAAGGGAACTAAAAAAATACTTAAACAAGGTTATGATAGTCATCCCATTCCTCTTCATTGTAACTAACTACCATTTCAAGTCATCCTTGATATAACATGTCAGATAGTTATTTTTTCATCAGGATCTGATCCTTATATTCATATATCACAATCTCCAAACCTTTCATATATTATTCCACCTTGGATAGATCAATATAAGGTTAAAGATTATAGGTTAATAATATTTCACTTATCTATATTATAAATAATAAATATTAGATAAATACCCATACATATCTTATGTCATCAGATATTCTCCTCCCAGATGATATCACAAATGGTGACATAGATTTTGATTTAGAATTTGTTTAAGTCCTCTGTTCTATCATTGAAAAATGGGTTTACTAAACACAAGTATCATCCTTGAAATGAATACTAGACCACCATGGTTTCTCTGATGTGCTTTTATCCACCCTAACTAGCATAGTGGTCTTTACCGAATTCTTCATCGAAGGTTATAGAGCTCCGGCATCATCATAATTAGTTCAAACTCCCTATTGTGAATTCCATAACCATATTATCACATGTAAAAAACCACTAGATTTATTTTTAACACCCATTGAGGTTATTAAGTGATACATTCACTGACATACTCATCATGCATCCTTATTGATGCATCTAAAGAAGGCATCATGATTTTGATTTTTGAATCCTCCATAACCATACAGATCCAAAATGTTCATGCTACCATTGGATGTTTCTCAAGCCTAATATCCATAGGAGTAATGTGGGTTTAACTTTTGAAATCATTTTAATTTGGGATTAAATTGGTATGTAGCATATGACTCACATATGATCATATTTTCAAAGTGATCCACCATTATGATGTCACTAAATTAAATCATGTAAAACCATAATTAATTATCATTTTTCCTTCCTTCATTGGAAAACATACCCATCAGTGGATCAAAATATGAGATGAAGTTTAACTATACAAACACCTATAGTATATTAATAACTTTTTCATACTTTAGGGAAAATGTCTAGAATTTATAAACATCATCAATAATTGGCTTCAAATGAATATTAGGGAGATTACTTAAACATAAAACACCATATAAATTTATGTGTGGTGAAATCCACCTCACCCAAACATGAAATGGAACATAAATTCTAAATAAAGCCTTACCATTGTATGAATGATGTAAAACCCTATAAATACTCACTAATATAGTGGAATGAATTAATATATACCTCCCTTCTGCTCGATTTGCTAAAATAACCAACGTCCTTATCCTCACACTACTAGTGGATTCAAAAAAAGGAAGTAGGTAGATAGAATGAAACATTGTGAGAAAGATGGACAAAATAGTCTTTGTAAAAAAATTAAGATAAAACTTGTAACCCTAATTCGTATACTAGACCATCTCCCCTATAGGCAATAATTTGACATGAGAACCCAAATTCTCTAAATTGTGCAAT
This sequence comes from Viscum album, assembly GCA_963277665.1. Lineage (NCBI taxonomy): Eukaryota > Viridiplantae > Streptophyta > Magnoliopsida > Santalales > Viscaceae > Viscum > Viscum album. The sequence continues at coordinate 1,546,815,501 of OY728147.1, forward strand.
CTTTTATGGTTCCAACATGTGGTACATTCTTCAACTGTCTTAGATAAACACTCCATCTATGGTTTAGAATAGATATTACACTTGAGGATATGATCCCTCTTCTTCACATTATTTTTCACCTTAAATTTCTCATGAGCCAATTTGGGTGTCCTTTTAGCATCATCCCATTTACCTTTTGTGGTATAACATAATCAGACATATTTATGAGAATAGTTTCTCCCTAAATTTTCCAGACATCCCTCAGGCTAATTCCAACTTCATTAGGTCTTTAGTTTGAGTTTTTCATATTATCACATAAAACATATAAGGAATAAAATATATACTATTTTGGTATAATTATTTTATTCATTTTTTTTTCGTAATGTGATACTAGTATTGTACTACTCATGTTAATTATCATTCATTTGTGGTTTATATTTTTTTTGCAGTCATGCTGCTTTGAGAATGAGGGATTATAGTATCTTTGTATTGTCATTTACACCCTCGTTGCTGCTTAGTATCCTACATAATATAGGAATGAATGATTAGTGTAATGTAGTGATCCATCTAAAGGTACACTCATTTTTAACCCAGGTCTGGATGTTACAACTATTTTTTAGTTGGATTCCCTTTCTTACACAACTTGTTGTTAAAAATTTATATTGAGTTCATACAATCCAATGGATTCTAAATTAGTTCAAACTCAAAACCCCATCCAAAAATAGGATAATAGAGTTCATTAATCTATATCATAACCCACACCCACCGACCCACACCTTAACCCTTTTGAAATATGGGTGATATTACATGTGTCCCTCAAATCCCACTTAGAGTAGGCCACCGGAATACAACAAACTCTGGTATCACAATATTTAATATTTGAATGTTATAAACTATAATAAAAAAAGTTCTACTATCAAACCAGTAACACCAATGATATATAAACCCAACCATTAATTTAAACTATAAAATATATGTAATGTTATATAGAGAAAAATAACTTATCAACTATAATTTAATTAAAAAATATCAAAAATTCTTCACAATGAAGTAAAGGACTCCACCAATACCATCCAAATACCATTCCCTATACTATTAAAAACTAGATTGATATATAGTATCACCATAAAATCTTTAGACAGAATATATTGAAGTTAGACATAGAATAATGTATACTCTATAGTTTCCTACCAAATATCTCATTTAAGAAAAATAGAACATTCAAATTAAAACATAAATGAATAAATAATAATACTAAAACATTATCCCATCCTAGAGTATAAATTTTCATATCTATCAATATGTATAATATTAAAAATATGATTATAATACATGTTTAAAAGTTTATAAAATATAGAAATATATGTACCCCATCCCACTTCCCCATAAATCTATTCTACCTCACATCCTAATTTCACATATTATTGCACTTCCATCCCTTTTTAATGTTCATAAAATATATTAAAAAAATGCATACTCACCATACTACAACCATATATTCCTAGATAATTGACCACATAACAACAAAATAATCCACCACTAGCTCATTTTTTATTAAAATCGTATTAGTCATTGATCCATTTCCATAATACCATGAATTATATGGTATTTTCCAGTGTCCAAATTTATTTGGGTATACCCAGGTCTATCAAACTCTTGTTGTGGTTCTTAAAAATAATAATAATTACAATGATATGCATAACTCACATATCAAATCTGATGACCATCATTTTAATAAGCACAAACAAACACACACATAACATTTTCCATCGCTATCAAACTATGACAACATTTATACTCAATAAATACATATAGATATAACATATCAATTATATAATTCAAATTAATTAACCATATACACTTTTATTATTGTAATATCTATATGTCTGTATTATAGAAACTCTCAAATATACCTCATGAATAAATGACAAATCTGAATAATTAATTCCATCATTTTAAATATGATTTCACACCACACATACTTTCCTATTATTCATATTTAATTTATATACCCAAAAATAGGGAACATGTAACCCCACCAATCCATCCATGCTAATTCTTAAACTACTATTTTAAGATCAAATGGCCTCATATTCAATGGAACTACATTTCTATTATAATTTTATGTACTATAACTATTAAAAAAAATAACCACAATATATAACATATATAACACAACTCCATAATACCTCAGTGAATGAATTTATATTAATATAATTATTTCAATTAAATATACAAACACGATGAATGATAAAAAATTGTAATTTAATGTTAATTGAAAATAGATAGAGTGTGGGAGAATGTTCAAGAATCGCATACTATAGTATCTTACATCAATTTTCATTCCATAAAAGAATGAAAATCACTACTAAAAACATGTTTTTCCTCATAAATATTCAAATTTCAATCAATCATTTTCAATAATCTATGATTTAAAAACCTAATAATAGTTTATATATATTCAACGAAATAGATGAAATAATGATGAAAATGGAATCATGGGAATCTAAGATCAATAAATATTATTCTCACTAAGTAATTGTAGAAAGTAAAAAACTGATAAATTAATCATCATGTCCACCTATTGTGACACCCAAAATCTACACTCTTGAGGTCCATTAATTATACATATATTCATTACATAATATACTTCAATAAAAATAATGTGAACTAATTTTAACCTTGATTAATTATAATATCACTTATAAATTTTTAGTCACTGACATGGAAATGACCTTTTGCCAAATTTATTATATATTCAGTAAAACAATTTAAATAACAATGATCGTGTCTTTCTCATAAAATGGAAAATTTCCCCACTATTTTTGAAACTAATTATAAGTTGATAAGAATTCAATAAATCCACAAATTTCTCTATATTATACAATTTTTTAAAAATATAATTTCAAATACTTTTCATCATAACCTAGGGAAATAGAAAAATATTATGGGATATATTAAATAGATTGTAAGGGGAAATGATATAAGAAGATATAATAGCATGAATAGTATTTAAAGGATAAATAACAATAAAATAATTTCATATAATTGTACTTCATATATTGAAATAAATCCATGGATTATATAATAAAATAAATAGACACATTGATAACAAGGACTTAATTAATGGTTATTGAATTCATAATTCCAGAAATTTTAATCCTTATTATTTAGGTCATATGACTATAATTATTCTTACCATTAAGGACAAAAATCATACATCATTATTTAACATGATGGGGTAAACTATGAATTTATTCTTATATTGGGTAGTAAAACACCAAATAGAAAAAAATTGTCTCATTAGACCAACTGATGCATCGAGGGGCTATATAATATCATGCCCCACCTATAACTCCCTTATGTACATAGAATTCACCATATAAATGATATGTATATCAATAAAATGCATGATAACGTTTTTAATGTAATATAACATTATCTATACTAACATAAAAACATAAAATATAACGAATTATTTGTTATCAATAAATGAAGATAATTTTTTAATAAAAAGAATGATGATGGTAAAACAACAAGTAATCAACATTATTAACTAGTCAATACACTTCTATAATAACCTCATATTTTTTGAATTTTTTCCTATTTAATTTATTATTTTTGTACTTTTAATTTCACAAAACATTGAATATAGAATTTTTATGTATAAAAGTACTACGTTTGGCGTGCATTATTTGCAAAACCAAGTGAATCATACACCACACAAAACGCATAGATTATCTTGTGGTACCCACAACAAAATTCTTGGATTTTATTACACTCAATAAATATTCTCATTGATAGATTACATAACACACAAATATGAGTTTTACTTAACTACAATATACTATTAATATTATTATTAAAATATTATTATGGCTACCACATACCATTGGATTGTAATTAATAAATATGAAAAATTATATAGTGAAAATATTTTGTATTATTTTGCATAAAATTAATCATTTGGTTGTAAATTACTATAAATTATTTAATGAACTTTTTGAAACTAATGAAATTAATTTTCTATGAAAAATATTTTTCTATGTAAAAAACATATCTCAATATATTTAAAAAACCACATTTAACAGAAATCAATAAAATATATATTTATAAAATTAAATAAATATTGTTTACAATCATCTAATATAATTGATATGTATAAGATAAGAATAGATATGTTTTTTTTGAATAAGAAGACTTATTTCTCAAAAACAAAATTTCATTACTATTTAATGGAAATCCAAATATAATTCATATTTTTTACACTTTTAAAATTTTATTTGAATAAATTAAAAAATATTTTTATTAATAATATCAAAATGTAATTTGTGTTGATTTTTTGTATTTTTGACAGAAGTTTCATGTTTTTTTTAATAGTAAAAATAATGAATTTAACTTTAAAACTATTTTTTCATCTAATTTATTTTTATAGATAAATTATGATATAATTTAGTTTTAATGTTTAATTAGGTCATTATCACATTAATTAATTCAATTTTATTATTTTTAATTAAATTCTCTTTGCTAATGGTTATATAAACATTTCAAAAATTTAACATATTTACTTTAAAAACCATCGATTGTTCTTTTATTAGTGGGATTAAGCTTAAATTATTTTTTACCAGCATTGTAATTATATATTAGAAAAATGGATTTTATATTTTGAATTAGAATAATGTTTAATATCTAAAAATTTTAAATTCTTATTATTTCAAAATTATTAGTGAATTTCATTGTAATTAATTGCAATTATTAAGTGAAACATTAGCTTAACAATGGACTAAACCTTTAACATATTGGAAAAGGTGACCTAGAAACTCGTCCAAAAGCCATTTTATGTTCATATTTTGACACTATACTCCACTATAGAAAATTTGGATCATTATTAGATCATACTATCATGGTAAAAATGTGTTTGGAATAACATTTTCAAAAAAATATAATAATTCCACTCTATGACAATTGTAAAAAGTCACTCACCCATCCCACTTATTCACACCTATAAAGTCCTTTTTCTTATAAAAATGCATAAATATCCTCCAAAAATCCCAAAATTTATCCAAAAATTCTATAGTTATTATAAAATCCAACAACGTAATCAAATTTATGATAATTAAGTGGAGTCACCCATAGAAAAGGTAAATTTCATCCTCATGTTCAATTTTTTTTTCATTATCCACCCCACAAACATTTGTTTTCAATGATTAAAAAATAAACTCAGTATCATAAATAAACATATATATTTTTACTATAAGGTTTATATCTACACATAAAACAGTTCCATTTAATGGGTATAAAATATACCATTCTTATATACAGAAAACTACTTCCTCATGAAACAATGTTGTTTTTTTATTAACACATCTCATGGTTGGGAAATATGATAGAAAATATCTTTATAAATGATATATGTGATATTTATTATGTATTTTTTTTAATTATTATATAACAAATTACTTCATGTTTTTCTTTTTTCCAATATGATAACTTCGTTTTTGGACGTGCCCACTACCCCCACCACAAAGCAATGTGATTCGTTCACACTCTACATTGAATGAATTAAATATGGTATCACTATAATTATATGATATATATAACATAATTGTTATAATATAATTATTTTACATGTATATATTTAATCTACATTCAATGTTTCAAGATGAAAATAAAAATAAAACAGTGTTCACGCATACGTACACACTACCGTCTATATGAACAATATATTATATTTAATAATTCATTAATTTATATATTAAATCATATATTTTATACTAAATATTGATGATTCCAATATATAATTTTTTACATTATTAATATCAATAAATAATGATCTATCTAATAGATCAAGAATAATTATTCAAAACTTGTACGAAAAATAAAGCGGATATTACCTAATGTGTAACATTTACAAGGTATTTTTAATAAATGTGAAATATTAGGTGATATTAAAAAATATAGTATTAGATATAATAATATGGTTCTATAGTATATTCATAATAAATTTTATATTTTTCATAGTTGAATTTTATGTAAGTACGATGATAGAAAAGAAATAAGGGAATGGTTTTCCCATATCACTCTTACTTTCTACGAGACACAGGATATGTTCACCACATATTTCTTATATGTGGTGTGAACACTAAATATGTATGTTTTATATTATTAGAATATTTAAAAATTATGAGTATTTCAATATCTATTTTATGATATTTTGTTTAAGGTTTTTGTCTTTCAAAATTTACAAAATGTGTAATGTAATTTGGTCTCAATTTACCTTTATTGAGACATATGCCTTGTTATGCACCAATATTTTTATATAAGTTGTATATACTAACTTTTAAATTTTATATAATGAATTAAATTTAATATTCACATAATTTTATTAGATACATTATATTATGATTTCAGTATAACAAATTGGAAAAATTTATTTCTATAATATCATCATTTTTTGAGATTCATTATGATAATGCTTCTGTTGATGAAATTTTTTTATTCATATCCAATGAAATCTAAAAAAATTTATTAACATATTTTCTTTATGATATATCATATTAATAGTATCATTTTACAATCTTTTATACTAGATATAATTAATTAAAAAATTATTAAAATCATACAGTGTTTCCCCTTTAGGTCAGAAAACAGTTTTCTTTCAATGAATTGCTTTCTAAGAAGGTTTTACACATATTTTTACACATCCGTACAATTCTTTCATTGAAAAAGGATTTAATAAAAAATTATGTTGTAAAAATAATTTTTCAAATATGAATGTATATTTCCTATAAGAAATGACTTGAAATGGTCTTCATAAATTTTTTTCAATCTAGGATGTCATCAGTTGGAGTTACTAAGACCTTTATACTGAAATAGAAAAATTTTATTAGTCAAATTCTTCCGTTCATTGGTTTATTATATTTAATTTATTAGTGTTGGGAAACTATTTTCTTATTTCATGTTTTATGTTTTTATGAAATATTTTCCTCATTCCCTAGTTCATTGCTTATGAATACCACATCCTTTCATGGGATATTCTCTGATAATATTATTATGAAACCCATTAATTTTTCAACAAGTTATGATAGGATTACAATTTTATGATACCCATTTCATTCCATGGGTTATGATATCATTTTTTATGATATCGTGTCACACCTATGCATGATTTCAGTATGATATGGGGGGCCTATATTTCTATCCAATGTCAATTGGGTCAATATTTATAAATTCATAGATGATATTGGGACTAACCACTAACTACTATGCTATTCAGGGGAGTGAACTATGTATATCTAGATTTTGATGTCCATAACCCAAATTCAACAAAATCTCTTCCCCAATCCAGATCACCATAGGACCTTAAGAACACCTCCAAATATTCCATAGGTTTCTAAATTGCTTTGAGGGTATAATAGGTCACGTGGGGAGACAATAACCTCTTTACTAGTGCGCATGAGATCAAATTGTAACTAAAATAAAGGAAAAAATAATAAATAAATCATAAAAATGTATTTATAATCATCTCTAAATCATGGAATAAATTCCATACAAATGAAAAATATTTTATTTCAATCTAACAGTTTCAAAAGTGAAGGAAAAACAAAATAAGGAAAATCAACCAAATCTAAAAAAGGGTTTCTGAATCATAATCAAGATCCTCATACATTAACAACCTAGGACCATGTAAACTCCCCACCATAGGACCATTTCCCCACTCTAGTCCTTCAATTACAATATATACCAATGTACATAATGGTGGTTGGAAAAGGGTTTGAGTACAACTTAGTAGGCCACCACTAATTGTGTCCACAAATTATCCTATCTAAATAGATAATGCATGCAAGTGATAAATAATATTCAAGATAAAAAAGGCAACTCCAGTTTCATTGGTTAACAATATTCACATTAACCATTTACATAATTATTTCAATTTTATCACATAATCTAAATACATATCTTAGTATATTTTCTTTTGATAATTCATTTTCATCATTTAATCCTTGGGGTAGGCTTTTACATTATTTAACTAATTGCCTAAGATAGACAATCATCATGCATAAGGGAATTTGTTGAATTCCCTCTCTCCCAGTTATAAACATTCTATAATCAAATACATCACATATATTTTCTACCATAGTCCATATAGTCACATTAATATCCACTTTTAGGGGTATAGAGCCTAAGAACCCATCCCTTACCCATTCATTTTTGGGTGGGGAATAGAACCTCAGTCTAAACAAACCCATGGGCATTGATCATAAATTCCAATAACCATCAACTAACATTGCATGGTCACATGATTGTTTAACTATTAAACACATACATCATATCACAAACCGTGATTATTAAACACAAAGAACTTTTAAAATTCATATTTATTCACATACTCAATATCAAGACATTACCCATTAGCCAATTTTATCTTTTCATCTAATATCATAATTAAAAAATTTAACTTTTTCATACATTAAACCATTTAAAATATTCATAAATTCCAACACATTAAATAATGAAAAATAATTCATTATTTCAAAATAAATTACTCATTTTTCATTTTCATCATTTTCACATCCATTACCCCTTATGAATTTCATGTAAAATGAATATTCCATTTGAAACATTTACAATAATACATTTAACCCTATTTCATGTCATGTAAAACAATACCTTATGTCAATTACAATCAATAGAGGAATTGCCCATTACTGACTCTTTATATAAAAAACAATCATATGAACATATTTATCATGTGATATATATCAACCTAAATCAATACAGTGCTTATCCATAAAATTTTCTATGTTCAAGAATGTTGGCACATCGCATGGGTGTTACTAAACTGGTCAAATTAACCTCAATTAATCCCAATGGGATCATGAGGGGTTCATTTATATATTTCAAAAACCATTTAACAACACCTTATCAGTGTAATCATATAAAAAACTAGAGAGAACAAAGAAAATGGTTTCAAATTCACAAATGGACTATAAGACCATAGGATATAACATCTGGACCACGTAAATATATTTTGTAGATGAAAACATTATTAACATCACACATAGGTCTCGATTCCATTTCAATTTTAATCACTAACAAATTATACACTAAAAAAGAATTATTTAAAGAATTTGTAAAAATAAGAACAACACAACATGAAGAAATCTGAAAATGGGAAGAAAGAGTTGTGTTAGACTCACTTGGAGCTTCGTTCCACACTCAATGACACTCCAAATTTCCTAGAATCAAATTAGATAGATCCATCGTAAGTATTGGTTGAAATAGATCATCGCTAGGTGTGAGTGATTAGGAATGTGGGAGAAAATAAGGTGATATCCTTAAAATACCATTATAGAAAATGGTAAATTCCCACATTTAATGACGTGAATGGTTTGGCTACAATGTTTCCCAAACCATGTACCAACTGTTCCCTGGCCTCTATTCAATAGGGTTCCATGTTTAATGGTCACATGGAAATCCTAATCGGTATGACAAAATATGTCATAAACATTAAAAATGGATTTGTCCAAGGTCACAAAGTTTGTATTTCCCCATTTTATGATTTTAACTAAACAATCACCAATAGTGTAACATGCACAATACGGCTTGATTTCCCATTTTTTAATGTCCTGAATCCTTGGAACACCCCATGAATCCTTATTTTCCCAGTAAACATATAATTAGACAACTATTATGAACCCAAACCAAAATATATATTCAAACATACATCCTTGGTGTCTATGATCTTACAACAACCTGTGTTTGTAAGAGTTCATCCTTGATCCTCTCATCCAAATTATCACTAATTTTTTGAAGGAAAGAGATTATTCCACTAAGCTAACAAATCCAACTTTCAATCCCTAGTATCATCATGATTATTACAATGCTACAAAAAAACCCAATCCAATTCCACAATCTTTCCCCTCAATATATTCTCACCACGATCTATAATACAAACCAGATGATTCTTAATAGAAACATGAGCCTCAAACTAAACATCCTAAACATCAATCAAATGAGATTGGTTTGGGTGATAATTCCATGTCTATGACACAAGAAAAATATATTTCATACCACTATAACACTATATATTATCCCATTGGTATGACATCATTCTAATCCTCCCCCGTAATCTTGAACATCCCAACAAAACAGGGTGTCAACTAACCCTGCATTTGAATATGACGGTGACTCATATTTAGTGAAAATAGATTAAATACATTATCACCACCTCCCCCTAAACTCATGAGGTCAATGATGAATATTCTCATATTGATTATTCCTACTCTGATCCATTTCTATATGTTTCTGATTCAAATGAATCTTCCCAGATGCACCTTGAACGAAACATGATCCAAAAAACTCTGATTCCTAAGCCATTATCTATCACACTGAAGACTGACATGGTCTATTATAGAGTTCCTCAAATGGTTCAATCGTAATCATATTCTTTTAAATATTATTTTTAGAAAATTAGTAATCACCAAATACATTTCCCACGATCAGAAAGATTTAGAATAATGTCCCTTAACATGTCCTCTAGTGCCATAATAGTAAGCTCTGGCTTTTCATTTATCTGCAAGTGGAAATCCAAACTAAAAAACAACTGGATACTGAGTGCCTTATATAGTCAAAATTATAAAAGTGATTCAAATTTTCAATCATGATCTAAAACTACATCATGAATTACCATGTGCAGCCATACTATCTCTCTAACATACTACTCACCCCACTAATCCATGGTGAAGGTCTCTCAAATTGAAAATAAATTATCCACCTTAGTCAAAAAATCCTTAACTACCAAGGTTGAGTCATTCTTAAAAGGTTTCCATGTATGACCCACCATGAAATCCATTGTCATTTTATCACATTTACATCCTAGAATGAGCAAGTGGATGTTGTAAACCACATAGTCCTAGATTCACAGCCTTCGGGTGATGATAGGTAAAGAATCACACCATTAAACCTTAACCCACTTTCATAATCCCTGGAATCCAATACTGCATATGAATATCATGATACATTTTTTATTAATACTGGGTTAACTTCCCTATAAATTCATGAAACTATTTCTTTAACTCTTATCGTATTCACATTGTCACAATAATAGAATGATGAACATAAATAATCCCATAATTTCCAATGTCCCAACTAGAAGGTGAATCCCCAACTCTTAGAGACTCCCCCATTGTCAAACATTCCATATCCTTACTCAATATATCCTTAGTGAAGATGAAATGTGTGAAATGAACATCCATGGATTCAAGGGTCATCTTCTATTAGACTAACTTTACCTCCAAATCCATCATAGTAAACAATGTATTCATTGTCCATTCAATGGTAGATTCCTAAACCAACAGATTTTGAGTTCTTTATCTCAAATAATATATAACACTATTATCTTTTCCTAGTTTGTACGGGAGATCAAAATCATAATACCTCATGTTCTCAACACATATTTACATCCTAGGATTCATATCATTATGATAGAACGTGGACTACGTATTTTATGAATGGTATAAACATCAAACCTATCATCCAATAAGTAATGCCACCAATAATTCAAGGCGTATACCATAATGGACTACCCAAGATCATGAATATGTTAATTTATTTTATTATTCTTAAACTATTGAATCCCATATTCTATAACCCATACATTCTTCATCAACACTTCCCCAAACCCAATACCAAACACATCAAAAAACAATGTATATTCCATACCCACATTAGTTAAGAATAAAACCATGGAACATGTAAACATCTTTTTTATCTCATGAAAATTATTATCACATACTCTCACACATTAAAACATGATACCATTCTTGGATAGAAATTAAATTGTAACTACCAAAAAATATAATTATTTGATGAAACTTTAGAAGTAGCCATCAAAGACTAGAAAACATTGTACATCAAAAACATTTATGGGATTCTACAAAGACACAAATGGAATCAATTTATCTGGTACCACTATCATTTATTCTTCTGAGATAATGTGACCTAGTGAATTCACCCTATTTATATTAAAAATACATTTATATAGCATGTCATATATTCCATGCTCATTAAGGGTACTTTGGATGATGTCACGATGTTTGGCAAGATCATCATGAACATTAGAGTACTCTAATATGTCAACAACAAATACAAATACAAACTTTTCAAGATATGGATGAATGATTAAATTAATTGGGTCCATAAAAATGGAATACAAATTGTTCATCCCAAAAAACATCCCAACAAACTCATACAATCCATACCTTCGTCTGAAGGAAGTCTATAATACATCAGAAGGTCTCGCCCTCATATGATGATAACTTAATATATGATAAATGTTATAGAACACATAAGATAACTTTATATGGTCAAAGGGATTACGAATTTGAAGAATACGGTAATCGTTATTACCCATATTTGGATTCATCTTCCAATAATCAACACACATATGCAACGATTTATCAGCTTTCATGAAAAAAGGCATTGGACTACTGAAAAGAAATGGACAAGGAATAATAAATCCTTTATTCTAAAAATATTCAAACTGATTTGTATTCTCCGAAAGTTATACCAGTGACATTATATATGGGTTAATGGAAACCAGAAATGCAACTAGTGGAAACTCATTCAAGAACATGATATATCTCTTAGGGGGTAGCCCTGATAATTCCTCAGGGAAAAAATCTTGAAATGGATCCACCACAGGAGGAAATACAAGATTTTGTGCTCCATATTCATTGAGCATAATAAAAAACCACATGGATTATGAGTTCACCCATAAACTAAAATACTATCCCTACATGGCCTACATAAACATCCCATTAATAATGATTGAAATATGTGTATTCTTAAAGATATGTGAATGATACACTATGAAGGTAAAAATTTATATGAAATTTTTTATACACTAACATGTTCATTCACAAAACCAGATAAAAACCTAACATCTCCTGCAAAAAAAGTCAAATAAAAAATCTTACCAACGAAGCCTCTAGAGAAAACCACTTACATTACTGGATATCTTCTTTTCATACTCAAATCTATGTATCGATCAACATCCCTCCATAGAAATGTTCCACAACTATAAAAAACACAACCACTAAATAAGAAGGAATAAAAGAATGCGAAGCTCTTATGTCAAATAATGATCTAGAATGTATGGAATCTAAAAGGAAAATACCTAGGATGGTTGATGGTCTTTCCTCGCTACCACTTACTATTGAATGAACTGTCTAAGTATGAATAGTCTATTTCTATTGAGCCTTGGTCTGAGTTCTTGACGATGCATTTCCTTACTAATATGCTTTCTCCCTCCTTGGTGTACCATTCTTGTCCCCTCTATCGATGTGAAAAGTATAGATCCAACTAAATTCCTGATATGGGGTAACCGACCCCCTACCATGACTGGACATCATCCTTGATCCTCTATACATGCCCAGATATCAAGGGTTCCTACAAAACCTCAACACAATCACCATTATTCCTCATACTCAGAACTCAATTGGTGGTTGGGGACACTGAACTAGAATGTGCCTCATTATATCATAGAAAAACAGATATTCATAACTCTGGGAGGTCATTCCCCTCTTCCAAACACACTTCACACTTCCACTCTAATGAATATTTCTAAAACGATGCTTCCTTCCATCAGAATTCACTCCACCAGACTGACCAACTCAAACAACAAACCCCCTTCTTGAAGCCTGCATTCATATTCCTTCAAAAATAAGGACATAATCCACCACATTAGAGAACATCATTAAATAAAATATATTCACCTTGGACTGGATTTCATTCCTATGTCTATTCATAAAGAATATTTTCACATCTACCTCATCTATCACTAACACTCGAATGAATCATTGTTAGTATGTGAAATAGCTAGAATAATACATCACTCAAATAATTCCTTAAATAAACCTCACAGACTCTATATACCACTCAGTCTGTAGTGAATCCAAAGTAAAATTCTCCAGATAAATTTCTTAAGAGTATTTTCAAAACATACCATTTTCCTATTGAGTCTAAACCAAATTATCATATATGTTCTTTTCCAGTAACCACAACATATAGTCTACAAACATGACTACCTTATCTGCAGGATTCAACAGTGATCCTAAATCTTATGAATGGACTCTAACTAGAACTTCACATCCTTGAGTCCACCCTCTCTAGAAACTTTTGGATGGTGTTGTAACTGAAACTCTATGGTTAGATCAAACATGCTTGACAGAAATCTCTATGGGTCCCCTTCCAGCATCTCAATGAAATGAGTGGTTTTATCAGGAAAATGATCATCTCCTTATTATCTTGGAAAAATGGATTTTCATGCTCTGGTATTTGTGGAGAATTTTCAGTTATATCTTCTTATCTCCCAACTGGTACACATTTCCATAGTGTCATTTCTATATAGTTCCTAACACAAGTCATAGAACACAAAAAATAATGCTTAAACAGATTACATAAAAGAAGGCTCTCAAATATCCATAAAAGACCAATTTCAGATACATTATCCCAATGGTTATCATCACACCTAGAACTCTAACCTCATTCATCCTTTCTATGGTTCATAGGTTTAATGAGGAAAGTCAATCAATTCAGTCAAATATTTTCCATTAAGAACCACTTTTAAAGCATATCCACATTCCCATCATAAACTATTCTCTCCCTTAGGCACTTATACCATATCAAAACACATTTCCACCAATATTTTTAACTCATTTACAACACTTTATTGAACACAATAGTTTATCCATTCATTAAAATTATTTCCATTTACCAATTTACATCGTCTTTATAAGAAAAAATTCTCATAAATGTTTTCTATAACTAAAAAAGAATCCTATCCTTCATGTATCACACAACCCTTGTAGGTTTCGGGCGCAGCGGAAGCACTTTGGTGGGTTTTCCCAACATTAATTTTAATGTTTAAACAACGCTCATTCCATGATCTGTCACGATGTAAAACCCTGAATCTTCGGAATGGAATGAAGAACGAAAATCTTAAGAGGGAATCCCAGAACAAAAAAAAATATAGGATCATCATATGTTGGTTATAATTAATATAATTAATTCAAAAGAATTACCTTGGTGGAATTATTTCTTCGTTGATGTCTCTGGTCACGATCCTATGATTTGTCATTGCGTCATAGAATCCAAGTGTAGGATTCATCAAGTGGTGATCCACATGTGTGCCACGTATCTCTAAACGTCACCAAAGGGATCCCCGGGTGATAGCGTGGAAGAACCTTCGCTTGTGATTTCCACCTTCGATCGCCTTGGTCTCTCAGTCTTGAGAGAGTTCTTGGTGGAAGGAGTTATTTCGGCTTTGAAAGAATTATCCATAATTGTCGTGCACAACGATTGAGGAAAAGTGTTGGGGTTGTGAGGATATTTATAATCAGGTATGAGGTTATAGAGTTATGACAATAAATAAACGCATTATGCATTTTATTTATTTCATTAACGATTATTGAAAACCCCCACATCTGAATTATTAATTCCATGACATGCTCCCACGCTGATTATAATAAATATCATTTAATTAAACAATATTATATCCTCAAAATCCCGACTAGAAAAAATACACGTCGTGTAATCATTAATACACGGTGTGTACACGTTTTTCCAAAAAAACTACACGGCGTGTATATTTAATATACACAGCGTGTACATTTATTTTCCACTTTCCTTTATTTCCTCCACCACATTTATTAGTACTTGTGTAATGGTTATTTATTTATTAAATAAATGTAACTCCATTACTTGCTAATAAATGTATTATTTTGCACACAATATATTCTC
Source organism: Viscum album (assembly GCA_963277665.1). Taxonomy (NCBI): domain Eukaryota; kingdom Viridiplantae; phylum Streptophyta; class Magnoliopsida; order Santalales; family Viscaceae; genus Viscum; species Viscum album. Next base: position 1,546,831,284 of record OY728147.1, read on the forward strand.
TCGAATAACTAGTGTCGAAATAAATTCAATCTGGCATCCTTAAATAATTATTAAACCATAGTCGGGAATAATATTTATTTAACATGTTAAATTAATATTTAACAGAGATACATGGACACACTTAGTGTGTGACACTCTAGGACCCTTTCTCAATGGTATTAGGCAGATCATGCCTAAAGTCCAAGGTTAGTGTCAAGAGACCTGCCAAGACACCCATAGAGAAAAATGTTAACGCCGCAATGACATGTCACCTCATACGAACTCTTACAGTGTAATATAATCCCTTTTCCATGATATCTCTAATCGAGAGGGTTTCATGCTAGTGCCATCAACCCATATGATCAATTACTCTTTCTTTTACTTTACAGAATAGAACTATCCCATACTTTACCATGGCCATGGATTTATTTATGCTATATCAATTCCATAAAAGGGCCTGAGATATCTACTTCCGTTATGGAACCAAAGGGACAAATCCTTTCTCGCATTATCTATTAATTTAGTATTACTCGTGACGCAACCAACGTAACCTACCTCACTACGAATATTGTGTCGCCACAGTTTTCATCAATACATATAAGTGCGCGAGTTGTAATACCCATTAATAATAATCTTAAAGCCTAAGGACCAATACACAAGTTAGTAGATAGATACATCCAATGACACTATGAAATGTGGATTTCCTACTGGCGACCCTTGTTCTCATAATATCCTCCTAGATATTACCAAGGGAAAACACAATGAGAAGGTGCCTCAATGTTTTATGAGTCCTCGCCACTAATGACCTGTATTATTTGTGCCCCTCAAAAAATATCATCCAGCCATAGAACATATATTCAAGAACAGTGTTATGGAACTTCTCGGTTCTCATCATAGTAGGGATCCACTATGACCCTTTAATGAAACAGTTGTCCTTAGGACATTATCACATGCATTGTTACATAGAAGAACAATCATGATGTGATAAGGCTTTTATTAACTAATAAAGTAAAAAGTAGTTGGTTCTAGGCCACCAACTCCAACAAACTTCCACTTGGACTAGAGACAATAACTAACAACATTTAACCTGATAGATCTCACATGATATTAATGCTTATGTTGAGATATGACTTTAGTCATGGGGTCTACCACGTTCTCTTCCGTGGACACTCTTCTCACTGCAACTTCACCCCTTTGATAGAAATCCCTCAAGAGGTGATACTTTCAGAGTATATTCTTTGTCCGTTGATGTGACCTTGGTTCTTTCACAAGAGCCACCGCTGCAGTATTATCACAATACAATGAAATGGGATCTTTACTGCTAGGTATCACATTAAGCTCCTGGACAATGTTTCGAATCCATAAGGCTTTTTTGGCTGCATCAGAAGCCGCTATATATTTGGACACTGCTGTAGAATCGGCGACAATTGGCTGCTTTGAACTCTTCTAGATCACAACTCCTCCATTGAGATAGAAAACATATCCAGATTGCGACTTCAGATCATTCTGATCTATCTGAAAACTAGCATCAACATACCCTCTGATGACAAGATCCTCTCATCCTCCATACACTAGGAACATATCATCAGTTCTTCTAATATACATAAGGATAGTATTAATAGAATTCCAATGTTGTTATCCTAGATCTGCTTGATATCTGCCTACCATGCTCAGTGCATAGGCAACATCAAGCCTAGTACACAACATGGCATCCCTGGTGGATCCTATAGCTGAAGCATATGGGATCTTACTCATTCTATCTTTCTCTCGTTGTGTCTGAGGACACATTTTCTTATAAAGATATAGGCCATGTGACAATGGAACTAATACTTTCTTGGATTGTTCCATACTAAATCTCTTTAGTATCTGGTCAATGTATGTACCCTGACTTAGTCCAAGAAGCCTCCTGGATCTATCACAAATGTTCATGATCCCAAGAATGTAGGCTTCTTCACCCATGTCCTTCATGGAGAAAAACTTGTTCAACCAGTCCTTATCTAACTGTAAGACTGGTATTTTGTTTCTAATAAGAAATATGTCACCAATGTTTACTAATAGGATAACGATCACATTCCCATTAAACCGCTTATAAACACATGTCTCACATTTGTTCTCAATGAACCAAAATTCCTTTATGCCTTCATCAAATCGAATGTTCCATGACCTGGATTCTTTCTTTAATCCATAAATGGATTTCTACAACATGCAAACTCGTTTGGCTTCACCTGGTGTCACAAACCCTTCTGGTTGTGTCATATAGACATATTCATGAAGGTTCATGTTAAAGAATGATATTCTGACATCAATCTGCCAAACCACATAGTCATGTTAAGCTGCTATGGCACATATGATTCTTATGGATTTAAACATGGAAACTAGTGAGAATGTTTCATCATAGTCAATTCATTGACATTGTCTGAACCCTTTAGCCACTAGCCTTCCTTTATAGGTTCTAACATGACCTTCCATGTCCATCTTTCTCTTGAATACCCATTTGCATCCAGCAGTCTTTATATCAACTGGCTCATCGACCAGAACCCAGACTTGGTTCTGATACATGGAATCCATGTCAAATTCATAGCGTCTAGCCATGTCACATACATAACTTATTTTAAAGTTATTTTTAATTTATTTTCCAGTCGTGCTTCGTTTTGGGGGTTTCTAACGGTTTTATGGAGAATATGTGAGTTTTCAAGAATTGGGCCAAACTGTGAGCCCAATTCCAGATTTATAAATAAATTTTTGTTTCTTTTATAACTTTTTCATTTTTTTATATTTTTCAGTAATTCCAACTCCTAAATGTCCTCCCCTGATATATTAACACCAAAATTAAATTTTGAGCCTTTATAAATCCATAATGATGGGGGATTTGTGTTTTTATTTGAGAATTGGGCCAACCCGAAAGCCCATTTTCCAGTTTTAAATTGTTTTTTTAATTTTTTAATATATTATTCATTATAATGAATATTTCGGTGATTCCACCTCTCACTCGACCCTAAGGAGTCCAGAAGCGCTCCCATTAATTTTCCCCCTCTTTGGAGCTAGTTTGCAACGCGATGGAGTGCTGGAAGTCTTACGGTTTCAAAAATCGGGCAGATTTGAGAAGGTAAGTTATTTACATCATAACTCTCTCAATTCTTACTATTTTTTCCCATTCCAGTTCCTATATGATCTAATAATCCCTATTCGAGCATCCCATGAATTGATGGATGTTTTAAAATTCAGATTCTGGTGGATTTTGAGTCGTTTTCGTGAAAATTATTTTGGGTAATGTTTCTCTTTTCAATTCTTCTATTCTCCTTAGGGTTTCCACCCTATCTCAAGAGTTTATAGAATATCCAGAACATAGGGTTAGAAAATATGGTCTTATTTGGTATCTTTTGGGTCATTTTTTGGTGGTCATGGTCTGGATTTATATTCCTTGATGTGCGGCGGTGGTGCGGTTGATGTTTCGCACCATGTTTTGAGGGTTTCGTCATAAAAGGTAGGTGATTCCATGTGTAATCATTTCTAGATGAGTTAGTTTGCTTGAATTACTTCTTATGCATTAAATAATATGTTGTGTATTGTGCGGGAACTGTTTATTTTGTATTTGGTAAAACATTTGTTTTTACAGTTTCATTTTAGTTTAAAAAAATTGGGTGTTTTACATGTGCAACCCTTTGGTATTGTTTGAGTGTGTTTTATAACATATGAAATTGGTTTAATAAATCTTGTTTGGGCTGACAATTCTTATTTGTTAGGGTATTGGTGTTCCATTAGGTTTTAAAGAGGTTTCTTTTAATGGGTTTAAGGTGTAAAGCCTTATTGTACTTCTTGAAAGTGATTTTGAAAATGTGTGCTTTTCATGTGGATCTTTTGTGGTATTGTTTGAGGTTTTTTTATAACACATGGGGGTAGTTTAATAAATGTTTTGGGGGATGAAAATTCTGTTTTGAATTTTTATTGGTGTGATTTTGTCATTGAAATATGGTTTTGAAAAGATATTTTTTTGTGAAAAGATTTGGTACACTCTTTAGAATTGTTTTATGAAAGTTTTGAATTGTTTAATGATTTATGTAAGATGTGAAACCATATTGGAAAACTGTTTTGGGATTGTTTATAACTTCAAATGGACCATTTTAAATGTTAATAGTTCTGTTATGTTATGTGTATCCTCTTGGAAATGTTATATAAAAATGTTTAATGGATTTACTAAAATTTGAAAGAGGTGTGAATGTTATATGGGCTGTTTGTGTGAGTGCGATGTGAAAAGTGGATTTTGTTTATAAAAAGGGTTTTAGGAAACATGTGAGTGGGCTGTTATGTGATGTTTAGTATATTTTTAGGTATTTTATAAAATTGTTAAAGGAGGTGTTGGATTGTGAAAGTTATGCAAAAAGTGTTGTGGGCTATTTTGGTGTGGGTTTGATTTCAAAATGCATTTGAATGAAAAGTGGACTTTTGTGACTTGTTTTGTATACATGTGGGCTGTTTGGTGAATTTATGATATGGAAATGATATTTTCATGTGAAATGTATATTCATTGACTTGTTGAAATTGTTTGAGCACAAAGGGAAAACCCGGGTATCTAGGTGGGTGGACGTGTACTAGTATGCTAGTGATCCCGTGGGGTTTAGTCTCAATTTCACTTAGCAAGATTGAAACTTACAACTCTAACTAAACTAAGATGATGATGATTGGGGACCACTAGTTTATGGGTATGTTCCCTACTAGTGGATCATGCACGAGAACGAATATTTGTGATGGTTACTCTCACCGAGATACGAGGTACCTGGGACCCACAGCTAGCTAGTGCCTAGGGGTTATTTCCCATTGCTTGTGCTCACTGGATATTTTGTGCTTACCGTCGGCATACGGTACATTTTGCTGGAAAATTCAGTAGCTTTGGTGTTTATTTTAAAAAGCGTTAATCCTTTAAAATAGCCCACTTGAAAACTGTTCTTATTCACATTTGCAGCTTTTAGAAATTGTAACTAGCTTTTCATGTTTTTGAAAACTTGCATGCTTTTCGTCTTTAAATGCTTATTATATGGAATCTCTTAGTGGTGGTATCCTATTGGGATTTGGATCACACCCTACTTACACCCTTGGGTGAAAGTAAACTTGGTTATTTTGTTGTCGGAGGTTTGGGTATAACTTTTGTGCCAAGAGTTCAGGTTTCCACCGGTCATTCATGATGCGGTGTTGTGGAGATGGCTTGAGGAAGATTCCTCTTGACATATTGCGGTTCTTGGGATGTCTTTTCATGGGTTTTTACCTTCGTAATGATCTTCAAACATTGTTTAAAATTGTGCAATTCAGTTCTGAATTTATTAAAAAGATGTTTCGGTTTGAAAAATCCAGATTTGGTTTCTTGGATTCATTTGATGTTTCAAGTATAAATACTCGGGTAAATCGTTCCCAATTTTCAGCTTTTGATACCCAGGCACTTGTGCCAGCCCATGGGGATCGGGAACGCCCTTTGGGACTTGCCACGGGTCGAGTCGGGTGCCAGTTTTTGTGGCGACCAGATTCGGGTCGTGACAAAATGGTATCAGAGGAAGTTCGCTCCATTTGAGTCATGTTATTTGGGAAATAGTCAGGATAGTCTAGAGTTATGATTGTTGGGACATGAAATTCTGGTTATGGGTAGTGTGGTTGATCACCAAACCCCATTTCAGGATTCAAGTCGCCAGGGGAAGTTGGGATTTGTCTATGTCTTTGGGTTTTCTTGGTTTGATGATGATTAGGGGAAATGAAAAGAGAGTTGGGTAATGGTCTCAATGAGCTCGCAGGGTCTGGAAAGCCATGTATAGCCGGGGATATTCCCTAGAACACTCTCTGTGACAGTGAAGTGGTTGGAATATGGCCGCCAACCATATGCCCAAGTCACCCACTGAAACTAGTTTCCTCTCGCATTGTCTGGTGTTCTTTAGTTTTGAAATCTTGGTATTTTGGTTTTAAGGTGACTTTGTTTTAAGAAGCGTAAAGTTTTTATGAAATGATTTTCAAATAAAGAGGGAATTGTTGGGTTTATGAAATGGCAGAACTGAATTTTCAGAATTGTTTTGAAATATAAAATGGTGTTCTTACACCTCTTTGAAAGCAGGAACTATATTGAAGTTGGTTTTGAAAAGTGTTTCCAATAGAGTTTTCTAAACAATCAGAGTGTGTTTTAATGGGATGAGATGTTTTGAAATTGATGTGAATATCTTGAAAGTGTGTTATTTTCTAAATGGTTGTGACTTTCTGAAAAAAAAATTTAAGATGTGAGTTGGGATTTTGATCTCGTGGTTAGCGGTTTTGAGAAAAAGGATGTGTTGGTTGACCATTTTGGTTTTGAAAAGTGGAACAAATTTTTGTTTTAAACTTTGGTATTTTCGTGAGCAACCACATGCATGGGGTTATATGGGATGATGGATGGTTGATGACATGACTCGATGAGTGTCGATATGGATATGAGGAGGGTGCCATGTGTGGCACTGAAACATGCATGTGTAAGGCCCATGGGGTACCATTGGTGGATGCGCTAACCGCTGAACCATTTGTTTTCAAAGAAATGTTTTTAAAGATAAATATGAAGACTTGATGAATTGTTTGTAATGGTTTATATTATGTATTTTTGGAAAATGTTGATGTTGTGGGATGTTTTGAGTCCAAGAACCCCTCCTATTTGAACTGTGTTTTGGGTTTGGGTTTGGTCAGTAAGTTGTGTTATAGGGACAGTTAGTGGTCTCTTTTGAAAAAATGTTTTGGGACGCATTTATGATGGTTCCCTTCATGTGTTTAGATCTGGTTTGTGGTATATCTTGACTAATAGACCATCTTGGTTGGGTCCTTGGGTTTAATCGTTGGATAAGGTACACCCCCATTAAAGGTTAGTGCACAACTGAAGTGCAACCCGGATTGTTTCTCCGTTTGAAGACCCTCCAGTTGATCAATATAAGGAATATTTTTTCTTTCTTGAGATTTTTAGATTGAGTCTACACACATTCCTTTCTTTGATTTTTAGATCCTCTTGTAATGGGAGAGTTCTTGTGGATGGTTGAAAGAGACCATAGTTTCTTATGTTTCCTAATTCGTCGAAGGTGGATGTGGTTTAGGGTTGTTATTTTGCATCAGTGTCTTGATGGTGTCTAAGAGGGCCTTTGGGGTTCTTCAAAGTTTCTTTGAAGCATGAGTTCATGTTAAACCACCAGTGTGAGAAATATGGTCATGATAGGATATTGTGGCCACTTTCTAGAATTGTGTGTTGTTTGGGGATGTTGTAAAAGGTCCCTCTCCATGCATTGTTTATATCAGTCACAATGGCCATGTTCAGTGATGCCTTATGATGTCATGTGCTCGATTGACCATATAGGTGAAAGTCGTGAAATCCTCCGAGAGTCCCTGTTGTGTTGGGTGAATGTCTCCCTTGGAAAAAACAACAAAATATTCCATTTTAGAGGAAGTTGAGTGTAGGTGTTCTTTACTTCTGTTGTTTCTCACCTGAAGAAACAAGGTGTGATGTGTGTGCATCTTCTTAGCCCTTGTTTCAGTAAAATATTGGGATAAGGTAAAGTGAGTATGGAATTTGTTATGTCTGGAAAACATATCTTGGGTTGTGGTGTAGTTTTTGGTGGCACCGAAAGAATAATTCTCATTTAGTGGGTTTCCGAAGACTAACTGCGAGGCCGAAGATGCTTCAATTATTTGAGCTCCAACCATAGGTCTCGGAGAGAAGCTGGCTCGTAGTCAGGGGAAATCATAGGGTCATTTAAACACTTGTAAAATTTCAAATCCTCGGTGTGAAAGATAGGAAGTGTTTAAACCTTTGGTGTTATCATATTCCCTCTGTTGTTCTCGTTCAGTGGAAATAGGTGGTGGGCCTTGTACCCATGTCATCGCCTAATGTCATTCCCTCCCCCTTTGGTTTCCATTGTGTCTTTGGAGAATGGTTGGAAATTTGGCTAGACATGATGAGCACATGGTTTGTGAACGATTAAGAGAGACTGTGTGCCTGGAAGCCATGCAGGAAGATTGATCAGCATAGTTAGTTCACGATTTCAAAAACTGTGCAGACTAACCGTGCGGCCTTCCCAAATCTTGAAATTTTTGGGTCTTTCTATGCCGACATGTGCTGGACGATTAAGATGGTTGGTTCATATGGTGGTGATAACCACTATGATTGTCGTGTATGTTCCTTAGGAAATTTCGAATGGAATTCTACCCTTGGTACCAGGGAGTCCGTTCAGGCCTCCCCCTATTAGTGTCCTGATTCTGTCTCGAAAAAAATATTGGTTGTCTCTTATAGTGGGGAGCATATTAGTGTCCCCCAGTACCAATAACATAGATTTATCTATGGTTTTGGCTTGGTGTAGATAGTCTCATTCGGAGATATCTAGCTACCAACATCTTCCTTGACTAAACGTTGGGACTAGAGGGTGCCCAATGGTTTAGTTAAAGTAAGGTAAGTTTAACCTTGTTCAAAGTTGTTGTTCGTTTGGGTGAATTTCTTGAGTCTTGTTCATATAGTGTTTGAAGAGTTTTATTTTGGGATAAAGTATGAATGTTATTGATCCTTTCAGGAAAGTAGTGTAAGTTATTATTGTGAGATTAATCCTTCTTTAATTGATCACTGGAGGTGTTTTGGCCTTTGGGGGTGAAACCTTGCAAGAGAGTACCTATTTGTTTCTCAGTGGGGATTGGTTGTTGCTTTAACCATGCTGTGACTTTCCGGGGCGGAATGTTTTCAAGGTGGGGAGAATTGTCACATACATAACTTATTTTAAAGTTATTTTTAATTTATTTTCCATTCATGCTTTGTTTTGGGGGTTTCTAAAGGTTTTATGGAGAATATGTGAGTTTTCAAGAATTGGGCCAAACTGTGAGCCCAATTCCAGATTTAAAAATAAATTTTTGTTTCTTTTATAACTTTTTCATTTTTTTTATATTTTTCAGTAATTCCAACTCCTAAATGTCCTCCCCTGATATATTAACACCAAATTTAAATTTTGAGCCTTTATAAATCCATAATGATGGGGGATTTGGGTTTTTATTTGAGAATTGGGCCAACCCGAAAGCCCATTTTCCAGTTTTAAATTGTTTTTTTAATTTTTTAATATCTTATTAATTATAATGAATATTTCGGTGATTCCACCTCTCACTCGACTCTAAGGAGCCCAGACGCACTCCCATTCATTTTCACCCTCTTTGGAGCTCGTTTGCATCGCGATGGAGTGCTGGACGTCTTAGGGTATCAAAAATCGGGCAGATTTGAGAAGGTAAGTTATTTACATCATAACTCTCTCAATTCTTGCTATTTTTTTCCCCATTCAAGTTCCTATATGATCTCATAATCCCTATTCGAGCATCCCATGAAATGATGGATGTTTTAAAATTCAGATTCTGTTGGATTTTGAGTCGTTTTCGTGAAAATTATTTTGGGTAATGTTTCTCTTTTCAATTCTTCTCTTCTCCTTAGAGTTTCCACCCTATATCAAGAGTTTATAGAATGTCCAGAACATAGGGTTAGAACATATGGTCTTATTTGATATCTTTTGGGTCAATTTTTGGTGGTCATGGTCTGGATTTATATTCCTTGATGTGCGGTGGTGGTGCGGTTGATGTTTCGCACCATGTTTTGAGGGTTTCGTCATAAAAGGTAGGTGATTCCATGTGTAATCATTTCTAGATGAGTTAGTTTGCTTGAATTACTTCTTATGCATTAAATAATATGTTTTGTATTGTGCGGGAACTATTTATTTTGTATTTGGTAAAGCAGTTGTTTTTACAGTTTCATTTTAGTTTAAAAAAATTGGGTGTTTTACATGTGCAACCCTTTGGGTATTGTTTGGGTGTGTTTTATAACATATGAAATTGGTTTAATAAATCTTGTTTGGGCTGACAATTCTGATTTGGTAGGGTATTGGTGTTCCATTAGGTTTTAAAGAGGTTTCTTTAAATGGGTTTAAGGTGTAAAGCCTTATTGTACTTCTTGAAAGTGATTTTGAAAATGTGTGCTTTTCATGTGGATCTTTTGTGGTATTGTTTGAGGGGTTTTTATAACACATGGGGGTAGTTTAATAAATGTTTTGGGGGATGAAAATTATGTTTTGAATTTTTATTGGTGTTATTTTGTCCTTGAAATATGGTTTTGAAATGATATTTTTTGTGAAAAGATTTGGTACACTCTTTAGAATTGTTTTATGAATGTTTTGAATTGTTTAATGATTTATGTAAGATGTGAAACCATATTGGAAAACTGTTTTGGGATTGTTTATACTTTCTAATAGACCATTTTAAATGTTAATAGTTCTGTTATGTTATGTGTATCCTCTTGGAAATGTTATATAAAAATTTTTAATGGATTTACTAAAATGTGAAAGAGGTGTGAACGTTATATGGGCTGTTTGTGTGAGTGCGATGTGAAAAGTGGATTTTGTTTATAAAAAGGGTTTTAGGAAACATGTGAGTGGGATTTTATGTGATGTTTAGTATATTTTTAGGTATTTTATAAAATTGTTAAAGGAGGTTTTGGATTATGAAAGTTATGCAAAAAGTGTTGTGGGCTATTTTGGTGTGGGTTTGATTTCAAAATGCATTTGAATGAAAAGTGGACTTTTGTGACTTGTGTTGTATACAGTGGGATGTTTGGTGAATTTATGATATGGAAATGAAATTTTCATGTGAAATGTATATTCATTGACTTGTTGAAATTGTTTGAGCACAAAGGGAAAACCCGGGTATCTAGGTGGGTGGACGTGTACTAGTATGCTAGTGATCCCGTGGGGTTTGGTCTCAGTTTCACTTAGCAAGATTGAAACTTAAAACTCTAACTAAACTAAGATGATGATGATTGGGGACCACTAGGTTATGGGTATGTTCCCTACTAGTGGATCATGCACGAGAACGAATATTTGTGATGGTTACTCTCACCGAGATACGAGGTACCTGGGACCCACAGCTAGCTAGTGCCTAGGGGTTATTTCCCATTGCTTGTGCTCACTGGATATTTTGTGCTTACCGTCGGCATTCGGTACATTTTTCTGGAAAATTCAGTAGCTTTGGTGTTTATTTTAAAAAGCGTTAATCCTTTAAAATAGCCCACTTGAAAACTGTTCTTATTCAAATTTGCAGCTTTTAGAAATTGTAACTAGCTTTTCATGTTTTTTAAAACTTGCATGTTTTTCGTCTTTAAATGCTTATTATATGGAATCTCTTAGTGGTGGTATCCTATTGGGATTTGGATCACACCCTACTTACACCCTTGGTTGTAAGTAAACTTGGTTATTTTGTTGTCGGAGGTTTGGGTATAACTTTTGTGCCAAGAGTTCGGGTTTCCACTGGTCATTCATGATGTGGTGTTGTGGAGATGGCTTGAGGAAGATTCCTCTTTCCATGTTGAGGTTCTTGGGCTGTCTTTTCTTGGGTTTGTACCTTTGTAATGATCTTCAAACATTGTTTAAAATTGTGCAATTCAGTTCTGAATTTATTAAAAAGATGTTTCGGTTTGAAAATTCCAGATTTGGTTTCTTGGATTCATTTGATGTTTCAAGTATAAAAACTCGGGTAAATCGTTCCCAATTTTCAGCTTTTGATACCCGGGAACTTGTGCCAGCCCATGGGGATCGGGAACGCCCTTTGGGACTTGCCACGGGTTGAGTCGGGTGCCAGTTTTTGCGGCGACCAGATTCGGTTCGTGACAAGCCATCTTGAAGCTTCTGAGCATTATACTGATTCCTTGTACGATAGAGGTTCATCATTGTCCAACAATAAAGATTCACCATCCTCGGTGACTAGGAAACCAAATCTCTCTGGTTCCCTTACCTCTCTTGAGCTCCTATATAGTACTTGTGTTTCTAAAACATCTTCCATGGGGACCTATGGAAATTTTTCCTATACCAACACCTACGTATCTTGTGCATCAACTTCATCAAAGTATATCCTTCTTGAGGATGTGATCCCTCATCAATGAAAATCTTTCTACTGGAAGTGGTCCATACACATCCATGTGTATCAACCCTAGAAGCTCTCTGGCCCTTTCACCCTGTCCACCAAAAGGTGGCTTGGTAATGTTTCCATGTAAACAAGAGTAACATCTATCAAGTGGTTTTAGCTCAGTAGAGTCTAAATAGCCATCTTGGTAGAGCTTTGTCAAGTGCTTCTCATTTACATGACCGAGACGATGATGCCCAAACTAGGTGATGTATGAGTCATGTGAGTTTGGTTCGTAATCTATTGCCAACACATGGTTTTTGTAATTTAATACATAAAAACCATTATTTAAATATGCCATACCATAACATATGTTGTTGTTATAAAAGTGAAAACCCTTATTTCCAAATTTGAAAATAAATCCATCCATATCGAAACATTATACAAAAATTATTTTCTTGGTAACACTAGGCACATAATAATAGTTATGTAAAAGAAAAATCATCCCAGTCGGCAGTGAGAGGTCGTAATCGCCAATTGCCAACACAGCCATCCTTGCTCCATTGGAAGCTCGAAGATGCACCTCTCCTCTTGCAATCTTTCTAAATCTCCCTGGTTCCTACATTTTAATAAAGATGTGATCCCCATAATTCTATCTAATACCAAATTTGTTGAAATTGAAAGATTACACTCGATAACGAACGCACCTTTAGCGTCCCCATGCTTCTAGGTGCATTTCCTCTTCCAGTGGACCTGCTTTCCCCATGAAAAACACACCGCCTCCCATTCCTTGCCCTACCTCTAGATCTTCCCATTCTTGGAGGGAAGGTTCTCAGGGGCTTCATACCATTTATAAGTCTTTGGCCCATTTTCCTTGTCCTTATTTTTCTTGTTCTCTATAAGGAATGCGGGTTTGTCACGCCCCATGTCCTTGTATACCTGGAGAATCAAGGTCAGAGGCTCCGATAGACTCTTCTCATTGCCGCTCATGTTATAATTGAATATGAAGCTAGATAAGGTATTCGGTAGGGATTATAGGATGAGGTCTGTACGCAACTCATCCGGTAATTTAATCCCTAAGATGTCCAGGTGTTCAATGTAGCTAATATCCTTGACTACATGAGACCTAGCTAGAGCAGACTCTCCAAGCTAAGTTTTAAGAAAATCATTGGAGATATCATATCTCTCTTTCACCTCCATATCTTGGTAGAGATCCTTAAGTTGAGACATCATTCTATACACGCCCATGTTTTCCTGTTGCTTCAAGAGCTCTTTAGACTTGGTCGATAGCATTAAACACTGGACATATGTGGCATCATCCATGTGTTTTGCGTAGAGAGATATTTCCTCATCACTGGACTCTTTCCCAGTCACAAATGGAATAGGATCTTCCATCACATACGATTTCCTTTCGTGGTGAAGGATGACATGTAAATTCCTTGGCCACTCTAGGAAATTGGTGTGGGTGAGAAGGTTTTCCTTCTCGATTATGGTCTGTAATGATATGTTTGAAGTCATTTTCTTGACATTTCTAAAAATTAAGATGAGAAATGGTTTAGTACTTTATTAAAAAACGAGACAATGAAATAAATTAATACTTATTAGTCTCCCACAATTTTATAGAAATCCAATATCCCTCACCATTAACTTCAAAATATTTGGTTGCCAGAATATTCCAGTGGTAGGGATCCATATTGAATTTTTCAAGACCCCAAATAGGGTTGGTCAAGCAACTTGAATGGTTTTAGGTAGGAATTCCAAATGCCAAGTGCATTAACTCACAGCTCCTTGATCCACTGAGTGGAGTCCCCAATCCAGAAATCCTTTTATTTTTTTTTTCATCAACCTTTTCCTCTTAGTCACACCAATTCCGGCTGTGGTAGTAAACCATTGATGTGAATCAAATGAATTCAACCCAAAACCGTGAATGAAATTTCCCCGATAATTGAGATCACCCCAACTAGGTTTGGTCAAGCACTTTGAACTATGGTTTGATTATTTGTAAGATTATAGAAGGCTATACCGACTTAATATTTATTTTGATAGATTTTATCCTTATATGCAATTTCCATTTTATTATCTTTTATTACATGGTTGTTAATATTAAGTGGGATATATTTAAGTGATTAACAATGTCTAAGATATTATTTACGCATACGCCTGTTTTTATTTTAGTTCCATCTTGAAATCTTGTTTAATTCATTAATTTTGTGATCGTGACAACAAACCCATAATAAATAAACCATGAAACTAAAAAAAAATAAAATAAATGGTATGATCATGAGCTTTTCTATTGGCTATTTTATCTAGTGATTGATAAACTAACCCAAGACCTAGGGGAGAAACACCTTGAACCTTTCGGGTTCGTGTTTACAGCTTTCCACATGTCCACATTTGTATCTCCTTGGATTGGTTTTTTCCATAGCTCCTGACTTGAGCCCCCTCCACTAGCTTGGGAGCTCCATCCATTAAATATTCATTTATCTCACACATAGGTGAGGGTTAAAAGGGGTTTTTATATAAAAGAATCCTTGGGCACCCTTCCCTACGTATTAATGAGGAGAAGGCACATAGGATAATAAATATAAGTAAATAAATTAAAAGAAACCATTCAAAAACAAAGGTCTTGGTCTAGCTCATGATCATCCATACATGCAATGATATTTACACATAAATAAAACTTGAATTTAATTATTTAATCATTATTTCTTTAGATAAATCACACTCAAATCAATTAATTATCATTAATTAATCAATCCTTTTATCTTAAATCCTTTTTCTAAATTTCCTTGAGATTAGTATCCACCAAAATTATAAACAACTAATTTCATTTAAAATTATCCTTGTCCGTAACTTTTACCTTGGAGGCAACCTGGTGAAATCCCATTTATTATGCAGATGTTAAATTAAACACATATATATTAAACACCTATCACGTGTTGTGCCTTGGCTTTACTCCTGCACTATGGTACATGTCTCAAGGGTTTGTATAATATAATAATAAATTTTAATAAATCTGTGTAATTTGGGTGAGTACACGGTGTGTAGTTTCGACTACATGGCATGTACTTTTCTTCACCATCCATCCTAAGTACATGACCTGGGACAAGGCGTGTTAATTTACTTTAGAAATTTCCAGAGTACATGACGTGTACAGTGGGACACACGCTGTGTAGTTTCCGTTTTACATGGTTTCCAGCCGGTCAATCTATTTAAAATGTACATGGTCCAACCCTAACCAAAAGGGACTACACTGTATGTTCTGTTAGACCTCACAACATGTAATATGGAAACTGTGTGCTACCTATTCCTGGTCAACAAATGGTGTCATAAATGACTTAGATATGATGAATACATAGCCTGATTTGGCAGACCAGACTAATGCATGAACCTAGACTACATGACATGTACATCCGAATACACGATGTGTATTCTCGTGTTGTATGGCCATGAACGTTTGGCTCCTCCGGATGAGCTCCTCTATTTTATTTCAATAAAATATTAAAAGAAAATGTCTTTTCTGTATGGTGAATGAGAAACGATAGGGGAATAATAGATCTCAAGATTCAAATTTAACGAATGATTATCTTGAATTGAGGTAACTAAATTATTTAATTCATAGATCACCAATGAAAAACTAAATAATTATAATAAATGATATAACCCCTCTGATACTACCTGTAGGTTTCGGGCACAGCAAAAGCGCGTTGGTGGGATTACCCAACATTAATTTTAACGTTTGAACAACGTTCAATCCAAGATCCATCATGATGTAAAACGCTGAATCTTCAGAATGGAACAAGAAATGAAAAACTTAAGAGGGAATCCCAGAACCACATAGATAGGATCATCATATGTTGGTTATAATTAATTTAATTAATTCACAAGAATTACCTTGGTGGAATTATTTCATTGTTGATGTCTCCAATCACGATCATGTGATCCGTCGTTCCGTCGTAGAATCCAACCGTATGATTCCTCTAGCAGTGATCCACACATGTGCCACATATCTCTAGATTTCGCCGAAGGGATCTTCGGGTGCTAGCGCGGATGAATATTCGCTTGCGTTATCTGCCTTTGATCGTCTTGGTCTCTTAGTCATGACAGCATTCGTGGGGGATGGAGTTATTTCGTCTTTGAAATAATTCTCCAGAATTGTTGTGCACAAGGACTGAGGAAAAGTGTTGGGGTTGTAAGGATATTTATAATCGGGTTTGAGTTTATAGAGTTATGAAAATAAATAAATGCATTACTTGTATTATTTATTTCATTAAATCTTATTGAAAACCCTCATGTCTGAATTATTAATTCATTGACATGCACCCACACTGATTATAATAAATATCATTTAATAAAACAATATTATATTCTCCAAATCCAGACTGGAAAAACTACACGGCGTGTAATCATTAATACACGTTGTGTACTCGCTTTCCCATAAAACTACACACTGTGTATATTTAATATACACTACATGTACTTTTATTTTCCACTTTCCTTTATTTCTTCCACCACATTTATTAGTCCTTGAATAATGGCTATTTATTTCTTAAATAAATGTAATTTCATTACTCACTAGTAAATGTATTATTTCGCCCACAATATATAATCTCGAATAACTAGTGTCAAAATAAATATAATTAGACATCCTTAAATAATTATTAAACCACAGTCAGGAATACTTTTTATTTAACTTGTTAAATTAATATTTAACTGAGAGACATTGAAACGAATAGTGTGTGACCCTCTAGGCCCCTTTCTCAGTGGAATTAGTCGGAGGCTTCCTAATGTCCAAGGTTAACATCTAGGAACACACCAAGACACCCATAGAGAAAGAATTTAATGACGCAATGAGGTGTCACCTCATATGAACGCTTACCTTGTAATAAAATCCATTTTCCTCGATATCTCTGATCAAGTGGGTTTCATGCTAGTGCCATCAACCCATGTGCTTGATTATTCTTTCTTTGACTTTCGAGAATTGAACTCTCCCATACTTTACCATGGCCATGGGTTTATTTTGGATATTTCAATTCAATCAAAGAGACTAAGATATCTACTTCTGTTATGGAATAGAAGGGAAAATCCTTTCTCGCATTATCTATTAATGTAGTATTACTCGTGACACACCCAACGTATCATACCTTGCTGCTAATAGTGTGTTGTCATAGTTTTCATCAATACATCTAAGTGCATGAGTTGTAATACCCAATAATAATAATCTTAAAGTCTAAGGACCATTACACACATATGTAGATAGGAACATCCAATGACACTATGAAATGTGGATTTCCTACTGGCGGGCCTCGTTCTCATAATATCCTCCTAGATATTACCAAGGGTTCACACCTTGAGAAGGTGCCTCAATGTTTTATGATTCCTCACCCCTAATGACCTGTATTATTTGTGCCCCTCAAATAATATCATCCGGCCACAGAAAATATATTCAAGAACAATGTTATGGAACTTCTGGGTTCTCATCAAAGCAGGGATCCGCTCTGTCCCATTCATGAAACATCTTTCCTTAGGAAATTATCAAATGAATTATTACGCAGAAGAACAATCCAGATTCGATAAAGATTTTATTAATGAATAAAGTACAAATTAGTTGGTTCTAGGCCAACAACTCCAACACCCATCCCATCTGTTGTTATCATGATGCATTCCAGATATATCCCTAGGTTCCTATAATGTTGTATGAATTCAAACCCAAATTCAATTCTGTCCACTAGTAAAATAACATAAAATAGTCACATCACACAATAAGTGAATCCCCTAATGGAGAAATATCAATCCACTATAACAACACACTTCATGTAGAAAAATTACATCATATAGTACTTAGGTTTTCCCTCAATCATAGATTACATACTCCCATTCCCAAGCTAATTTCCAAACCCCAACACCTCATATTCTCCAATCTAACACACTCAAATTGTATGAAAGATATAAGAACTCCTATGATACCAAATTTTAGGATCCTTGACCTAGAAACCACTAAACCAGTTCCATAAGCTGAGTCACTACATAATCTCATGCACGCCTCCCCATATGCTAGATTCAGACGACTAGTAGAGAGAGTCTAACAATTCATGAGGGGAGACTATAAACTCTTTACCAGATTAATCCACAACAGATAACATATGAAATAAAGGAAATAATAAGAAAAACTATTTAAATCATCAATTTGTAATCATTTCCAAAACATGGTAAATATTTTATCAAAATGATAAATATATCATTTTAATCTAAATGTTTCAATAATTAGGGAATCATAAAAAGACAACCATTCGAATCCTGAAAATGATTGTGGAATCCTCGCCCAAATAAAACTCAGTATTCCACCACCAATGGTGTCCAAAATATATCCTATCTAAATAGATTGTTAATTAAATTATTAAATAAAATACTTGATAAAAAAAATTTATCTCAGGTTCTATTAGATTACAAAATTCACATTTATTATTTTCACCACGATTTCCATTTTCA
The DNA here is from genome assembly GCA_963277665.1 of Viscum album. NCBI lineage: Eukaryota > Viridiplantae > Streptophyta > Magnoliopsida > Santalales > Viscaceae > Viscum > Viscum album. The sequence continues at coordinate 1,546,849,650 of OY728147.1, forward strand.
TAACTTAATTCATGTCTATCACTCAATCCATTTTCATCACATAAACCATTTTTATCACATAATCCATTTTCATCACATAATCCATGAGTTGTGTATTTACATCATTTACATAATGGAATAGTTTAGTAAATTACCATCCATTAAGGAATAAGTCAATTTCTCTATCTCACTATGGATAAAAATTTCATAAACAATTACATAATTATTTACATGGTTCCTCAATTAATGTAATATAATAAAATTTAACCAATAGGGGTACAGATCCTCATTTCACTTATTTATCTCATGTATTATGTGGTTCATTTTAGTGCTTCAATATAATCCACCCTATGGGCATAGATCCACAATACAATTACCCTACAAGTACCAATCGTGGTTCACATGATTATTTATCTGTTAATAACATATACTATATCATAAAACAAATATATTAAACACACATAACATTCACAATTCATATTCATTCACATATAACTCAACATAAAACCTTAATGCATTATCTCATTTTCCACATTCAATGCATAACCCATGTAACCTATTAACCCTTTTCGTTATTTATCCCATTTATGATATTACAAAATTATTATACATTAATCCATTTTACATAATTCGTCAATTCAAAATAATTTACCAGTTTATAATATTATTCATTTTCACATAAATTAAACCCCTATTAATTTATAGTGAAATTTATATTTCATTTCACACATTCACATTACTCAATTTACCCATATTCACAATATGTAAAAAATCCATTATTTCAATGCCAATAGATAGAAAAAACCACAATTAGTGTCTCATTACATGTAAACCAATCATCTTAAAATATTTATCATGTCAACTATTTCAACATAAATCAATTTAATTATTAACCACATAATTTCCCATGTTCATGAATAATGGTGCACCCTATGTGTGCACCTAAACTAGTAAAATCATCATTAATGCATCCCATGGGGATCACAAGGAATTCATTTCATCATTCGGCCATCCATTTTCCCAATCCATATCAAATTAATTAAATTTACAATAAGTGAATACAGAGAACACAACCAAAGATGCAATAATCAAATACAATACTCGATGATATAAATTGTATACCACCTATATTGATTTTGAAGAAGAATATGTTCTTAAACTCAGTCTCATGTCAGCATTTAATCTTTATTTGAATCACCTGTCTATGATTTATATGGAAATGTATCTTTTAGGGCCTTATAAGTATATGAAGTAAACCAAATCCCTAATCCTGATAAGAGAATCCATAGAAGTGTTAGACTCACTCAAATGTTTGATCCGCACACAATGGCACCCCAAACAACCTATTATCAAAGAATATTAAGCCCTGATATGTCATTGTAAAATAGTACATCACTAGAATAATAGGAGGAATAATTAGGCAAAAAATCTTGTGGTAACTATAAAATACATATGGGGAAATAGTAACGTCCAAATTTTAATTAGGTGAATGGTTTGGTTGCACAGTTTTCGTAACCTTGTTTCATCCTCTATCTGAGAGTGGTGCATGTCTAATAGTTCCCTTGGAGTCCCAAACTATATTAAAATCATGAAATATCCTTATGAACACACATTTATCTGAGGTCACATGGTTTCCCTATCCCCTTGCACAGTTTACACTAACCATCCACCAACCGTGCAACATGCACAGGTGGGCCCATTTTTTCCTTTTTCGGGTCTAGCACCCCCAGAACACCTCCAAGATACCTCATACATCTCATAAACATTATGTCATCAAAATTAATGGATTAAGCCCAATATTTTGAAAAACACATGCCTCTATAAATACTGATATCTTACAAAGTTGGTATGGGGAGTGAACACATACTACTAAGATGGCCTTGGTAGTGAAGCCTTTACTACAATGGAAATCATATTATTTGAATATGTGTTTAAAAAACATTTTTTTATTATTATTATGTTATGGTCTCACAAATTATTCTCTTAATTTCCTATTGATTCATGTCTTATGGAAATACAATCCTTATTCTACGACTCATGTATATAATCATTGATGTGTTGGGTATAATCTTCCAATGTTGTTATCATTTTTTCATACCCCTATGCTAATTTCATTCTTATGTATCTATTTTTTGTACCCATGCTAATACTATGATCTAACCCATGTCATATTATTTCTTTTCCCATGTTTTGAATAAAATTATTTAATTATAAGTACTATAGTGTGTTATCATTATGGGAAATAGTGAAGATCATTCACTATGATAGAAAAATGTATTATAATTTTCCAAATACACTAAAATATTATAGTCCTAAGACATGTATTTATATATTGTGAATAATATTCATCTTAAATGGTGTAATATACATGTATTTTATGCATGGGATTCTATAAAAATTCTATCCAAAAAACAGTTATACTTATTATCATTATTTCCTCATTCAATAAGAGATGTAGATTTATATACAAGAAACATATAACTAACACTATATAAAATAATATTATACTTTTAAATCAATATATTTTCTAATAAATTTTTGGATGGTTCTATTGATGAATTTCATTTAATAAATTTAATAAAAATTACGGTACTCGTAGGTTAAATGATTTACAATAAAACTTATTCTTTTAAAAGATGATGGTTAGGAAATGAAAAAGGTGATATTGGTTTCTAGGAGTTTAATATACCAAAGTGAAATTTTATGAGGATATTTAGAGTTTAATATTTATAAAATATATATACCACAAAATGAAGAAAATTGGTGATTATGAATCATATATAAATAATGAAAAATTTGGATTCAAAAAACTGTTATGAAAATGGTGAACTATGAATCAAAAATGTTATGGTGGATATGATGAGAATAAAATATAATAAAAATGAAATATATTAATTATTCATTAATATAATAAGAATGTGATTAAACCATATAAAAGAAAAATTGGTTCATAATTTAAAAATATATAATGTAATTGAAAATAATAAACAATTATACATACATCTATAGAATCATTTAAATAAAAAACTATTTAATGATTGAATTTGAAATAAAACATTAGTAAATGTGAATAATGATATGAACTTGATAAAATAAGTTAATGGTTAATTGGATACACCAATAAAATAAAACATTATGTATATTATGAAATATTTCTCAATTGGTGAAAATTTAGAAAACAAACTAATTTTACAAAATATAATAGGAGGGGTAAGAATTATTTGGTAATGAGTTAATAAGGAAGGATTTTATATCCCAAAAGAGGCTGAAATTATTAAGATGTATTTAATAAGAAAATATATCAATATTGGAACCATATATTTCAATAATTAATTTAATTAATTTTGTGGATGAAAATTATGTTTATGATAACCCATATATGTATCAAGATCCACTTTGTTCGTGCATCTAAAATCCTAAATAATAACATTAATATCACTTGATAAATTATTAGTATACTTATTTATGGATTTAATGAAAACCATTAATTATCTTATGTTATTTATTTATTAAATTCACTTTCATTGTGTTTTTTATTTTTGGTTGTTTGGTCATTTTTTATGTAACCCTTTTGGTTTTCTAACGATGGTTTAAGATGTAATAGAATTACTTCATAATCACTATAATTTTTTCAGGTTTTATATACATTATTATTTTTTGACAATAAATTTTATATAGCTATATACGTCTTTATAAAATCAAATTGATTTAGGAAATGTACTCTGATCTGTTCATTTTAGGTGGTTATGTTTAATATGACAATTTTTTTTAATATCAGTTATATAATATTCAATATTATCATTTTATAATTCTAATATTATCATAATTTTCGTTTTTGTACTGTATAAACAATTAAATTCATTCATTTTTTGGTGATTAATAACCAAGGATGAGGCTTCATGAGGGATGTAGTATGCGAAGACGCATGATCAACATTATATTGTTTTTATTAGATGTTGGAATGGAATAAATAATATAATTTTCAGTACTATAATTAACCCAATGTTTAATAATTATATTTATGTCATTATATTACTATATTTAGGATTAACATTTTTTTCAATGATTAATGTGAAAATGAAAATGATTTAGTAATACTCACTTTAGGTAATTAAATATTCTCTTGAATATCTATATGGAAATGAAGATATTGGGAATATATATTTTAAGTAGAGGATTGAGAGAAGGGAATAGGATTATAGGCAAAGATAATATTGAATGATTTTATAAGAAAATAAAATTTGGGGAGTTCTCTTGAAGTGGCTTGACAAGAACCTCTTATAAATGGTGATAAAGGACTTTCAAAATAATTAATCATTATATAAAGAGATAACATATTTCACATGTCAATAAGACACTAAAATGGATAAAAATCATATGTGGAATGACATAAAGTCTATATTTTCTATAAAAAATTAAATGAAATATTTAATCATGTTTTTATGTTTTTTACTCTTAGAATTTTTTCTTATACCGTTTTTAGCATTAACATTGAAATTTGTTATTTTCAAAATAATTAATTTATTAAAATTAAAATTAAATATCCATTATTATATATTTATGAATTAATTATTAAAAATATTATATTTATTTTCTAGGATAAAATTTATTTTTTATGAAACATATGTTTTAACATTTTTAGTAAACGTTAAAAATCACTTTCTCTAAAAACATGTATTTTTTATCATATATTTTTTTATGTGGGATAAAGTTATCAATATATTTGGATTTCATTATAAAATTACATTTATAAAAAATATATAAATTTTAGCTGTATTTAATATAAATCGAATACAAAATTTAACCCAAATAAAATTTAATGAAGGGAAAATACCAAAAATGTCTTTTATAGTAAAATTTATTTGAGATCATAAAATTATAAAAATGGGATTTTTAAATCTAGAATGGTCAATTAAAATGTATAATTATACCTAATAAACATATATTTTCTAGTTGAAAATGTTTTAAGAACATCTATTTCTTTATAATATAATGATAATGTCATAGTACTTATGATTTCTGGAAAAATATTTATTACACTCTATTCATAAAAATGTCAATTAAATTTGTAAATCCCAAAAAACTATATTATCATAATAAAAACATGATCAATCTAAAAATGATATTTATTTTGAAAAACTATATTTATAAGTGTTTAGAAGATAAATTTTAAATAAAAAATGAAAATATAATGAATACTATTTTAAAAAAATTACTATATAGAAAATATTAACTATTCTTATTATTATTTCATATAAATTAATAAAAAATTTCTATTAATATATTATTCATTTAAAGAAAATTACATAATATTTTTAGTCTTTTAAAAAACACTAAAACCCAATTTTTAGAAATTTTACAAGTTAAAGCTTAAATTTGTCTTATTAATTATTTTTATATAATAATTTAATTTATTAACTCATTAGAATTGATAATAACAATTATTTTTATTGTTTAAAAATATTTCATAATTTGGTTTTATCTATTTTTTCTGGGTAATTTTTTGCCTACATCATTAAATTTATATATTGATTCATGGTTTTTGTTATATTGCATGTGAATCATGATATTCAATATATTAAGTAGTAAATAAATATGTATAATATAATGTCATAGGATGTTTTGTTCTCCCCCACCACAAAAAAATTACTTCCTCACATGTTTAATTATCATTCACATGTAAAATTATAAATTTTTTTCTAAAAAATGATACTAACTCATTATATAATATCAAAAAGGCTTTCAACTATAATATAAATTCTATGAGTTGGTATCACATCATTTTCTATAATCAGTATATCCAATTGGTTAATCATTACATTGTTAAATGTTTCTCTATTTTCTTTTTTTCAACATATTTAGTATCTTTTAGTTCCCTTGAAATATTCTCGTTAATTAATCTGACAACATTATTGATAGGTTGGAAAATTAACATTCATTCATTGAACATCTTTTTCACATGGAATTCCTTGAGAATCTACCCATATCTTATTTGTTTTTATTGTAATTGAACTTTTTCTTGTTATTATTCATAATTTATTATACCTTGTTTCACATAATCATAATGATTCCAACTTCAGTACTTATCCCTTTAGATTACTCGTTAGAATAATTTTTTCATTATTGATGGGATCAATTATTAATATATTTTTTCAGAATGGATAAATTAATAATCATGAATGTAGTTAAAATGTCAAATAAAAACCAATATATAATTATTTTAAGATGATTCTCTAATAGATTTAACCTTAAAATTTCTTGTTATTAACAATTATTAAATTATAATTCAGTTAAACATAAATCATTGTTCGATCAATATAGGTTTATTTATTTTGGGCTCTCTTATAATCCTTAACTGAATTACTAAGTATAATAAGTCCGTCATAATTTTCAAATAAAAAACATGATTAACAAAATTATATCAACCATGTTTGATTAGCTAGGTGTACAGTATTATATCCACTCATCATACAATACTGTGAAGATTGAATTGAACTCAACTAGCCTTTTCAGGGTGATTACTATAGGGGAATCTATGTCACAATGAGATACACTTTCTTATATCCATATAAAGATATAATTTATTGGAGAACAATAAAGTATTAACTTTAACATAAATTTTAGATATTTTCTTATACATAAACATAGCACTTAAAAATATACCATTGGTTTTAAATAATTTTTGCTTACACTAATCCCATAAATATTCAAAATTAATTCTATTATCCAAATGTATAATATATTCCATTAGACTTTTTTCAACCATAAATTATCTATCCTTAATTTTCCTCAAATAACATCCTAATATCACATGTCACTGAAACACTCAATTAATACCATTAGTAACTCCTTAAACCTTCACTCCTAAGATCTAGTACTCTTAAATACCTTCTTTATATAGTAGTTTTCTTATTAACTGGAGTGACCAAATTTTAAACCTCAAAAATAAAAATGAGAATAAAAAGTACTGATTCACTTACCATTCAAAGAGATTTTAAGTCTATAGTTTTATAGAGTTTGGATATGCTAATAACTAAAATATACCACTGATTTATCCTCAAATTGATATTTTTCTAATATAAAATAAGCTAATTAAACAATAATAATTATTCCAAATTTCTAACAAAATTCTCCACACATGTTAATTTTCTATTCATATCATGTTAAATACTTTTTATCATATCCTGAGGAACTGGAAATATAGAATGGGTGATCTAAAACAGTCATTAAGGGAAAGGTATATTAGAAGTTACTGTGTGTTTAATAATATCATATGAAAAAATATGAATCAAATACTTCTATATGAAAGAACACATGAGGGTGAAATAAATCCTTAGATAAAACAAAAAAATAAATAATCACATAGATATAAATAAATGAATTAATGGTGAATGAATACAAAATGTCAAACAAATTCATATTTACTCTCAATTCCTTATCTATTATAGTATTCATACCATCAGTTCTGTAGTTGAGACACCAATCAATTCATAATATTAGAAACTAATACATCTTGTTTTTATTGGGTAAGCATACTTTAAATAACTAAACCCTTTATCACATAAAACCAGTTGAGTCATCCTGGGGATATATAATATTGGTCCTACACAAAACATATTTATGTCCACTACATTCACTATAAGAAAAAAATGAATATAAATAAAATTTGTGATCTACCTTTCTTATTAAGGTAGTGACCAAACCCTAGAATACCGGAGCTAGTGTATTATATCATTTCATTGGCATGAATACAGGGAATAAAATTCTGATGGAACGAAGGGTTTAGTAGACTTAGTATTATTGATACATACATGAGTAATATATTACAATTTAAAACACTAATTATAACCTGATTATTTCCCTTTGAGGTTCCCATTTTTCCTTCTACGATATTCATTCAAATAATTCTTAATACACTTCATAGCTTCCTATGGAAAGGAAACTAAATAAGGATGGGTATAAATCCTCACTATGAGTAACATAATTAGGAAGGAATAGTTAACCAATGATAATATTAAATATAGTGTGGTAATAAATGAAGACACATGTCTTGTAGTCAATAAATCTAGAAGGAAGTGCATTAAAAAATTGAATGTGATGTAACTAAAAATATATTCCTTTTAAAATAAATGGATAAGATAAAATAAATATAGAAAGATGAGATACTTAAAAACATGTTATATATAAAATTAGAATGAAATGCATCTATATTTTATTCATAGTTATAGTATCACGTATAATAATGAAGGTAATGATTAATTATTGAGTATTATGTATCTGGAATGTAAACCACTACCATCAACACATTTTACAATATTATTAAAGTATGTGGGTAGAAACTCATATATTCTTCTTGGAAAGAAAATAAAAGGGTTCATCATCAACTAATTGTATTTCATGAGACTACTGAATCATCCGGGGGATTGCATTTAATGGTCCCTAACCTGTAAGGATTGAATTAAATTGTTTCTATCCCATCTATTGTATGTCGAAATGTCTCCATATATATCGTATAATAGATTTAATTTAAAAAATGTTCCCTATCGAATATCTAAATGTAGTTAGGGATACATATTTATCAATATTTACCCAATCAATAAAATAACTATCAATTAAATACTATTTGTAATATTTATATATGATTTAGGGAAAAATTATCCATGATAAATGATCTGGGTAATTAGGGGAAATTTAATGTTCAATAATTATATGAAATTTATTATATCAAGGGGACTAAAAAGAATTATGTAAATTAATTTCAAAATTATTATTAGGTGAATAAATGATTAAATATCCGTAGAAGAATAAGGATGCTCTCAATAAAATATATCCCTCGTGGAGTAAAAATAAAGGGTTGCTGTCAATGATGAATGGAAAATTTTTGAAAATATTTTTAAAAAACATTGTTGTAGAAAATATAATTCTTGTTTTGAAAAAAAATTTAAAATCCATTTCATTTAAGAGATCTTTTAAAATGTAACCTTATAAACACTCATTGAAATTTTTGAATAAGTTACTATGGGTAAATTAGTGCATGTCATAAAAGGTAAAAAGAATATTCCTTTTGAATTGTAAAAAGGCTAGGAACATTATTTATTGAGAAAGGGACCCAAATGTTCCTTTGAAAATATATATTGAAGAAAAAAATTGCTAAAATGTATTTATTAAATCATATTTCAAAGGATTTTGGTTTTCGGAAAATATATTTAGAAAATAGTTTCTTAGAAGAAAACTTGTTCTCCAAAGAAAGATGGAAATGAAGTAATGTTTTGTTAAATTTTCTTTTCTAAAACATTTTATGTACCATATAGTGGAAAAATTGTATTATTACTTGATAAAGATCATGCATGACCATATGATAATATAATTAAAGGTATTATATTACAATGTTCATATAATTTTCAATAATTTAAATTCATGTGCAATGAATCCTAAATAAAATGAGATTACATTGTGATCACTTGAAATGACAATATTGTTTATGTGATAATCAACCAATGAATTGATTATTTATTTCAAATTTAAATAAAAATAAAAAAATTATGTTAAAAATTATATTTTAAAATAATATTATAGAAATTATCTTTGTATATTAATAACATCAATGAAGTAATATAACCTAATGAAAAGAAATTGGGTTATGAAATTCATTACCATTTGCTAAATTTTTATTCAAATACCCATATTAGAAATAATACCAATTGAAACTCAAAATACCATGAATAGAAAATAATTCATGATATAGTATACCAAAATGGGCATTATCTACACTTTAAAATATAAATAAGTGGTGAATATGACATTTAACTCATTATTGTAAAAATTGAGGTGAAAATCTATTACATTTCAATTTCTTTTAGGTGAACATCCATTAAATTTCTATTTAACGATTTTAATAAGGATATTATTTTATTAAATAACCATATTAAAATTTATTATGTCATATATTACCATATTGTAATATCTTATTACACATTTTTTTAGTAATCATTCATTATATTCATTGTTTCGGGTGTAAATTGCTTAGTTTCCCATGTATGTTCTGACTTTATAGTTGTTGTTCCAATAATTGATTCATCAATAAATAAAATTAATCCATTACTTAAATATCTTTTATAATTAGTAATACATTTTTTAGAATAAATCATAAAATTTGGATATAGAAAATTAAATTAACAGTTCATGGAGACGATAGATTGAATATACACATGAATGCTACTTTAAATTCATTGTCGTATTTAAAAGAATAAAGTATAAATGACATATTACTATATTATGATTATATTATCATTTTTATATAATATATATTACATTATTTTATTAAAATAATCCTTTATACAATTATTGTATAGCATGATTGAATTTACTATAGGAAAAATGAGTATTTGTGTCATGTTATTTTTGAAGGGGAGGGGTACCATCAGAAATAGAGCCTCGAAAGGGACTATTTGTTGTGGGATATTGTCCCTGTCACATGTAAGTAGCCATTTACAATGGGGAGATGGTCCCCATCGCAAATAGTTTTTGGTGGATTTTATGCCAATCATTAGGAAGAGTATTTGCGATGAGTTTTTATAACAGTCACAAATACTCGGTAGTGTTTTTTAATATCTGCGATGGGAGATCCAACCCGTCACAAAATACTATGTCGGTAAGTGAATATTAGTTAGTAATAATTAAGTTTTTTTGACATTATTTATTAATAAATAGTAATAGTTGGTCATAATTAGGATTAATTATTAATAATTATAAATATTAATAAATATTACTAACTTGGAATAATTAGTAATAAATTAGAATATATAGTAATAAATCCGATTAATTAGTAAGAAATGCTCATATCTCGGATTAATTAATAATAATTTTTGTTTATTAGGATTTATTAGGATATATTAGTAATAAATGGTAACTATTGGTAATAAGAATTAATAATAAGGATTTATTGTTAATAAATAGCAATAAATAAGAATAATTAGTAAAAAATTACTAATAAATTGTTGTAATTAGAAATAATTAGTAATAATAATGAATAATAAGTAATAGTTTTGAATAATTAGTAAGAATTAGAAATATTTTGTAATAAATATTAATATATAGTAATAATGAGGATTAATTAGTACTAAATAGTAATAATTAGGATTAATTAGTCATAACTAATAATAATTAGGAATAATTATGAATAAATATGAATAAATAGTCATAAATAGTCATAATTAGGAATAATTAGTAATAAATATGATTAATTAGTAATAAATATGTATATTTAGTCAAAATTGGTAATAAATGTGAGTAATTATTAATTAATAATAATAATTAGTAAAAAATAGGATTAATCAGTAATAATTAGTAATAATTAGTAATAATCTGTCACACATAGTAATAATTTGGATTAATTTTGGATTTTTAGTAATAATTACTAATAATCACAAATAATTATTCATAAATAGGAATAATTAATTAGTAATAATGAGTAATTATTAGGATAAATTCAGATTGATCAATAACAAATAATTAGTAATATTTATAATTAATTAGGATTAATTAGGTTTAGTTTGTAATAATTACTAGTAATTAGTCATAATCAGTAATAATTAATCCTAAATAGTCATAAAGAGTAATAAATATTATTAAATGGTAATAAATATCTCTAATAATGAAATAAGTTAAAAATGTATACAACCATTAGGTTACTGTGAATTCATAAATATTATTTACTAAATTTTACCATCATTTAATCAACTATTTTTATGTTAATTTCATTATCATTTTTATCTAATAGTTAATTAATTTTTAAGGAATGTTTTGGGAAGTCATGTTTTTTTAACTATCTAAAACATGTAAAAAATATATAAAGTGATTATTTCTACAAATGTAACCACATTTTAAAAATTTATTGTCTTTTGTTATCAAAATTTCATCACTAAATATAGATTCGATTTTGTTAACAAGAAAAAATAAATTTATTTAAAGGATTATAGAGTAACGGATGGTCCAATTCGTATTGTAGTGACTTGTCGGGATATAATGGGCACATGATCTCATTATTCTCTTCTGACGATCAATAATGAGGACAAATTTTTGGCTTTGAAAATTGATCCATGTATAGTATTGGTAGTTCGACATAGAATTATAATGAAAGTCGGGTTACATTTCTTTTTTAGGATTGTATTTATTCTTTGGGATGTATAAGAATCAATCGCACTTCAATATGAAACATGTTATCTCATGTATGTATTATGGCAGGCAGAATGTAACATGTTGAAAACAGAAGTATCACTAGTGGTAGATAAAGATGCATCAATTATTGCACCAAGAACACCAGAAAACGGTGAAGTACATGCCACATTTGACTCATGGTTTAGTACATTTTTTATATTATTTTTATTATTGTGTTTATATTATCTTATTATTTACTTAATTTATTTATATTTTATTACTTTAATAGTTATATTTATTAATTATATATTTATTTTTATTTATTTTACTAAAATTATTTATTAATATAATAATTATTATTATTATATTTTCTTAATATGGAGGTTTTTATTATTTTATAATAATAATATTATTTATTATTATTATTAATGTTATTATTAATTTTACTAATATTGTTGTTCTTATTATACTATTAATATTTTGTTATTATTAATAATATTATTATTATTTTATTTACATTATTTTACAAATATTATTATATTAATATTTATTTTGTTATATTTTTATGTTTTTTCTATAGCTATATTTTTCTATTGCAATAAACATGTTTTGACGGGCCTATCACCAAAATCTAGTTGTGATGGTCCCATCACAATTAGTAGTGGTAAAGAGCCCATTACAACTGAGTTTTTTAAAAACACTGTGAATGTTTTTGAAACACCATTTTTTGCAATAGGTCATTTTTGATGGGGCCTTGTTTCAAATAACCTTTTGTAATGGGGCCCCATCACAAATGACCTATCACATATTCCCAAATTTCATGTAGTGATCACATCTCTTTGAGGAGGTAGTACTCCAGAAATCCACAAATGTTGTTATTACATTACCTTAAAATAGAAAGCATAAATTTATCTGTTATGTTGAAATTACAGAAGAATAAATATATTATAACTATAATCTATAAAATAAATAACCATCACATCAATAATAATTCCCAACCGTGGTAGGTGATAATGGAAAGATCAATGAAATCATTTTGTGAGGCGTTAGTTCATCATACATATAAATAACACGTTCATTACCCATTATATGGAGTTGTATGGATGATTTGGTATAATACTAATTAAAAAATATGATTCAATCTAAAATAATTATGTTATTATATAATCATGATAATATGAAAATTTAATTAATAGTGATGTAAATGAATGAAAAGTTATTGTGGGAGAACACTTCCTCTTAATCGGGTAACTCCTTTTTATTTGCACCAAAGGAAATACATGGATGGATTTATACTCAAAGGGACACCTATAAAATGTGGGAATGTATTTTGAGTATATATTTATCAAAATATATTTCTATCCAAATAGGATTAAATGGGTTTAATAACTGGGAGGGGTGAGTTATTTTCTGTAGTGGAGGAGGGTGACATACTTGTAATTTTACAGAAAGAGAATTACATCCCTGTTTTCCTAGGAAAAATAAAACAAATAATGGTAAAATTATTTATATGGATTATAGTGTATAAATAATTAAATTATATGAATTTTGGAAATTTTTATAGGTTATTTGGGACCTTATGTTTAAGTTTTAGTACCTTATTATTATATGTTTTCTCTTAATCACCGTAATTAATTTTAATCACTTTCACTATTATTTTTTGCCGTGAAATATTTTTAACATTTTCAAAATTTTAAATTAACAAGATTCCAAATATGGGACCCATTTTTTAAAATTCCAATCACATAAGGGTGGAATGTAATTTAAATTTAATCATGTGTACAGGATGATGAAGCGGGTTTTTAACATAAAAATGTTCACAAGATTGTTATGTTTTTATATCAAATATAAAATTCATATTAATTAAAATGAGATAAATTGGATAGATTGATATATAATTGATATATTTTTATAGTAAAATAAACTTAATATATAATTGAACACTATAAATTAATTATCTGAAATTGTATTTTGAATTAAAATTCAATATTTTTAGTTATTCATCAAAAAATAAATCTTTAATAGAAAATAGAAAAAAAAATAACTCTAAGATAATTGTGATGTTATATGTTAAATAATTAATTTTATTTTGACATATAACATTAATAAATGTTACAAAATTTTGATACAAAATATATATTCTATTAAATGGTTCTAAAAGTACCTTTATAAAATATTTATTTTTATTTGATAAATAGGGTTTTTTATTATTTATGTCTTTCAAATATAATGGATAAATGTAAAAACTATTATAATGAATATAATATATATATATATATATATATTATAATTAAATAAATTTAATTAATATAATTTATTAGGATAAGCTAACTTTTTGGAAATAAAATATTTTTCTATAATAACAATCTATTTATATTCAATTTGTTCTTATATTACCCTATAAATATTTTAAAACCAATGAATTAAACTAATATTCAAAAAGAATATATATTTTTTATGCTATTCAATAAAATTCATATCTAGTAATTTAATGTCTATGTTATATCTCATTATACTATGTAATAATGTTTGATTAATATATTTTTTTCTGGTAAAATTTAGACTTGGGTGTAACGCAATCCATTAAAGAAACTCATTATTGTGTGTGATACATGATATCCCATTATTATGTTCACGAAAACATATATTGTGGATTAATTTGGATTGAAATAGTATTTATATATATATATATATTATAAATTCTAAATATATTATATTCCCTTGGGCTCTTCATAAATCAAGTCATACATGCTATCAGATACAATGTTATTATATTAGTATTTCATGGTGTTACATTATTACCACCATAAATAAATTTATATTATTAATTTAAAATCTATCATGGAACTATATTTTTTGATATTTCCTAGGTTTAAAGCTTACATAATGATAATATTTTATTAAATATCCTCTTATTATGAGAGTATGATAAGTACAAAATACAAAATAATAGCTTATAACTAGGTTTCTACCTTACATAACGTTAGCAGAATGTCAGGATATAGAAATAGAGGTAAATTTTAAATACTTATCAATATTTCATTAGTTCGTAAATAAAAAAACATTTTAATGATTAGTGAAATTTTGGAGTACTAAAGGCCATAAATCTGTGATGATTTAAAAGACAATCAGTTTAACAAAAATTACGTTATTATGACAATATTTTTTTGATGACTTTTCTATTTTTGAGTAATTATATTAATTACTATGAACATAATGAAATATAATTACTGGATACATTTCAATTTCATAAGAATAATACCATATTTTCTGGTTCTTTGATAAAAGTTTGTTTCATCTTATACTTTCCAATCTTGATATCCAAGAATACACTCTATTGTAAGAACTGAATTGTTCATTTATTGGATCATAATACCCATCAAAAATAAATATATTTATATCTATATATTTTAAAAAACCAATATGGTTAATAAATGAAAATAAAAACCTCAATGTGATAACACTAGTTCATCTTTATCATTTATTCACAATTTTTTTAAATAACAACAAAGAAATATTAACCATTACATTGTATAGACCGATGGTCAACAATAACCCCTTATCATAGTTCGGTCATGGGTTTTAGTCGCATATCCCTATCATACATGATTGGTTTTCCCCCAATATATTGGTATTCCATATATAAATTCATAATAATATAATATCCAAAAAAATATGATGTACATCCTTGAAATTTAGTAATTAAATAAACTTTTAACTATGGATTCTAATATGACCACAATACATAAATATATCTTCCATTTATTTTTATATATGTAATTATTTGGTCTAGAGTTTATCATTTTGAAGGTTGAATTGGCTCAGGTAATTTTAATGTTCCATACATCTATGTTAATGAACCATAAATGGATCCATATGGTGAGATTTGTTTTCTTCCATCATACTCCTCATCTTCCCTAAAAAATTATTTTCATTTTTTCATTCTTTCCCACACATAAATTATTAATTTCGTCCTTTGTGAATGCTTACTAAGTGTATTCTTCCACATTTCATTCATAGTGGAAACTTATCCTTCTTTTCTCTGTGGTCTCTACAACTTTACCTATTATAACCCTCCAACCTTCTCTCATTTGTAATGTTCATTTGTTGGTTAAGGTTTATTTTGTTAATAATATTTCAGGAAAAATAATTAGTCATAATCAAAATATAATTAACAATTATAACAATTTAATTTGGTCTCTAATTCCTCCCCTTTATCCTTCATGTTAAATTTTATTATAACTCCATTGGGTTCCAACCATCGACTAAAGGAAAAAATCATAAAGTCGGTAACAATAGTCCTAATCATAAAAGGCTGTGATCATTTTCAATATTTCTAAATCATCATACATTATTTAAAATAAAAATTACTTTAATATTGAACTAGGATGTTCTTTTTATTAATATATTTAAACCCTTCATAATTGTTTCTAATGAAAATGTGAATTATCCTCCAAATATCCCCCACGATTTTGAAACAAGGTGTGTAGTAACACACATTGTTAGATATCATGTTACACTCTGGATAGGCCTAACACACATTGTTGGAGTGGTTTCCCCTAAGTTTATCTATTCTAATGCCATTTTCACTTGTAGTATCTTGATAGATATGTATTTATATAATAAACCACATGATCTATACCAAAAAAATCTAGTATTTTATTATATATCTATCTTCAAATTAATCCTTAGGGTTACGTTCTCTAAAATATGTTTTCCTAATTCTAGTTCCCAAGGTTTCTACTAACCTTCATATCATACCAAATGTAGTGAACGGACCCCAAAATCCTGAAGCTGAAGTCTATTACAATTACACTATCTTGATTGCATGGAATCAAATATATAAGAGCCAAATAGTTTAGTAGTATTGGTAAACTAGATTCATACACGAGTTACATATTAAATATTAATTCTTTAATTAAAACAGATTTTTTTCCTTAATGTATAACATTGTTTCATCTATGATATATATTCAAAAAATTATTAGTTAGCTTGTTATATTATTATTTAAAACATTCAATTAAGGGTGAGAATTTTTTTATTAATGATAAAGTACAATAGAATTAATAATGAATCAATAATAATAGTCAATATGTATAGGTAACAAATAAGGATAGATTACATGTAATCAACTAACTTATAAGGAATACCAGAAAAAATTTATAATGTTAAATACCATAAAACACATACCATTTATACTAATTGGATAATAATAATCAATATGAAAATGTATGAATCGGAAACACATATCATTTAATATATAAAATGAGAAATAAATGTGTCAATGAATTTTGTTTCAAAGTTAACTTATCATGGATAATAATGAAGGAAATAATTAATTCTTATAATCCATATATTTGTAACAAAACCACTACCACCAATACCTTTCACAACATGGTTTAATCCTTAGGGTAGAAACTCATTTATTAATCTTGGAAACAAACATGAAAGGTTTTTTTACAATTGAGTTCATATCATGAGACAAATGATTAATTGTGGGGCATGAATTAATTGGTCCATAACTCATACTGATATCATTAAATTTTCCATAAACTATGTTATATATTTCCAAAGCATTACACATAAATAGAATAAAAAAATTTAAATAAAAAACATCGTGCCTTTCCAAATATCTATATTGTGAAAGGGATACGAATATATCGATATTTTCCCATTAAATCAAATTATTGTAAATTTTAACACCATATATAAATAATGATATATGTTATATGGAATAAAAATATTCATGATAAATTATATAGAAATTTAGGGTAAATTCAATGTTCGAAGATCATATTAAATTGAATATTTCAAAGGGTCTAAAATAAATCAAGGATATGAACATCAATAATATTCTTGGAGAAATTAATCAAACACCATATTTAGTATTAATAAGTATGAAATCAATTAATCATATCCCAAGATAAGTAAAAATAAATATTCGTTGTTGTTGATGAAACGAAATGTGAGAAAAAGTTTTTTTGAAATCATTCTTGATGAAAATAGCCTTTTAATTTTGACGAACATTTTGAAAATCCTTTTCATTGATCACATCCTTTAAAAAAAATTTAAAATTTATCTTTCAAAATTTTCAATGGAATAATTAAAAAATTATGGATGATAATTCCATACATGTTGTAGAAGTTAAAAATAACATTACATTTTTATGGTAAAAAGGTTAGGAAAATGAACTATTATGAAAGAAAATATATGATCCATCTAAAAAAAAATTGTAAAATATAAAATGTGTAAAAATTTATTTTATAAATAACTTTTGCATGGTTAAAAAAAATTATTCCTTTTTTGGAAATATAGTTTTTTAGGGAAAATGGATTTTTTAACTAAGGAAGGAAATGATGTTGGGTTTTCATGAATACATTTTCTAAAACATTTTTATTTACAAATAGTAGAAAAATGGGACTATTACATGAATAGGGTCATTGATAACTATAAAATAAGATAATTAAATGCTTTATTTTATAATTTTCATATACTTTCATTCAATGTAAATTCACATGTAACCTATCCTAAAAATATTGATAATGTTAAGTAATCCCCTAAAAAGACCGTAATGTTGATGTGAGACTCAAACAATGAATATATTTTTGAGGTAAAATTCATATCCACGTGTGTTTTTTTAAAATATAAAAATATATAGTAAAAAAATTCTCAGATAATTAAGGAATAATAATGATAATGGGGAAATAATATAACCCAATAGAAAGAAATTGGATTGTGAAATTCTTCACAACATGGTGAGTTTTAATTATAATCCACTTAGATGAAATAATTAAAATTTATACTCAAAATATCAAAAATTTATAATAATTAATTATAAAATATTCCAAAATTTTCATTAGATACTTCACACAAAATATTTATTTGGTGAATAAGACATTTATTTCACAAATGTAAAAAGTGAGAAGAAAAATCATTATAATGTGTTTATTTTCATGTGAACATCATATAAATTCATTTATAATGGTTATAAACATTTTCATTACTTATTTCAGAACCATATTAATATTTATTATATCATATATTGTCTTCTTATAATAACTTATTTATGGGTTGTCATTAACAATTCATTATTTTTGCTATTTAGAGTGTTAATTATCTATTTTCTGAAGAATGTTTTGACATGTTACCTTTTGTTCCTATTATATCTTAATAATATTCATAATTTAATCCATTATTTTAAGTGAATATATATTCATTAAATATATATTTATAATAAATCATTAAATTTGCTGATAGGAAATGAAATAAATTAGTCATCGAGATGCAAGTTGTAAGTACACATAAATAATACTTTTTTTCATTGTCTTAATTAATAGAATGAAAATTATATTTTAAATATTGATATTATAGTTAAATGTTATTTTTTAGGTTATATATATAACATAGGTTTATTAAAACCTTATTTTAAACATTTCATGTATAGGATAAATTAATCGCATTGCTTTGAGGTGGCAGTTGTCCACATTTCCACAATTGATGTTATCGTATTCCCACAAAATGGAAATAATAATTGTATTTGTAATATTCAAATTACATAATCATAAATAAATAATAATTTTCATATATATTTATATATTTATATATAAAGTGTATTTCTATCATAATTCCCAACCATGAGAGGTGTTAAAAGAAAAAAATTAGCACCATTTCATGAGGTGGTAGGTCACCATACACATAGATGGTACATTCATTACCCATTAGATGAGAGTGTCTGTAAGAGTTGGTTGAAACATTATAATAAAAAAATCCTAGAATATTTTTTATTCATATTTTATTATATATGAATTATTTAAAAAATATTTTATGGGATGGAGATGTAAATGAATGAAATGGATTGATGGAAAACATTACCTCCTGATTGGGAAATATCTTTTTGTTTTTACTAAAGTGATTTCATGGATGAATTTATTCCAAAATGTACTCTTCTATGATTACATGGGGAATTTTTAAGAGTTATTTGGAATGATATTTTTTGAACCAATATGTCTTGAGATGTGTCAATACATGGGATGGTTGAGATTCTTTTTATATGGGGGGGGGGTGAGTGACATTATAAGAAATATTTTAAAATGTAAGTCCACCCAAATTAATATAAAATGTGGAAAAATTAATTATTTTTTGATAAAATGGATTATATGGAAGAAATATGTCAATAAAATTTCGTTTGAAAATTTTTTAGGTAATTTGTGACCTTAAGTTTAATGTTTAGCCCTTTGTTATGATAATTTTTCTCTTAATCATTGTAATATATTTTAATCATACTCACTAATTATAATGGTAGAAAACAATGTTTAACAAAGGAATAATTATAAATTATTTTTATTCCAAATATAAAATCAAATTTTCCAAAGTATATTCAATGAAGCGATAGAAATCAATTTAAATTCAATCTCACAGACGGGACGACGAAACAGGTTTTTAATGTAAAAATGCTCAAAAGATTTGTATATTTTTAATTAAAATTTCAAACTAATATTGATTAGAATTACATGAATTGTATTATTTGATATATATTGGATATAATTTTACATTAAAATCAAATTAAAGTATAATGTTCCATTATAAATATATTAGGTGAAAAGTTATTGCAAATTAAAAATTTTTATTTTTCATTATTCATCAAAAAATTAAACTTCACAAAAACAATTCACCATAAGTTATTTTTTGTGTTATTATTTAATAAATAATTTTTATTTTGAAATATAATATTTATAAAACTACTAAAAATGATTTTTATAATATGATATTCCTTACGATTTTGTAAATATTCCTTTAAAAATATTTATTTTAGGAGATATTTTTGGTTTATTCTTATCCTATTCTTATCAAATCTATTAGATAAATGAAAAAAAATATTTAGTATAATATATATATATATCAATATTTCACTAATATCACTCACTTGTTTAAAAAAAATTATTAGTACAAAATTGCAATTTGCGAATAAAAATAGTTTCCCATAAAAACATTCCCTCAAATATATACATGGTTAGTATATTCATTTATAATTAATTTCAGACTGATGAATTTATATAATATTCTTTAGACCATATATTCTCAAAATTTAGTTAATATTATTAAAAAACTCTAATTTAATGGTTGTTTTATACATAATTATTCTAAATAATAAGGTTTTGTTAAAATGTTATTGTTTGGTAAACCATTGTCTTCTTTATAAAGCAAGCCATTGGAGAATCATGTTATTGTGTGTGGAATACACTATCACATTTTTTTTGAATTTAAGCTATATCGAAGATAAATTTTATTTAAAATATAATATATATTATAAGTATCAAGATTTTATATTCTCTTATGTTTTCTTTATAATGAGATATAAACTTTATCAAATACAGTTTTTATACTTTATAATTCTAGATGTTATAATTTATAACGAAAAATACATATTCCTCAACCAACATTCCAAATATGAATACTTTTTTATTCATTAACACAAATTTATTCATCCTTTTCAATAATATGGAAGGTTAAAAAATACATAATTAACTTTATATAGTAGTCAATAAACACCTATATCAAAATAACATGAATAACTATAGTCAATATTTCCCCAATTAATTAGTGTATTTTATTTCTATGTAAGAATACACAAAAGGAAACTATATAGAGTTATTATATATATATATTAATAATTTTACAATTAATTCAATGTATTTTTATCAAGTTAAATTACCTTTAGAAATTTAATAACAAATATGATATTCATATATGAACGGAACTGAAATGAAACTCCTTCATATAATAATGGTTCATTTTTTACGACAAAGGTAGTGATGGATTTCCATGAGTTTAATATTCTTATGAAAAAATGTAATATTATTTTAAAAATGTAAGAATATCCCAATATATACAGCACAAAAAATAAAAAAGTGGTGAATGAGAGTCATATTTCAATGAAAAAATTTAGATTCAAATACCCTTATGGTATTAGTAATGTAAGAATAAAAAAACCTGAGAGGAATTCCATGAAATTAAAATGTTAAAAATTATTTTATTTAATTATACATGAAGTAAATATTTTAGTGAATACACTATATAATATAAAATATGGTTCACAATACCAATCATTTCTAATGAAATTGAAAATGGAAACAAATGACACTTACACCTTTCGAATGTTTAGAATCCAAACCACTTGAAGGATATAATTTAAATGGAATTTTTAAATAACATAAATAATGAGATGATAATGATAAAAAATATTAAATAAGATATTTAACACACCATAATAAATATAATATCATGTATAATAATAAATCTATCACAATGGTCATTAATTTAGATAAGAATTCCCTTTTCAAGTAACAAAATATTTGTGGTATGAATTACTTTATAGTGATTTTATAATGAATAATTATGAAACCCCAAAAATGATAGATAATATAAAATCCAAATTATATATTAGGAAAATTCTATCAGACTCTGAATAATAATTTATTATATGATTGTTTATAAATCAATAAAATAATCTTTGGTTTTCAAAAATGATTAATACATTAATTTGTAGTTAATATAGCTAATGGAATGTACATTATTATAATATTTAAATATTAATATTTTCATAAATATTATTGTTTACATAAATATATTTTTTATGTCATACAGATTAGGTGGTGCTGAAAGAAAAATTACAACTTTTTGTGGTTGTTGTAGTCCACAGAAACACATGATTTACAAAAATTTATTTTTTAGTGGATAGAAATAAACAAATAATAAGGGTTAAATTAATATAATACCACTAAAACAATATTAAATATATTTATTTAATTATATCTCTAGGGTTATGATATGTTTTCTAGTGAAATTTTAAGAAGAAAGGTATAAAGATTAAGTAATACCTACTTTGAGACACCAAACATTATCTTAAATGTCTGATTGAACATGATGTAATTAGGAGAATATATTTTGGCCTGATGGTTAATGAAAATAAATTAGATTATAATGGTTTGAATAAGGTATATTGTTAAGTGGAAACCATGTTTTGGGATTGTTTTTTAATGGGTTGTGATATTCCCCTTTAAAAAGTTTTTAAAATTGAATTTTTTAAAATATTTCTATATAAAGATAAAGATAAAATCTGATTCATTAGAAATGAAGACTCATAAATGGATAAACATTGAGTTTGAGATATCATAATTTAAATTAACACCCAAAAATTACTTTTGACACATGTTTCTATGTCTATTAATCGTAAAATTATCAGTTTTAAATTTTTTTGTTTTACCATGGTAACATGTTATTATTGAATCAAATCATTATTATAAATAATTAAAAAATAGAATTTATTAGATAATTCTCACAAACATATTCCATATTTGAAATCCTTTTTATATGATAAAATTTTAATAAATCTCAACCCCAAATATTATATTAGAGAGATTTGGGGTGCCACAAACTTTAGGTGGTGTCCCAATGACACAAAAAAAGTGAAATAATTTTCAAGGGCTTTCTAAAACATTGAGAAAAGATTTTACATTAAATAAAAACTAATCCTATCAAAGAAAAATTAAAAAACAAAACTCGCACAACCTGACCATGATTTTTTTATTATATTTATATATTTAATTAATATTAATTTTATTTCCAATTTTTTGGGTCAAACTGGTTTCAAATTTTATAATTGGTGTTTTCTTTATATAAACTGGGTTTCCACATAGTTAGTAAAAACCATGAAGAAAAATTTCAATGATGCCAAAATTTTAATAGACACAACATTCATGGTCTATGTGTGACTTCCAAAACCATTACACCTATAATAACCCTTCTTATTATTACACCTTTACACATGATTTATTACATTAAATTTCACATTATACAACCCAGAAGATCGATAGGTCTAGTGTCTCTTGGGATTAAGAACATTAAATTGCACGATATGACATAAAAGAACACATCATTATTAATACATCATTTACATGACCATAATATTCATTCATACTTATCATTACATGGGATAACCTGAGGACATACATAAAAAAAGGGTTAGATATAAAGCCCAGTAAAGAAGTAAACAAGAAATAACATGAGGAATAAAATACATGTAAGAAAAAAAGACATATCAATGTATTATAAGACAAAAATTAATGTAACAGAATTATATAGCATGATTATCATAACATAGAAATGTGGCAACTATAAAAAGCATTGCATCATTTATATAAAGAAATCAGGTAAACCTCTGTCCTAACATCATGGGAATATATCCTTAAAAAATTAGTTAAACACATGTCCCAATATGATGTATCATGATACTAAACACTAACTGATGCATTAGTGTACTACCAAGGCACACCATTCATAATCATTTCAATGCTTAAGTGTGCCACATAGATTATATAAAATGGATTTATTCAACATCATCATTTTATCATACTCAAATAATATGGAATAAATATATGAATGTAAAATTAAATAATTATTTGTTCATAATGTTAAATACCCATGATAGGGAAATGGTTATGGTATTGACTGCACTATGATTTCGTCTTTGAAAATCACAGTTCAATTTCGGCAGCATAACGACGTTATATAAAGATTCCTAAATTGGGATGAAGAGAGAGAAATGGGTATCTCATCATTTATACATAAAATAGAATGTGATTCAATTTATGAACATAATATCTGAATATATGAAATGGAATTTAGATGAATAATATAGAAGAAATGATTGAATGGAAATAATAAGATAGAAATCCATTACATAATTTCAGCATGATGATGGGTGTACAAAGAAGGAATTAATGAGATATAAAGGGGTATTTAATCATCTAATCATAATTAGGGATGTATAGGGGTGTTTATAAATCATATCCCAACATTTGGTATTTAAAATACGATTCTATAAAAACATAAAGAAACATGGACAAAAATGAGAAAGGAAAGAATCCCTTACATGGATGTGTGATCACAACAGATTGGGAGAGGCTTGAGAGTAGCTTCATGTGTGTTTGGGGAAACTTAGATAGATTTTAAAAAGGCGAGGCTAGAGTATGGAAGAGATAAAACGGTTTTTTATGAAGATAATATGGATATTGGGTGGTTTTATATAGTAAATGAGAGTGGAATTCTTTAAAATTTCACAAACATAGGTTTCAAAAACCAATATAATTAAATACACAAAACCACAAACCATCCAATGGTTTTTCCCCATGATTTTTTAAAAAGGGGATTGATAAGATTATTTTATAACTCCAATTTCTAAATATATTAATATATTATACTTTCTTTTGTGGATGTAAGTCACACTCTCAATGAAATCATTTTAAATTCATAAAATATGTTATTCATTTTGGAGGATTCACTATGGCTTTTTAAAATAAGAAACAAATATATAAAATCACTCTATATTAATCGGAAAACATATATTGGGTCTTGAATACACATTATAGTATTTTTTACATCATTTTGGGGTTATTATGATGTCATAAAACACATATTTTATCAATACAATATTTAATTATTTGCCAAAAATTTGACTGTCTTAGAAAATTTTGAAAAAATCATCATTTGATAATTTCAACCCACAAATAACAAAAATAATATTTATTTCAACTATTTTTTTTTAAAATATGTTAATTTTCAGTTTTGAAATGAAAACCAACATTTATTGAAAATTCACGTCTTTTGACAAAAACAATTTTTCTAACCATGATTAAAATTACATTTGACTAAAAAATAACTATATACTGATTTATTATTCATAAAATTAATTTGATAAAATTAATTTATTAAAATATAAATGTATTAAAAAATTCATTATTTCCTTAAAATAAATTCATTAATTATACGAGTTTTGTTTTATCGTATAAAAAATTTAAATCTTACAAACCTAATTACCTAATAATTTAAAGATAAATAAATAATATAGTAATAATTTATAAGAAATATTTTTATAAAAACTTACTTTAAATTTATAATGTTTATATTTCTCAATATTACAATTTTACCCAAAAACTCAATTAATCAAATTTATCATTATATTACGATAGACTATTCAAATAATGGAATTTATGGAGTGACTATCTTTTTTATAAAAAATGATTATCAAATAAGTAAATAATTCAGTATTACATAACCCCCTATAACACCAGCATAAGACCTAAGGGTAAGGTGTGTGATGATGATAGAGGCTCTTGGGGTGGCTCGGATATCATCACCTAGGTGGTAGTCTCAATTAACTTTAAATTTTTCCATATGTGACTCTGTTCAATCATACCCTGTTGAATATTGGATTGGGATAGGTCAAGAGTGAGGCCCATGATGCTTCCTCATTCCCAAGGACCAACAAATGAGTTGCATACGGCCTATGTCTACTAGATTAGGCCATCTTGTCCTTTGTATATGTTGAAAGTATTTTTTAAAACCTTATTTTTTTATAAGTTGTGTGATTCTTGTTCAATTACTATATTATCAATGTTAATGATACATAATGTTAATTTAAACACAAAAATAACAATAATTAAAGAGTTCATGTGTTTTCTAGGTACATAAGACATTAAAAGAAATGTAATTTTACTCAAAAATGTTCAGGTCGTTACAATATTCCCCACTTATAAAATTTATCCCTTGATATTTTATTTTTCCCTCACTAAAACATATGACAGTTACTCTACCACATCGAATCCTCTATATCCCATTTTGGTTCTTCAATAATGTGGTTTCTTCACATCTATTTGAGTAGGGGAATTGTCTTATTTCATTGAAATTTTTCGTTATGATCTCTCATCTTCTTCACCTTCTCTTCATAGGAGAGTTCATTCTCCAGTGGTTCCACATATGGATTGAATACAGGTAATAGATTAGCTATGTACTTCCAAAAAAAGTGACACATTGAAGACATCATGTTCTCGAGATAGGTTAAGTGGGAGTTCTAGTCTATAGGCCAGCACTCCAATGTGATCAAGGATCTCAAAAGGCTCTATGTACCTTAAACATAGAATTCACTTCTTCCCAATTCTCAACACTCTCTTCTATGGAGATATGTAGAGGAACACTATATCTCCAACATCAATCTACAAATCTCATCAACAGTTATCAATATATCTCTTTTTTTTAATATGAGAAGATTTGATGTGATGATAGATCGTGTTAACCTTATCTACCATTTCATCAACCATTTATGGACCTCGAAGATTTATCTCCCCAACATCATCCAAACATATTGATTTTCCTCTCCTCTTCATATAAAGGGATTCATAACGTTCCATTTGGATGCTTGAGTGTAAAATAATTTTTTAAGTGAACTCAACCAAACAAATATGTTAATTTTATCCTCCTTTAAAGTTCACTGAGCATGCTTTGAACATCTTCTAATGTGTTTGGATTTTCCACTCATATTGGCCCTCAGTTTTAGGGTGATTAGTGATATTGAAGTTAAATTTAGTATTTTCAGAATGTTTAGGTCTCTTCCATATCAAAGAGGTGAATATTGGATGTCGATTAGATAAAATCAATAATGGTACACCATAGAGCCTCACCACTTCTCTGATGTATATTTTTTCCAGTTGATCAAATGGAAAATGCTCTATAATTTCATTGAATTGTGATGTCTTTGTTAGAAGATCCAGAAAAGCCCAGATAGTATTGTTTCCCTTGGATGTCTTCAAAAGACTCATGAAAAAGTCTACGGTTATATTCTCTCATTTCAACATTGTTATTGTTAATGGTTGCATCATCCCATTACACTGCTGCCTCTCAGCATTCAACAACTAACATACCAGGCACTTTTTTGTATATTCGACAATCCAATTATTTATGTTATCCCATCAATAATTCTTCTCGGAGATCTCGATACACATTGATGTTTCCTAGGTGGATTGAGAAATTTTATCTATTTCAAACATCAAAGAGTTCTTATTTTAAAATGGGATTTTATAGAACACATAGTCTTGACCCAAATATCACAATCTATTCTTTATGAATATTAAACTCAAAGGATTTCTCATTTCTAAAAGTTTTTAGTTTCTACTTAATTTCCACATCATCATTTTGAGCATCCTTTATCATTTCTAAAAGAGACCTCTGATTAATCATTTATAAAAGGATTTATGATGTTCCCTTATTTATAAATCTCATGTCAATCTTCAGAAAATAAAAGAATATTGGATTCGTTAAATTCTCATCAATGATTTGATATCTAGGTCATTTCTACATAGATCATTCTTCACCTTTTTGATTTCCTAGGGTGGTAATTAATTGATTAGTCAAAACCCTTAATGAGATCTAATCATTCACATTATTGCGTGATCATCTATTTCTATGTAAATATATATTTGAGAAATTTTTTATCCCTATATATTTTACACTTTCCCACAAAGATGTAATTCCTCGATATTTTTAGAAAAACAAATGATAGTTTCCATCTCTAAATCATGTGTGGTAGCGTTTTTCTCATGAATTTCCAACTACCTTGAGGTATATGTGATGAATTTTTCATTCTACATCAACACACAACACAAGTCATTCATTGATTAATCACAAAAGATTAAGAAAAGAACCCCAGAAGTGGGTAGTGTCAGCACATGGGAAGTGATAAGGATTTTCTTCATCTCTATAAATATATATTCACATTCCTCATTCTAATAAAAAAGAATCCATTCTGAGTGATCTTGGGAAGAGGGTTTTAAAATCATGAGAAATTTCTCACAAATCAGAAATAAAATCCAAAATACCCAAGTAATATATGGATATCCATCATAGATGTCGGCCTCAACAATAACTAAATTACTTTCTTTTTTAAAGGATCCAGATATATCTCATTTCTTGTATGGATATGTCCTAGAAATAAGACTTCATTCAATCATAAATCACACATTATTTAATTTTCACAAAGGTTCTCCTTTCACAAGATCTCTAAAAACGTCTTTATATGCTCCTCATGCTCCTGCATGGTTTTAGATTATATTAGAAAATCCCCAAAAAATACGACCACAAATTTTTCAAGGTAATATCTAAAGAATCTATTCATCATGTCCATGAATTTTGATGGATAAATAGTGAGTTAAAAAGGAATTACAATGAATTCATTGTGCTCGTACCTTTTACGAAAAGTAGTCTTGGGTATATCCTCCTTATTAACACTTACTTGGTAATATCCCAACTGTAGATCCACCATGGAAAAGTATTGTGATTCCTATAGCTAATAAAACAAGTCATCAATTCCTAGAAATGGATACCTGTTAATTATTGTGATTTTTTGAGCTCACGATAATCAATGAAAAGGCACATTGACCCATACATCATCTTGATGAAGTGGACTAGTACACCCCATTGTGAAGCACTTGTGTGTATTAATCCTTTATCTATAATCTCTTGTATTTATTTAATTTTCTCCTCATGATATAAAAAATAAATTCTATATGGATTCATTGATATTGGAATACCCCAAGTATAAGATCAATTATTAATTCCATATATCTTCTGGTAGAAAGACCATACAATTCCTCGAGAAACACATCAGTGATTTCCCATACAATAGGCATGCCTTCGAGGAAGTTTCCTTACTCAGAATCAATCATCTAAGACAGATAAACATTCTCATAAAGTTGAAATATCCATGCTTGAGATGATGGGGATTAAAATGATTCATCCTCCTCCTTGCACTTGTAATGAATCTGGGGTATATTCACCATATTGAGAGTGATTTCTCTCTTATAAAAATTAATGTTGGCTCTATATATGGGAAGAAAATCCATGCCAATAATTACATCAAATTGCACCTAATGGATTATGATGATGTTAGTTGAGATGT
This sequence comes from Viscum album, assembly GCA_963277665.1. Taxonomy (NCBI): domain Eukaryota; kingdom Viridiplantae; phylum Streptophyta; class Magnoliopsida; order Santalales; family Viscaceae; genus Viscum; species Viscum album. The sequence goes on from OY728147.1 coordinate 1,546,879,573, forward strand.
AAAATCCATAAATTTTTACAAGGAGGTGTAATATTCATGGGATGCGATAATTATACCATTTTTTATTCTGACCAATCTCTCCATTTCCATGATTTTTGGTGGTGTTTGGATTGTTCTACTAAACATCTGAGATATAAAAGAATAGCATGAATGAGAATAAAAAATTATGTTCTCTATTATTTAATGAATTACTAGTATACATGTCACAACATCATTGTCAGTATTTTAATTGGTGATAGTAATGGAAAAATCTCCCCCTATTGGCCATGGAGGTTGTTGGTTTCCTGAAATTAACCTTTAGCCTAGGGCACTAGTTTGCAAAGTGCCCTAGTTACTTATAGTTTTGGCCATGAACAATATGATGAGGGTCGACTGGAGAATTCCAATCCTCTTCTATGCTAGTGGGTTTCTCCCATCAGAAATCATTATCTTGGTCACCTTCTATTCCGCACCTAAAGTATTTCCTCACCCCCTTTTGAAAATTTCCAGGGTAATTCTTCCTGCACTATTGAATAGTGGGATGCTCTAATTTCATATCATTTTTTATTTTTTCTGTAAAATCGCTATAATTGAATTCTACTACCCACAATTAATCCCCATGGTACAGATAAGATTCACTGATATCCATATTGACTTTAAGGGATAATTGGACAATCTCCCCCATATCTTTTAATTTAGTGGATCGCCAATGATTTCCTTAGGCTAGGTTTTATCCCAGCAATGAAGTGGTAAACCTTTCATTGTGGGATAACGAAAAAACCATACGAGTATTGTACATGTATGGTGATTTTTTCATCATACTCCCAAATAGATTTGGCATCCTTTTTCATGATTTCAAGGACACCATTTCCATCTTAATAGGGAGGGTGTGTGGAAAATATTTATCAAAAAAACATTCAATAAATCCTTCCATTTTAACACCTCAATCTATTCCTCAGGCATCATATTTTTGATAAATACCAAACATTTGTAATATTAACCATCAATACAATAAGAAACTAGTAGAACCTTCTCTTGTTCATATCATTGAATGATGGAGATGATCTTTTCAATGGCGTTGATCTATATTTTGGTGATTGAGGGATCAGATGATAAATTGAATGTAAGAGGACTTTGTATCATGAAGCTCTCTATTGCGACATTTTATTTCTTGGGGGTGTTGGGAGTTCTTCTCAATCCATGTTTCTTTTCAAAACATGAGATAACTGAGAGAATATGATGACAATTTTTTGGATTCCAGCTACCATAGGATTAGTCATCTCATTAAAACAGTGATCACAATGATCATAAAACTGATCGTTAGGCCATGTCCTCCTATTACCAACCATTGGATAGAATAATGGGAAAATTAAGCATAATATTTTAACTATTAAACACATAAAGGGGAATCTAATGACAAAAAGGGATATTTATCTCCTTCACTCATGAATTTATAGGTTTCTATCTAAGATATCTATGATGTATTTTGTAACTTCAGATCTTATTTGATTTTTTGTTCTATAATAATGGTTCATATTAAGATTGTGAATTTACCAATGCATATCCCTCGAGAGTGCCGAACCATGAGTGCAAAAAGGAATGTTTTCATACAATTGTTTCTGTTATAGTCTATCTCAATGTAGTGTTATTAGTTTTAACCCCTAGATAAATATTTACGAGATCCAAAAATAGTTTATTGTATCTAGATAGGGATATATTTTCTAGATAAACCAAAAAATTTATACTCACCAAAATTTTGTGATAATTTTCTTATAATCAATCTTACCCATATCAATTTCACTATAATTTTATAACCCCAATCTCATAAATAACTTAACCTATCCTCTGATACCAACTATTATAACCATACTCTTTATTACATATTAAGACATGATTTTTTACATAAACATTCACTTAATTCAAACCAGAATATTGAGAGTTCTAGTGTCTTTGGGGCTTAAAAGCTTTACATGACCGCTTAAGACATAAAATAATATATCTTTGTTGAAAAAATCTTTTACATGACCAAAACATTCCTTCTTAGTTAGAATTGCAAGGGATGACCTGATGAAATATAAAAAAGGGTGAGATATGATGACCTTTAAGGGACTAAAAAAATTCATAACATTAAGAATAAAATACATGTTAGGAAATAGACATGTCAATGTAGCATAAGAGAAATATGAATATAAGGGCATTATATACCATGATTATCATAACAAGAAAATATGGAAACAACATAAAATATTCTCTCATTAACATAAATGAATTAGGTAAACCCCCTACCAAAATAAAATTTCATGAAACTAAACATTACCCATTGTATTGTAGTGATATTAGGGTGCATCCTTCATAATCATTTCAATCTCTTGCTTATGTGTTCCATATAAATCCTATAATAGAAATGCATTCAACATCATCAATTTTTGGAACGATCGAAGAATTTTGAATATATATAAGTAAGAACCATTCAATTATTATATGTTTATAATGGTGGTTAACATTGATATATAAACAGTTTTGGTATTCGATATGTAGGGATTTCTTTCTTGGAAAATCATGGTGCAATTTCGGCTGCATAATATCGTTACATAGAGATTCATAAATTGGGTAAATGAGAGAGAAAATGTGTGAATAATCATTTATAAATGAAATAGACAGTGTGGTAATAATGAAACATAATATCCAAAAATATTAAATTTAATTTAGATGAATTATATAGAATAAATTCTTGAATGGAAATTAGAAGAGAGAAATCTCTTGCGGAATTTCATCACAGAAACAGGTGTACACGGATGGAATTAATGATAGATAAAGGGGTATATCATCATTCAAAAATAAATATGAAAGTATGGGGGATGTGATAAATCATACCAAAACATTTTAAATTGAATATTAAAGTGTAAAAATATAATGAATCTTGGAAAAATTGAGAAAGGAAGTAATCCCTTATTTGGATATGTGATTTCAATGGCTCGAGAGAGGCATGTGAGAGGATTTATGGGAGAGTGGAGTGCCTTAAGATGAGTATAGTGATGGTAGGGTAGATTAAAGACGTCATAATTGGATATTTAGTAAATATAAGTGAGATCTAGGGTGGTTTTATATATTAAATGATAGGGGACTTCTTTAATATTCTACAAACATAGGTTTTGGAATCTATATAATTAAATAATCCTGAAAAAAATCATTTACTCGATTATTGCCGAATGTTTTTTCTAAATGGGAGTAGAAATAAATATTTTATATTCCCAAAGGATGAAAATATTAAAATGTTTGTCTCTCTTATGTTTAGGTGAGTCACACACTCAAGGAAATCATTTTAAAATCAAAAAATATATAATCCATTTTGGAATATTGACTTTGTTTTATAAAATTTGTAAAAAAAATATAAAATACCATTATTTTAATGTTAAAAAAAATATTCTCCCATGAATATATATTATTATATTTATTAAATCATTTTGGGTTCATTATGATGTCATAAAACACGTATTTTCATCATTAGGTATTTAATTTTTACCCAAAAATTCAACTCTCCCAGAAAATTAGGAAAAATACACCAGTTAATAATTTTTATGTCCTGAATCCAGAAATAAATTATATTATATATAAATAATTTTCTAAATATTTTAATTTTCAAATTTAAAATGAAAAACCTACATTTATTGAAGATTCATGGGTTTTTAAAAAAAACAGTTTTCAAACCTTGAATAAAATACATCTGACTCCATAAAATTGATCTAATAGTATATTATTCAAAAAATTAATATGATAATAATATTTTCTTAAAATATTAATTAATTAAAATTCAATAATACCACAAATTAATTTCATTTAAAATAAATATTCAATTTTATCGTATAAAAAATATAACTCTTATCAATCTAATTGGCTAATCATTTACAAATAATGATCTAATATAATCATAATTTATATGAATATTTTTAATAAAACCTTAGTTTAATATGATAATGTATTTCTTTCTTGAAAATATCATTTTTTTACAGAAACAACTAATGTTATCAAATATTTCATTCTTTTAATAATGACTATTCTCAAAAAGGAATTGATGGAATAGGACTTTAATTTATAATAATGGATTAAACAATAATTAGATAGGTATGTTTAACATAACCCATTATAACACACACATATGATCTAAGGGTAATGTATGAAATGGTGATAGACACTTGGGTTGGCTCAGATAACATCGCCTGGGTTGTAATCTCTATTAACATGAACTACTCTAACGTGAGATTCGATTAAAGCTCATCATATAGAAGATCATCTTGGGCTTGGACTAGATCGATTCTCAATGATGCTATCTCCTTCCCAATCTCCTAAAAATGAGCTTCATACAACCCATGTCTACTAGAGGAGGCCATCCATTCATTTGTATCAGTTGGAAGTATTTTTTTGATCTTATATTTATATCAGTTGTGTGATCATTGTTCAATAGCTATATTATCAACGATAATGATTCTTAATGGTAACATAAACTATGAATTAATAACAAGAAAAAGAGTTCATGTGTATTATATATCCAAAATACATTAAAATGAATTTAATTTCTTTCATTAATGTTTATGTCGTTACACATCATACATGAATAGGGTGTCTATGTGTTCAAGTTAGTGTAGATGCTATATTTGTGGTTAGGCCAACCATGTGGCCAAACTATGTGAAGTTTGTTGGGGGTTAAAATTTCGTATTTTTGTTTTTCCAGTTAAATTTAATGAAAAATAATGGGTTTATTTTTTTCTCCCTCTCCCATCCGATTTAATCAACACACTCTATCCATTCTTCACCAACATAGTCGCACACTTATCCTTCCACTTCACTCTAAATTTGGGATGAATCCACCTTCGATTTTTGGTGAAATGTTATTTGGTATTTTAATCATCCTATACTATATATTAATTCTACCCTTTTTCTTTAATTCATTTTCTACCCTACGATGCATATAGCTTGGTCTGATCCATAACTTGTTTTTTGGTGTTTCTACTATTGACTCGTGATATTTAGGGTTCTAAATCCATATTTTGGAATGATATTTTCGACGACCATTTATGTCAAGGATCATTACATCAGTTCCATGTATATGTTATTCACCTCTTAAAATGTTTGATTTTTATTTTGATTACATCTAATCTTGAGATTCTTTTATTTTTAATGTGTACCTTGGCCCTCCGTGAGAGAGATTGCAGCCACCATTGGTGATGGTGACGAACTTTGCCTCCATGAATATATCTTCCACATATATACATAATTAATAATATATATATCCTCTTTTCGATATTCCCTCGTGATATAGGGAAGATATGAATTTATTGAAACAACGTATATATTATGGTTTTTGTGGGTGTATGTGTGAAGTGGTTGTCATAAAAAGTGATGTGGTTCGAGGAATGATCCTTATGTCAAATCATTTGAATTAATTTACTTAATTAAGTTAGTATTTTAAAAGTATTTTTTATTTATTTATAATGTTTATATGCTTTTAGAATTTTATGTGATTCTTATAAATGGATTTTTACATGTTCTTCATGTTTTATAAACTATTCATCATGGCTTTTCATATTAATGAATTCTCTCAATATTTTTTTTGAAAATTTAACGTATTTTCAATGTTTAATTATTTTTGAAGATTATGTTTATTTAAAAAAATCAAGGTCTAATGGTATTATTCATATACTCTATGAAAATGGAAAAACCCAATTAATGATTTCACAATTAAATATAAATGTGTTATATGTGTTTTAAATGTATGGTATAATATGTATTACCGATAATTCTCAAGTACCTTATTTATGTGTGACTGGTAACAGGGATCTAATAAAGGAGGGAGATCGAAGATGAGATTTTTAGTGGGGTTTTTCTTAAAATGTAATATGTGTGTATATTATATACAAAAAAACTCACCAATATTTGATCAAAGAACATTAGAATCCTTGATACGTTGGTGGGTGGACTAAGGAATAGTATTCTAATGAGTAGGTTGGGCCCTTTATCAAGCTCACTAACTGATTTATTCTAAATTGAAAAATAAACATATGATATACAATGGATACAGCTATAGATATTGATGTTTCCTAATTAATGGATCATTACTTAAGTGATTTATTTTAGATAAGTCACCACGGATATGAGGATCCAAGGGACCAAACTAATCTAGATACTTAGGGATTTCAATTTTTGTTCCTCAGATTTACTAAAACATTTTATGGTTATATTTATAAATTTTTATTCTTTTCTTCCACTAAAATTTTACAATAATAAAAACAATACATTCCATTAATTTATTGAACTGATTGATTATCATTTCTTGTTGAGAAACTAATTTTATTATATTTATCCCTCATATAAATAATTGTTTAAAAATCTCTCATTATTTTTGACACAATTTTGAAAATAGTTTCAATGGGGTTAATATTCAATTTATTTATTTTTTACAAGTTTATGTTAAAACATAATAAAATATTATTTGTATATGAGATATTTTAAAACTACAATGATTTTGATTTCCTTTTAAAGGTAAGCCATAGGTTTTTGTTTATTCCTTATGTCCCTTCTGAGAAGTTTTATGCTCACACATATATTCTTTTTTGTTTTTTAAAATTTAAAATACATCACAGTTTTGGTTCACTCATGGATAAAGTGTGGTTTTATGGTTTTGGGTGACCAATGAGGTTAAATCACCAAACATACAGTAGTTCTTTGTTTCCATACCATTGATAGTATTATTATTTATGTTCATTTTTCGTTTATTTATCTATGATATAATGGTTTAATTCTTTTCTAATTTTGTTTTTTTACCCTAAACTAGTTTAAATACCAAGAGGATCAGAAACACCTCTCAATACTTGTTTCAGGCTAGATCTAGTACCTTGTCTGGGTTTGACCAGGGTTTGTTCATGGTAAAATTATATCAAAAATTGTAACACATTTAATTTATGGATTTCTGGTACAATGGAAATATTATTTTGAAAATTAAACTATATAGTCTTGGGTATGTTATTGATAACCACATATTATGAAGGATTTAGGAATTTATAGTCTATACCAAAATGGTTATTATAAAAATCATAATCTACTTTTATATTTTTATGAGGTATTTTATTTTTGATAGAGTGGTTCTGGTCAGTTTTGAGAGACTGGTGGTTTCTTAAAAGGAATTCAAATTGGTACATGGTTGTTATGCACAATCTTGAAATCTATGTGTAGACCATAAAATTTTTTCGTATAACATCTATCTTATTGACCAATTGTCACGTGTCCTTATATACTATGTAGCCAAAAGATGTTTAATATTGGTTTTTTTATATTTCATGATTTTGATATGTCTAGTAATTTTGTTTCTTTTTTTCTTCTTGGTATGGGTTTGAGTTGATTTTGTATTGTTTACCTTGGAATTAAAAATTTGTTTGTCAATTTATATAGGATTCTTGTCAATTAAAACCATGGTTTCATTAAAAATAAAATTAGGAGTCTCTTTGAAATGGTTTTTAGATTTTGAAAGGTTTTGTAAAAAATTGAATAAAAATTGGTTTTTTAAATTTATTTGGTTTCATTAGATTATTTTTTGAAATATATATGATAGATTTCTTAGGAATTTGAACTTCTAGGTTGAACGCATTATTTTATGGAAATAATATTTTCTTTTCCTATCCATTGTTTTCTAATTAATGATAAAATGTATGCACTTATCTATGTGGTTATTGGATTTTTTTGGTTTGTTTGGATGGTTTTTTTAGTACATATAGAAATTCATGTACATGTTAGATATAATATAATTCCAATGGATGTAGATTAAACATGATATATTTTTTTATTAAAATGATTCCAAATTGTGGATTTTCATATTTTGAAATGTGGTCGTTGATTAGTGATTCTATTTAATTTTGAATGATTTCATTTTATGGACATTATTGTCATGATTTCATGATTGTTTTGTGGGATTGGTGTTTTGAGTTGGTATTTTTATTATTGAATGGACTTTTTAGAGGTTATTTTTTATAATTCAGTTTAGTGTTTCTTGTATTTAGAATATTCCCTAATGAGTCTCATTGATGAGTAAATGAGTGGTTTTTGAGGTTCCCTAATTGGTTGTCTATGTGAAGGTTAGTTTTTTGATTTGGTGATGAGAATCTCTTAGTGGGTTAATATTCTTAATGTTCTACTGGTTTTAATCAGTGATGAAATTATAAATTTTTTTTCTACATGTTTCGATTGATGACTCTACCCTAACTCCGAATGAATTTGTGGAGCTTGATTATTTCATGAAATTGGACCATTCCTAGGTCTTCTTATGGTTTTTAGGACATATTTTCATTAAATGGGGATAATACATCATCCATAGTGGCCTATGAAGGCATGCTACATTCAGTTTGGCCACATGGGTCTCCTAAATAGGTTTTACAAACTATATTACCAAAAGTTGAAGTTTTAGTTGAATAAATTAATCTTCTGCATGAATGTTAGTATAAGATTCAAGACATAAAGACACCATTGATACCTCTAGGAGTGAATCTTGTCAACCAATAGGTTATCATTTGTGTGGATTTTAATTTTTAAACTTTTTTTGGGATCTTATTGGCCCCATTTTCGTAGAATCTGTGTTCTTCTTCATTAGGGATGTAAACTATTTAATCATTATAGTTCTTTTGGAGTGGTTTGGTTTTATAGTGTTTACTATTAAAATATGGTCTATATTGGGGAATTATGAATTTTTCTCTAGTTTGGTTAATGACATGAGTTTCTTTTGTTGGATCCTTTATTGTGATGAAGGGTAGTCTATTCAAAATTCTAATGAGTGGAACCACTTTTCTAGTAATTTCTATTGTGGGTAGCACAAAAACTAGTCTCATTGACATGTACTCTTATTATTTTCTTATGTGAATTAGGAAGTTTAGTGTTCATAGTAGAGTTAATGGTTTTCAGAGTATTTTGTAATTTTTTAGCTTTGGAAACAATAATTTAGTTAGATTTATGATATGGTTGGGATACCACCATGAATGAATATCTGTGTGAACCTAGTCCTCATGTAAATTAAATTTATTTTTTGGATAATCAATTCTAGTTTCCAATGGGATTATTTTATTTCATAATGTTAGACCACAATATTAAAATATTCTTGGATGTAATGATGGGTCATGTGATTGATGATAATGGAGATCCTCAATAGATCATGATATATTTCATCGATGAATTATATCTTAGGGTTTATGGATTCAATTATTTTGAGAGTATTTTTTGAGATGTGAAACCATAATAGAGGTTCTTCCAATTTGTCATTTGATTCATTTTATTCAATATTTTTTCTCAATATTTAAATTTGGTTTATTAACAATGGTACTACAATTTTATTCCTATTGTAGACACCATACTTTTGAATGGAATGCAAGTTGTTTTTTTAGACTCTGTGTGGAAGGATTCTATTTGGTGAGTAGTTTATTCTTTTCATTGTGTCTATTTAAGAAGAATATTTTGGTACATTATCAAGGATGAAAAATTAAATGGTGGTAAGAAATTTTAAATCCCTAAAATGGTTTTTTAGTAATGATTAATTATTTAAATACTATTACATTTGATTCCATTGATTTCATTCAACCTAACATTAATTTTTAAAATTCATATTTTTCTATATTGTTACATGTTTGGTAGATACATGAGAAAATATGTTATGCTATCTCAAATCTCACCATAGTTGAATCATATAGATGATTTATAGCTTCCCTAACTATGTAACATTCCCATGTTGGGTGTCTGGGAGTTGTAGTTAAAGAGTGTGGTTTATGTAGGGTTTCTATAACCATGTGGCCAAACTCTGTGTAGTTCATGGGTAATAAAATACATTGTTTTACCTTGCATCCCATCATATTTTTAAAAACAGTTCAAGGGATAATTTTGTCTCCCCCTCACCTCAACTATGTTCAATTCACCCATCCCATCCATTTCATCTCAGTTGTTCACTACAAATCCTTTTCTATATTCTATTTTAGGTTGATTATTTTATTTATTTGTTGTGAGATCTTATATAGTATGTTTTCAATCATATCTGCATACTTTATTCTCCCATTTGTATTACTTCTTTCTTGAAATGTGGGAAATCTTATACAAACCCAATGTAGTTTTTTGTGTTTTTTTGTACAGTCACTGTGGTTATTGTTATTGAGCCCAAATTTTGGATAGTTATTTTCTTATTCATTATACAAAATAATATTTTAATCGGTTTATTGTAATGTTTCATCCACAATTAAAATATTTTTATTTTCGTTTTTTGTGAATTTTTCATTTTTTTTATTATGCCTTTCACATCCTAGAGGTAGTTTTGGGCCACCATTGTTGTTGGTGGTGACATTTCTATCCTTAAAGAGGGATTTCACCCATGTATATGGGTATATATATATATAAATATTCTCTTTATAAATATTACCTCATGATGGAGGAAATATGAACATTGTTTCAAAGGGTATATATATATATATATATTTATATATGCAATTACCTATTCCTGTTACTACGAAGTATCCATCATAAAAACGATATGGTTTGACATAGTATACCATTATCAAAACCATTGAATATAATTCCATGATTTCTTGGTGATTCAATGTATTTATTCGTTGTTATTTATTTACAAGATAATATATTAGTTATTTTGTATTTTTATAAAGTTATTTTAACTTGTTCCTCATTGTTTTTCAAATTTTACATCTAAGTTTTCTCATGTCAAAGAATATTGTCAGAACCATAAAATGATTTTTTGAAATAAAGAACACCCTTAATTAATTCCCCTTGATATGTAAATGATTCAAATGTGTATTTTGAGAAGTGTTCCAAATGATGGTCAAGTATAAATTCTAAGAGTGACATGGAAAGGGTATACACATATAAATGGAGATCACAGTTGGGAAGGTGGATGAGTTTTTTGGTAAAGAATGTGATATTTTCCTTATTTTATCGTGAAAATTACCACCATTATTTTATCATATAAAAAGGTAATGATTATTAACTAGGTTGGATGAATAAGGACTAGTGTTTTAGATGAGATTTAGGGGATCTTGACTAGGCTCCCCTGTAGGTTTATACAGCAACACCAACAAGATATATGATAAATAAAGGATACTGATATAACTTTTTCATTTCATATATTATTACTCATGCATGAGGATGTTTATTCTTGATCAATAAATGAGGTAATGACATTCCTAGGGACCCAAATAACAATGAAAAATATGTATTTACATGTTTCTTTCTGGAATATAATCCTACAATCAATGGTTCTTTTTAAATTCCATTTTAAAAGTTTTTATTACATTTTGAAAATAATAAAAAGAACATTTCACTTCACTTTATGTTTTGGAACCAGTTTATTATACTTTTTTTAGAGTCTCTTATTTTATTATCTTTCCCCCTCTAGTAAATGATTAATTGGAAATCTATCATTCTATGGAATTTTGTTTGAAATGATATGGATTTTTTTCAAAAAAATGAGACTTGTTCAATATTATACAAAAAATAATAGAAAAAAATATATTTATATGTTCTCTGTCTAAACTAGCATTATTTTAATATCTATTTAATGTTATGTAAAATTGAATTATTACTTATTTGGATCCATACATTTTATTTTTATGTTCATGAACATATTCTTTATCATTTTTTCAATTTTTGTTTCTACCCAACTATTGTTTTCTCATGGAGTGAGAGTGGATATATGGTTGGACATGAACCATGAGTTTACATAGTGGTATATGTAGTAGTTTATTGTTACATTTTATGTTGTTAATCTTAATTTTCTTTCACATTTTTATATATATATTTTTTCTTGTATTGAATAAATCATTCCTAATTTAGTTTTCTTTTTATTCATAGAATATGTTTCCATCTAATATGATTAGTAATGACTATTGGGAATTCTTATTGGATGGATTGGGTGCCTTTTGGGGTTGATCCATATTTATTTACAACCCAAACTCTATGATGAATTAACTATAAGCAATAAATGTCAAAAGTAAAATAAAATAAATTTCGTACTAGAATAAAAAATTCAAACATGACTTGTGATAAAATATAAAAACATCTTGATGCAGAAAAAATAATGTGGCATCACTCTAATGACATCATAAGATAACCCCATGCTACAGCCACCATTATAAGGATGTAACAACATGATATTCTATTAGAGAAATATAAGACTATTAATTTACCTATTTCATGAAAAATAAGATCATCATAGACACCAAAGTGAAAATTTTGGGTGATCAGTACTCATACATAGTATGATATCCCAATGATACATCCCAACTCAATCAAATAGTAAAAGAACATATTAGGTCAAAATTGAAAAATATATTTTATAAAAAAGTGGTGAAACACTAATAAAATTTTAATAACATTTAAATTTAAAATTAGAACAATTTTCCCATAATTACCCAAGGAATAACCATTCCAACTCCATTCACACACAAACTAAAATGTTAAATTAAAATCTATATATTCATTATCATTGATCCATCCTTAACCAAGAACTCACATGGTAATATACCTTATATTCTTCAATTAGGCAACAACGTGGCATGTTTTTACCGATAAGGATCTTAAAAATTCAAATATAAACACCTTCCACCCATCTATTCAAATTATATTATCCAATTAATTTCACATAAAAAATTATTCCTTTTAATCCATTCTATTTGACATTTTTCTTTAATTAAACGAAAACAATATTTTAAAATAATAAATTATAGTGTTTTTCAAATATCCATTTGAATTCTAATATTTAAAACATCATAAAACAATAGGGTTATACTTCAATATGTTATTCAATGTTTCATTTTTAAATCCATGTAAAACCTTTAATATAACTAATTTTTAATATAATATATCAGCTGGATAAGAGGGAAAATCCACATAGCTCTCAAGGGGTGATGAAAAAAAGTGAAACACAATAAAACCACAATATTTGATATCAAAACTACGCTCCTTTTGTAGATCTATATGACGTATCAATAAAACCCTACATGGGTCAGATATATATATATATATATATAATATTAAAGATACCATTTAATGTGATCGTAGATAAAGATATCATTAGTGAATTAGATAAAACATAGACTTACTATCGATTATATGTATGGAGTGAAATTAGATCCATCAAAAACAGATTTTTTATCAAAGGGAGCCACCATGAAATTATAGAAAAGGAGTTGAGATAGATATGTTCATAAAAAGAGAATGAAAATGAGGGTTTTGGGGTTAAAATTAAGATACACCAAAATTTTCAATGTTTTAAATGTGTGTTGAGTAGTTAGTCTCCACAGTTTGGAACCCATGTTCTAATTCTGTGTGTGATGCTACTTAAAAATAGTTAGCCATGAACTTGTTTCACACTGTTTGAAAAAATGTGTTCAAATTATTATTTTCTCTCTATCTATACATACATAGTTTCTTTTAGGCATGATAATGTTCTAGATAATCTTTATTCAACCACCATCCCTCCTAATCCCATGACACAGTTTCTAATTGAAAATTACATTGTTTCCTCTAACCATGTTCATACTGTGCAGCTCTAAAATCACTTCCAAAAACAAAAAAACCATCCTAAAAATGCAAAACTATTCTCAAAACTTATATAAACAAAAAATAAATTATAAAAGGATAATGTACCTAAAATATAGGGTGTTAAACTCTACCTAACATTATGAATTCCTTCCCTAAAAATCTATATATATATATAATAATAAATTTATAAACCATTGTTACTACATTTAATTATAATAATCCTAATCCTCCAACTAGGTTTCACAATATTTTCATATTACTCGAATCAATGGGATATGTTTTCCATAAAAAAATATATATTCTCTATCCAAAATATAGATCATCGCATGAATAATTTAAGCATCATGTTCATGATCCAAATGATCCCCTAAAATAACGTGGCCATAATTGGGATACTATATCCGTCATTGGAAAATAAGAAAAATATTTTGGACCATACTAAAACCTAGTAGTGCAACAAATTAATACACAAGATAAATAATTACTGTATCTCAAAATATCTAACATTCTAAGGATACAACAACCATTACTTTCCCAGTTGACGATGTCCCATATTATGAGATATTTTTAGTGATGAATTATAACACAAGAAGAAGGATGTGGTTCAATGGTAATTAACATCAAAATATATTGGAATACATTTCACAGAAACCGCCCTTTTTGATGATCATCAAAATTTTATCAATCACCTCTTGAACTTGGAAAGGTCCCAATATTGATTTTTCTTTGGTCTTTACCACAAAAAGTGGATAGAGTCATGTAAGGACATACAACTCCTAGAATGGGGCCATATATATAATGGAATAATTTTTTTAATAAAACTACATAGAAGGTAAATGATCCTCCAATGAGCTACAAAAATCCATAACAAAAACATGGATATTGTCTTATACTACATGAAACATTTTTTAAATCTATCCCTTTATGATGATTTGTAAGGATCATGGTTAATTGGGAACACCAAATATTCTTAATTTAATTAATAAATATTCGAGTTAAAATGTGGATCTTGGTCAGAGATGATAAAATAAATATAACATATAATAATATTACTTCCACACTATAGTAACGTACCAATATATCTAACTTATTGGATCCACACACTGTAATTAGGTGGTATGAATTTGTTAGTTTGTCCACAATAATAATAATTGAAATTATGTTTCAAAATAGTTATGAGTAAACTTACGACCAATATTCTAACTAGATTATCACATTTTCAAATTTGTATATGTAATTATTTTTCCATTCCTATGACAATCAAATATTTTATAGATATTATTTGAAGATTTGTTAAATAAATACACACATAATAAAATAACCATTGTATTAAAATTTCTAATGTCTTTGAGTAATTAGATAAGAAACCTAATAACTTGGAATAGGGAATAAGTTATTTAGAACTATTTAACATGCTTTTAAAATTCCATCACTCTTATAAATTTTTTTTCATAACTATGAGACGTGAAAAATAATATAGATTGAGTGAAATACTTCTCTATCCATTATCATCCCTAGAAAAAATCACGGATATGGCTCCCCTTTAATCAATGCATTTTCAGAACTTATAATGGTCCTCCATTATCAGTGATTTTGTTTTAGAGGAGAGAATGGATCGCCATGATCAATATGTTTTTCTAGAATGATAACGATTATATTTCAATAATATCTGAGTATCATTAAAAATCTTTATTGTTATATATTTTCATAATTATATTAATATAAATATATTCAATTCTATTTTATTTTTCCTAATAAGAATCTCCTAGAATGGCCTTTTAAAACCATGTTCCCTAGGAATCCCCTAACCCCTATGGGATCACTCTAGAGAGAGGCCCACCTATAAAGTAATCATTTTTATTCAGGATGAAGGAGAGTCACATGGGTTAAAACCCCTATCATTGATTGTTCAACACAAAGTTCTTTCAGAGAGGTGGGTTGTGTCCCCTTTCACATCGGATGTAGCACCAGGTGACCAACATGGTGATCAGTCCAGGAAAGGCAGAAATCCCATTAAAACTAGGCTACCATAATTCAATTCCATTATCTCCAAATAAATTTCATTGATATTACCCTTCTCTTTACCCAAACTAAATATTATTTTCATAAGACTAAATACACTCTTACACTTAATATATTTTATATTTTGTGAAATCCTAATTATAATAATATTTAAAACAATATATTAATTAGAAAATTGTAATTATAATTGATTAATAGTAAATTTATAATAATTGGATGACATAAAAAATTAATAAATGAGTGGATGATAAAAAACCAGTTGAAAACATGACTTCTACATCTAACTCCTATAACATTTGATCCGAGTGTACATTTGAGTCTACTACATATATAATAAAAAAATATCCCAATTTTTAAATATTATATAGTATTTATGATTATCTTACGAGTTATATCTTGTTCATTTTCATTAAATCCAAAATTTATTCTCAAGTATTATATTTATATAGATATTATGGGATTTTTTTTCATATTCTATTTTTATTTATAATTAAATATGATCATATTTTGGTATATTTTGTTATAATTTATCAATTATATAAATATATATTTAAATATATTTATATTAAATTGTATTTTAAATATATAAACCAAATGAAAATAAATAATTATTTTACATTTTATTCAAAATGAAAAATTATATCTTTTATATTACTTATAAAAATGAATTGATATATATATATATACATGTAAACGTGTAAAGTTTAAATTCGAACATGTTTGTGTCAGGAAATAAAATATATTTATATGTATATTATAAAATGTGAAAATAAATAAATACGTTAGTAAATATATTTATGTGTTTATGAGAAATATAAATGTTTGATTTTGTGTGTAAATATATATATATGTCTCTGTGTGTGTGTCAATGTTATTTATATACATTATATATGCCAATATTTTTCTAGATAAGTTATTATCATTAAATCAATTATATTAGTCAGATTACAGTATGTATTTGTAAATACATTATAGAAAATTATATCTTAATGTTTAATTACATAGAAATATGTATAAATATAATGCAGATATATAAGCCGTATAAATATATTTTTCATATATAATATTTATATGGAAATATATATAAATATGTCAAAATTTTATTTAAAAAATTATATTAATAAGATAGAATTAATTATTATGTATTTTATTTTGAATAATATCTAACCATTTTTTATACATTAAGCAAATATATTAATTTATATATATTTATAGAAATGAAAATATAATGTTTATTTATACATATATGTGTACTAATAAACATATATATATATATATATTCTAATATATATAAATTAATATTAATATATAACACATTTAAATAAATATGATAATGTATATATATATAACACTTCTAAGTAAAAAATAGAAATATTTTAAAATATAAAAAAATAAGTTCGATAG
This sequence comes from Viscum album, assembly GCA_963277665.1. NCBI lineage: Eukaryota > Viridiplantae > Streptophyta > Magnoliopsida > Santalales > Viscaceae > Viscum > Viscum album. The sequence continues at coordinate 1,546,896,550 of OY728147.1, forward strand.
ATTGGTAAAGGGCATTGACTTGCACATGGGATGTCACAGGTTCAAGTCTAGGTATGGGAAGGAATTTAAGGTATTATTATAGCATAGTGGATGGGGGTGTTCATGAGTTCTATGGAATGTTCGGGTGGTGCATGATGGTTGTTGTGGAGTAGAAAGCACTGAAAAAGGGGGTTTTCTGTGATGAGAAAGGGCTGTATTGGGGTTCATGAAAAAATAATTTGTCTTCCAAATTTATTTTTATCCCAAAAAATTTAACAGATAATATATTTATATATTTTTAATTTTTTATCACTAATAATTCCACCCATTACCAGTGGAAAAAAGAAATGATAAATGCACACTTTATCAGTTTTAGAACCCACTAATAAAGACACCCTTTATTAGTGCTAAAAAAAATTCATAACATAACCCCCATTATATCATTTTTTAATTAATGATAATCATACCTTTTATCGGGGATTTTTGTGAACACTGATAGTGGTCATCATTTAACAATATTTGTAATATAATCATTTTTTACTACTAATAAAACTATATTTTTAGTATTGTTAACATGTTGATGAAACTTAGTGACATAAGAATGGCGTGAAATATAAAAATTGATAAAGGAATAATCAAACTCCTATAAATATAAAAGTTAAATATGTTATTTCAGATACATATAAGTATAACATAAAATTGAATATAATCATAAAGATTAACATTCTATAATGATATCAAATGATAACTTCAAGGTGTTATAGGAAGATGGAAACAACATATAACAATACATCCTAATCACAATTCTAGTGAAACCATCAATAATTAATAACATAATGTGATTTATATAACCTTTCACACACCATACCTAGTATCTCAAGATATAAAAACATTAGTTAATGCACTGATAGGATATATAATTATGGTCCCACCAATCACATTCAAATCATATGGAGTGAAAAAGAGTTGAATTTTTTGTCAATAAAAAGTCTATATTTTTATAAAAGGTATTGATGAAAAAGTTGGTGAAGCCTTGGATAATTATTGATTGATTAAAATAATTTAATGCTACAATTCATTAATTCTCCAATAGGATATAATTAAAAGATTGCATAATAGATCTTATGTTCATAATCATGTTTCAAAGAATGAAAATTGTAACAACATTGTATGAACCACTTTCAATACTCTATTTCCTGATGAAAGTGGAAGATCAATTTAATGGATTCTTATTTGATAGAAGTTGTGAATCAAATCAGACAATTTTTTGTGCTAATCCTCAAGTAATAATACATGTGTTTAAATGAAAACACATCACTCACCACAATGATTCCATGCATTATTCTTTAATACATGGGGTGAATAAGAGTTTCATGCATCACATATTATTAAATCAGTGGAGGCATGTTAAAGATCTTTGAATTTTTATTCAGACGATTATAGAACCGATCATAAGTACCAAATCATGTGTCAAATAATAAAAAATTTTAAAACATTCCAAGAACTACGTGAAATACTCTATTTCATGATTAAAGTGGGAGATCCATCCAATGGATTCAAATTGGATGAAGGTTGTGAATCAAATCATATGATTGTTTATTCTGATCCTCAAAGAATAAGACATGTGTTTAAAAGAAAACATCTCACTCACAACTATGATTCCAGGCATAAGGCTTTAATGTATGAGGTGAAGAATAAATCCATGACTCATTTATTTTTCAATAAATTGAGGAATATTGAATATCAATGATTTTTTTCCCAAAATATAATTTTGATGATGTTTGAAGATGAAGAATGAGTAAGGAAGTATATAAAGGATTAATTTGGAATCTACTATGTGAAAACCCCATGCATGAGATTTTTAGAAAGAAGGTGGGCATGAACTATTATACACTTGGTTTTTATACACATAGGCCTTACATTAAAAAAATAGGCCATCCAAGTAGGCCGGTTGAGGACTTCAACCTCATGAACATTGGGGACCCAATGGTCTACCATGCCTACGGGAAGCGTGTACTTCAACCCTGCAAGAGGTGAAAGGCATGTGGGCCATGTATATGCCTGCAATAGTAAGTATGGTGACAACCTGTGAAAAAATTGCATAGTGTGTGCTTGAAGCACCCCTGAAGGAGGAAAATTGGGTGTAGAAGCACTTCCATTGTACACATGTGAGGGGGGACATCCGGAGAGGATGTAGGAGAATTATGAGTTGCTACATCCATTATTTGATTGATAAACTAAGAGATATCTCCTGCACATTTTTTATTTGGGATGAATTTTAAAAATGTGTTAGCCATCCATGCCTTTAATCTGATCTCACATGAGATCTCGGCCACACAACACATCCCATGTCCCATGATCTATTCGACACTAGACATCGTATCATGTCATGTGATGTTTAAACATGGGTCATCTGATCCTCCACTAAGGTTATCATCAACCACTAGACATCATGTGAAGCACCCACGACACCCACGAACCAGTGATGAAGCCAGACATCATTCTCATCCCTCCAGCCAAAAAATAACCTCTAGTGCATTCTATGGAGATCGTATGGACCTGATGATAATCATGCATGCAATTTTATTTGCATTAATATGACTAAATGAAGGTTCCAAGGAATATAAGGCACTATAAGCTACCAAGGATATGAAGAAAGCTCCACGATCAAGCTTCCATAGAGAAGAGGATATGCATGTATTCAAAAACACAAGTACGTGATGTTTCTTTCATTAAATAGGGAACACGCATTGCACCAAAACAAGGATAGAGATGAGGAAAATCTATGATTGGGTTTGAATAACCCATAGTTGAGGATCTGATTTGGTCAGTGAATAAATTTGAAGATCGTATCTAATGGATTTTGGAATGAGATTTGAACACAAAGATACATGTTATTTCTCACATATAAAGATTGAAACATCGACCAAGGATTGAATGTTAAAGATATCATGATATTATCTTATTTTCATAGAAATAGAGAATTGTATACAAGGTTCCATGCATACCTGAAATGTGAAGAAGTTATGCGCATCCCATGCTAGAAGGAGAACCGCGAACCATCATGGTTCGTGAAAAAAGGACATCTTCTCCCTCTGTGCGAAGGAAAAAACATGAACATGAAATAGGTTCTTATAAACCCTCATCATGCTTCATGCATGTACTTTTTTGGCTAAACAAATAAGGCACACACACCCTTGTGGAACCTTTGTGAGGACATAACCAAGAATCACCATCGATTCTGTGAATAGGATCTTTTTTCCCAATTTTCATGAAAAAGAAGGCCTTGTGTTCCCTACGGTTTTCTTGAAGATGAAGAATTAGTAAACCATTGATTTCATGAAGTAAAGAAAACGAGTGTTCATAAATAGATAGTGAAAATATAAACTACCCATAGAGAAGAAGCAGATCCTTCTTTAGAAGAACAACCCACACATACACCACATGCATACCCATTTGGGTTGTCTATTCTTTACATTAAGAGGAATAAAAACTCACACACACACCATCAGTATACCCATTCTAGTTGTGTGTTAAAGAAGTTAGTAGAAGGAGGGTGAATGTATGTTGGAGTTCATGTCAATGAAATGAAAATATAGTATGTACGAACATGTGAAGAAGTAGGAAAAAATAATAATATAACACATTAATAACAAATCCATTAATTTGTGAAGAAACATATAATTATATTGAACATAAACAAAATAATATGTTTGTGTGAGAAATGAACCAAGGAAACAGTGTGTGATAATAATTGAGGGAAAAAAGGAAATGTGTGTGTGCTCAAAACGATATACGTGATGGGGTTTTCACACAAGAAATAGGGAAGAAAAATATTTTTAATGCATGAATTCATGCACATGAACCCATGAAGATATATAAAAGAAGAAACCTGATTGTGAGTGCTCGTGTGTAAAAAAGAAGAAGCAATGCCATGAAACTCATCCATGAAGCATAATTAATTGAGATATCAAAATACATGACACTTGGATGCAATGAAATCTATGCATGAAGTGAATGTGTAATGAGGATTAATCCCGAATGAATTGAAGAAGGTCTAATATTTGAGTCGATAGTGTTTGACAATCCATGAAAAGATACGGTTCAGAAATTCTGAAAGATCATTCTTACAAATTAATATTCATGAAAAAAATATCTTCACCACTTTTACAAATCTAGTGAGGCCGGGTCTTCATGAAAAGAAAATTAATTTCTTGACCATTGTTGAGACAGAGGACATATCAACAAAAGTGATCAGAAATATTGATCACGGACAACTGACCTTACCATAGGTTGTTGAAGATTCATGAAGAGATACACATGAAAGTGTTATTCTTCAAGCCTATGTGGAGATAGAATAATATCATATATAATGAATCAACAGTTAATAAATAATGAATATTCTCATGTTACACAAGAGATAGAAGAACCAAATGAGAGTCCTGGAGGAGAATAAGACTTCTGTGAGACTCAAGAGCAGGTCAGTGGGACTCTGGTAATACTGTGGGAAATGGAATAAAAAACCTCCTGTGGGACTCAGGAGAGATATAGTGGGACTCAGTATCAACCATTGTAATTTATAATTATATTATAATTAAGAATCTATGTTTTGGATAATAATAAACAAAACAAGGAGTATGACTTTGAAATAAACATTGTAAATCCTTCTGTTCAATGGTTTTACATTTATAGCATCAATTAAGGTAAGGATGAGAGACACAATAAGAGTGGATCAAGGATTTATCCAAGAATAGAGGTTTAATTAGAAATAATAAATTAGTAAAACGATTGAAAGGGAACATTGATTCTCCCCCTCCCCATCATAGAGATTCCCACTGATCTAGGAACATCAACATCCATATGCATATATGTGTCACGTAAATCATATGAAATAATAATATTGTTAATTAAATTTAATGTAACTAATATGAAGTTTTAGTTAAATAAATAGAATTACCTAGTACGTTAAGGATATAAACATCTATATTAATAACCTTAATTGTAAATGGAAATGTATATTCACTATAGAAATGATTGGAATGGAAAAATAATAGGATTATTTCCAAATCTTATCGAGTATAAATAATGATAAATGTAAGGGTTTAATAAGGGTTATAGGTTGTATTTTATTACATATAAATCATAAGGACAATAAAATGGATGTGTAAAAACACATTCCAGCATGAAATATTGGATATCAAATTACAAAATATAGATATTATTATTTAAAAAATATGAGTAGGTAAGTCCCTTAATTCAGAATTGTAAATTATTCAGTAAGAACTATAAAGAAGGGGGATAAATGATCTATCATTATTTCAAAATAAATTATTGTGAAAATAGGTATTAACTATGGATGGGAAAAAAATTATAATAAAAATTCTACAAAAATATTTCTTGAATGTAAAATAATAGAGAGTGATTAAAAACCCTAAGAGTGATCTTATAAAACATTGGGAGGTTTTTATTCTAAAATTTAGAAAATCATGGGAGGGATTTTATGACAGATAGTATAAGTAAACTTATTTTAAATTTATTTTTATGGTTGATGTCATGGAGGTTGGGATGGTATTTATAGAGAAATGTTGTGGGTTTCGTTATTTATTTCTAAACATATGCTTTAAAATCTATAAGATAAATTATGCAAGACCATAAACTTTTCAAAGGTTTTTGGACATGGTATGTACCAGTGTTATATGGTTTTAAATATTTTCTTTAGATTAGATCTCATAAAATTATAATAAAAAATTTGGTTATATAGAAGTTAGTCATATTCATAGTGAATTGATTTTAATATTTAAAAATATAATAAAGGTTTTGGAGGACTCATAAAAGATTTATAAATTAATTTAAATAATATTAAAACACAAAATTTTATGTATTAAATATATATTTTATCTTGGATTCGTTTTATAATATTTATTGCATCACTTTTTTAAGGACCCGACCCCAGTTTCCCGGATTTAGTTCTTTATTTTATTACATCGAAAAAAACAATGAATATTCTTCCTGAAGGGTCGAGTAGTTTATTATATTTGGAAACAAGATACATACATAAGTTAAATTTTACAACTTGAAATGAAATTCCAAATATAAGTTTTATTGGGAACATCCACAAATATGAGTTTATCCCTACTAGTTATTCATAATGAACTTGTTCATGTCCTATGAAATTGAAACATAATTAAGGGGTGATCTCAAATGCTTAGTAATTATAGGAAATACAGTGGAAGAATAAAAAATAAGACAATGTGGGTAACTAAAATAAAATATGTCATTAAAAATAAACATGAATATAAAATGGAACGAATAATAAATGAATAAATAATTCCATAATAAAACATAATCATGGGTATTATACTAGTAGAATAACACATTAAATATCAATTAATAGTTTCCTAATGAGTGAATGTATAAAGAGGTACATAATAACCATACTGTTAAGTCCTCGTGTCAAGATCATAAATAACAATTTTTTCAAGGCCTCATGCAATGACCTATTTTGTCTCGTGAGATCTACATATGCACCATGGGGGTATAGTAGGCTCCATAGGACACATAATAAGTCCCATGCATTCTTAATATTAATGAGGATATAAATTAACAACATATACATTCACATTTAAATTAATCTATTAAATATAAATAACCATCCCTGAACATTAATCACAAATAATAACCATTCGGAGTAAATTGGTGAGTGGTTTTAAAATAAAACATTAATAGAGAAACTAAAAATAAACCATTAAATAATTATGGTATAATATATAATAAAATATTTATACAAATAATAAATTTTAATCAACAAGTGTGTTGAAACAGATGAAGATACTCTTAAAAAATCATCGAATATTGTTTGAGACAAATACTCTTCTACTTTGGAATGAAGAGATCATTTGTAAAATCCTTTGCATTAAACAAGAACTGAAGTAAGATATTATATTCATAACAAAATGAGTGATTTTATAAATATAATGGATTATAAAAACATATTAGAGATTCCCCTTTCAAATTGGTAAGAAATTGAGAAATTCCAATTAATCGGGACTGTATTTCAGAAAGAATTTTTGAATGATGCATTTAAAAAATATAAATCCTCATAAATGAAAGTAGGATTATTGTATGTAAAAATATATTGAAAATTTTCACTGAATATATGAGTAGAAAATATAAATAAATAATAACTTAAGTTCTTTTTTTAGAGAATAAGATTAACGCGAATTGAAAATAGAGGTTTGGGTAGAAAACCCTTACTTTATGTTAGAAGGTGTTCTTCAAATGATCATAATGACCAGAATAATCAAATTTAGGATCATAAATTAATGACTCTGGAAACTATTCTAAATTTTATTTAATTATAATAGTATTATTAGGTTCATTTATGGACATTTCATTGGTTAATGGATTCAATTTCATTTTTTCTAGAGTGTTTTCCTCCTTGGTTATTATGATCAATTTACTTATATTCATGTACGGATAAACCTGTATAATGATAACAGTTTCCAAGAAAAAGTGATTTATTTTATTAGTGAACATATAGAATATTACATTATTGTAAAATTTATTTGGTTATTTGTAGTTATGATGAATCATTATATAAAACATTAATGAAAATTGTTTGGGTTAATTGGCGGTTTTTTCACAACGAACCCATTTAGATTTATAAATTAAAATAATTTTTTTAAAAGTAATACAGAACCTTAAATAAATTATAATAAATAAATTATAATATGTTTCAACCATGAAAATGGTTTGATGATTAGAATTTAAAATGGTAATAGAAATTGAAAACCTGTCTTCCTTGAATATTATTAATTAACACATCTAATGTGTCTTTTCATTTCTAGTATAAAAGATTGATAAAAAGATATGATAAATAATTGTTCCATTAACAGAAAAAATTATTCTGCATGTGAGTTGGTAGTGTGATAATAACATTATGATGAATGTAGGTGAGGAAAGAAAAGAATTGAACTTGAAATAAATGAACTGAAAAGAGGAATTTACCTCTAGAAGTAGTCTTCTTTGAGGGACACTTTAGGGGAGTGTTTTTTGACTTTTTATGAGACCAATAGAGGATGGAGATGTGGTAAGAGATTGGGAGTAAATTTTATCCTAATTTATCAATGTAAAGAGGCATTATTGGAGTGACGAGAAGAGGGAGGGGGATTATTGTGGAGGAGAGGGGTGATTTGTGAATATCTTATTCATTATTTTATTATTTCCCTCAGGACAACCAATACTGTTGATTAATGTTACCCATAATAGTAATAAGTCCATGTGAGTTCGAACCAATTTTTCTTACAACATCCATGATGATATTAATAGTGATTTTAACTAATATTGAATATATACAACAATTTACCATATTTTACTATTCATAAAAAATTCGAGTATTTGAGAAAAATACCAAAAACTCAACCTAACCATTTTTTTATGTGTATGATTCAAAAATGAAATCCATTTTTGAAAATATTTTTTCCAAATATGATTAATTTAATTTTAAAATTAAATCATAATTTATTAAAAAAATAACTATTTTAAAACTATGATTCATTTTTTATCACTTTGAATAATTAACCCATATCTCATTATATTATAACCATAAGACATTAAAATATTAATATTATATACAATTCATAATGTTTATATTACAATTCATATTAATATTTTTATGTCGATGTTATTATTCACCAAAAATTAAGATTGTTTTATTAGACTCCAAATATCTTAAAGACTGTAACCCTATATGTTAGTTTTTTAAAATTCAAGTCACATGTTGGAATAATTATGATTAATGGATAAGCTGTAACAAAGTGGTGTTTTGTATAAACTTGGTATTTAATGCATTTATTTATAAATCAATTGGGAGTTACATTCTCCCCTCTTTATAAAGTTTTCATCCTCTAAATTACCCGAATGTTACCTCATGAAAGGATTTGGGTAGTTCTTAATCATAAGATCTACTAGATATTGTGTTTGCTCATCAATTTTATTATTTTTAAAATGTATCTTAACCATTAGAGTTTTTAAATTCCTTAATACATATTCTTTAGTGTCCAAAATAAGAATTGTCTCTTCACTAAAAGGTAAGTGAGGTTCTAATTATATACATTCAGATGTGATTACATGCATTTGTTCTAGGATGCACATCGTTAGAAATGAGACATAGAACACATTTTTCACATTATAAAAGCATAGTGGCATAGAAAAAAATATATGAAATTACTCCAATTATTTCCAGAATCTCAAAATGGTCGATGTAGCTAGGGAACAATTTCTCTTTATTCACATATTTTACAACACCCTTCCAAAGAGATACTTTTAAGAAAAAATGATCACCCACATGAAATTCTAAATCCAATATTTTATTATCAGCATATATTTTTTTGTCTTATTTGAGTTTCTATGATATATCCTTGAATATTTTTTACCATCACTGTATTTTCCTCCACAAGCTCTGGGACCACTAGCTTCCATTCACCGAATTTATCCCAACATGTTGTTGTATGACATATCATTCCGTAAAATGATTCATATATTCCCATTTGAATACTAGAAAATAAACTATTATTATATGACATATCCAATAAGGGTAAATACAAATCCCACATACATTGAATGTGGAGCGATCATGATCTCAACATATCTTCTAATGTATCAATTGTTCTTTTGGATTTCCCATCAGTTTGAAGATGATAAATAGTACTCAAACAAAGCTCAGTATCCAAATGTTTTTTAAGACATTACCATAATTTCGATGTAAATATAGGAATTTGATCATACTCTATTGAAATAGGTGCACCATGATGTCTTAAAACATCATTTATATATATTCATGTAAGCCACTCCAATAGAAAATTATCCCTTATTATGATGAAATATGCTAATTTTGTATGTTCGACAATAATTTCCCATATGAAGTCATTCTTCCTAGGAGTGTTGTGTAATTAAGTGAAAAAAGTCATGGTCATTTCATTCCATTTCTATGTAGTAATAGTTATAGTTTTCATGACTCACCTAGGAAGTTGTTACTCATCATTTACTTGTTCATATATTAGTTATTTTGATACATAATCAAAAAAATTAAACATCATGTTTTCGAACCAAAAATGTTCCTTCAAGTCACTATACATTTCATTGCTACCCTGTTGTATAGAGAAAATCTAGTTAGGGGAATTTTCCAATAACTCCATTTTTAGATGAGGTTTAGAGAGAACGAATATAACCTTGAAAAATTATTGAATTATATCATCACTTAATAAGTCATCCAACTTCCCATCATTCGCAGAAGTAATTTTTTTGAAGGTTCTCAATATTAGGTTGGTAAATTTTAATTTTTTTAATAAATAATGGTATAAAAAAAATTGAAAATGTAATGATGTTTCACCTTCGTTGATAATTCGGATGTCTATATTTATTAGATCCACGAATATAGGATCCCTTTCAATCCTAATTTTGTTTAAATTCTATTATCCTTCCATCTCAATTCATCAACTACCTTATTTTCCTTTCATGGGTGGTAGTGTATGGAACAATCTTAATTATTGAGTATTTTTAGCCATCAGCTTTTCCACATGTTGAGTTCTTCCTATGAGAATATATACTTCAAACTCTTAGAATTCATATAAATCTCATATATTTGACAATATAGATAGTGTATCCCTATTTTCAAAGAAATGGTCACATCAGCTAACTCAATATGATGCGTATGATAGTTTTTCCAGGAATTTTCAACGTCATTGATGTATATTCAATAAATATATCAATCTACATAAGGAAAAAACCAAGTAATTTATTTGATGAACCACTGTAGATCCTGAACCCATCATTCCCTAATGGTAGAGTCATGATTGGAGAATTCAATAATATTTTATTCAATTATTTAAATCACTCATCACATTATTTTTTTCATATGAAATTAACCCCTTAACATGTAATATTATCCACTGGGTTGGCCAAACGGGTGAATTTATGAACGAAACAGTGATAAAAACCTAATTAAACTATAAAACCACATACCTCAATTATGTTTATTAGAATAGGACATTATTGAACAGACTTTATCTTTATATGGTCAACATATATTCCATCTGTAGAGATAATGTGGAAAATAAAGGAAACTGATTGATTCCAAAATTCAAACTTGCTAAACATCATATATAATTCATTTCATCTAAGAGTATTCATAATAGTGCCCATGTTATTTTCATGATCATTGTATCTTATTTTGTATAACAAGATATCATTAAAAAATACCACCACAACATCATCCAAATATTCCTTGAAAACTCTAATAATTAGATCCATGAAGACAGAGGGTGCATTAGTCAGTCCTAAAGGAATTACTTTAAACTCGTAATGCCCATACCTAGTTTAAAACACTTTCTATGAAAAATCATACATAACTACAAGAAAATGTTGATATCCAGTTCGTAGGTCATTATTCAAAAAATATTGTTCTCTATGAAGTTTATCAAATAAGTGATCAATGTGAGGTAGGGGAAACATTTTCTTTTTTTATAACATATACTCCCTATAGTTAAGGAAGATCCTCATATTTCCATCTTTATTCTAAACAAAAAAAATAGGGGCTCCCCACATAGACAAACTTGGGTGAATAAGTCCATTATCACTCAATTCATCTATTTTTTTTTTCAATTATACTAATTCTATTGTGGACATTATATAAAGAGTCATTGATATTTTTCTTGAACTAGGAATTCAATAAATAAATAATTCAACATCCCACATTGGAGGACGTCCAAGAAAATAATCTTTAAAAACATCAACATTTTCATTCACAATAGGTACATCCTCTTTTTGAAAATTAATTTCCTCACCCATAGATATTTTATTCCCTTACTCCCCAATAATTTTATTTCAAAAAGCTACTAAGGGTGGATATAGATAAGAATCAACTGGAGAGGTATCTGATCTAAAGATAAGGTAGTCAATAATATTCTCAAATATCGTAACTTTTATCTACATGAAATAGTTCTTCTCATCATAACATGAATACCAACTCATACCAATGATTATATCAAATTCAATCATGGGATTAATGAAAAGGTTAGAAACTAAATCACTTTTATGTGTCATGAAGGGAACTTATCAACAAATATTTGTTGTGGTGATACATACCATAAAAGTAATGACTGAAAACTACTTTATTAAATAAAAATGAAATTTTATAATTTTATTGAAAAATAGGAAGATATAAAATAATGCAACTATCCAGAATCAAATAAGTAATTGGACAAGTTCGAGGAAACGATTAATTTTCCTACCACCACATCTTTGGGAACTTCATCCTCAGTAGTTGTGACTGTATAATCTTTTCCTTACATCCTTGTCCTTATTTGGGGAATGTGTCCCTGATTATTAGTACTATCATGTTCATAATTTACCATCCCATTACAATTATATCATTTAACATTTTTTGTTCATTTCTTCTACTTACAATCATGAGATTGGTGGCCTTTTTCTTCACACTTGTAACAGACTCCCATTCACTTCAAGAATATGCCAATGTTTTTTCCCACATTTACTACAAGGTGGAAGTTCAAATCTTCCATTCTTCCCCATTTCCTTATTTCCATTTCCAATATTTCCAGATTCCATCTTCTTCTCTTACTTTCCCTTAAATTTCGATGAATTTGACAATTCATTTTTTGTCATGATAGCAAAGGAGACTAAATATTTATATGAGGATAAATTATGGTATACAACCTCACCTAAAAGGACTGGATTAAAAAATCAAGGAATTGATCAATATTACTCCTTTGATTACATATTATGTCTGAATCAGGCCATTTTAATCTTGTGAAGTTATCTTCATAATTTTTAGCATTCTCATCCTATTTATTCTTTAGGATCAATAGTTTACTTTCTATATCATCTCAATTTTTTATTAGGGATTTATTTTTGTAGATTAAATTCCTTAAAATCACCCAATTACATATCTTTTATTTCTTCTTATTCCTTTGATTTTTGCATCAAAGAACATCACTGATCTGCATCTCCCGGTATACAAAAGATATCCATGATAACTTCCACTCTTTCATTACATCACAAAGTGAAGAATATCTTCTCTATGGATCTTATCCACTACTTAGATACAAATGGGTTCGTAGTACCATTTAATGATAGAGGTTTTGGTCTCACGAAGTTATCTAACATAGCTCCACCACCTTGTGGATCAGGATTTTCTATACTGGTAAGGTCATTATTCATAACCTGAGTTAGTTGTCCTAGTATAGTTATAAATTTCTTAGAACCAGTCATAGCATTAGATAGAACATAATTATCTTGAATTGGACGGAAATACATATATGAGATATGTGTGTTCATGTTCTTTCCAGTACATCCAAAAGGTTGCATTTTTAAATAATGGAATACAGTATATTATGTTATAAACCATAATTTATAATCTCAACATAGAAAAATACTTGGTATAAATTGAAATTTTATTAATTGATAATTCCATATTCCAAAACTTGGTTTCTTTGTTAAAAAAATTACATTTATTTCCTTTATATTGGCCTCTAATGAAAATAATAATTATCCTATTAATATCACATGGGAGTGTCAAACTAGATGAACAGTATGGTCCATTTCCATGTACAAGGATACCTTGGTTCATGCCCAAAACTCATATTTAGATTTTTTACTATTAGGTACATCTATATCAGAACCACATCCACATGTATTAGTCAAAGATGGATGTATATTCTAGGAATATCCCCATAAATTATTCCTTACCAAAGTTATAAGATGTTATTATATTTTTATCTTTAAAACCCATCTTATGGGTTTTCACATAATCTATGTTTTCTAAATGTAGTTTCCAATTTTTCTACTAAACATCATCTTATACCAATTGAAAGGACCAGACCCCAGTTTCCCAAAGACATGACATTATTTTATTACATTTGAATATAATCATGGAATAATCAAAATGATGGGATGGGTAGTTTAGTACCATTGGAATCAAGATACATACATAAGTTCAATATTAAATGATTAAATGAAAAAGGACATATATGCTTAATGGGAACATCCACAACTATTATTTTATACATAAAGGTCATTTATAATAAAAATTGTTATGTCATGAGTAAATGAAACATAAGAAAGGGGTGATATCAAATTCTCAGTTACATTAATATATACAGTGGAATCATAAAAACTAAGGTAAAGTGATTTACTAAATGTACACATGCCATTAAATATAAACTAGAACATAAGATGGTAGGAATACAACATGAATAAATAATTCCTTAATAAAAAATAATAGTTATTCTTCTATTTTAATTACCACATGATATATAAACTAATATATTAATAATGAGTTAATGAATAATGTGGGACATCATAACGGTACTATTAAGGCCTCATGCTAGGACCATAAATAACCATTTTGTCGAGGCCCTATGTCATGACCTAGTTTTTGTCATGATACCCATCGATGCACCGATGGGATATAGAAGGCCCCACCTAACACATAATAAGTAAAATTCATTTTTCATATGAATGGTGAAAAACATAAACAACATATACATTGGTATTTAATCTATTATATGATATGTAAATAACATTCCCCAAACATTATGCAAAAACACTAAACATTTAGAGTAAATTGGTGAATGGTTTTAAGATATATCATCCTCAGTCAAACTAATAATAAACCATTAAATTAAATATCGTAGATGATATAATAAAATATTAATCCGAATAATACATAATAATAATAAATAGTATTGAAATAGATGGAGATACTCTTATAAAATAATCCGTAAATTCTTGAGATAAATAAACTTTTTCTTTTTAAACAAAGAGTTCCTTGAGAAAATTCATTGTATTAAACCAGAACTGAAGTAATATAGTATTTTAAAACTTAAATATGTTATTTTATAAATATATTTTATTTTAAAAAATGATTATATTGTTCCCTTGAATATAGGTACGAATTTGTGAAATTCTCTTGAATCAGGATTGTATTTCAGGAAACACTTTTGAAAGATCCTTCTAGAACATATAACTCCTCATAAATGAATGCTGAATTATTTTTGGTATATATATATAACATTATCACATAATATATGATTTTTAAATTTAAATAGATAAAAATATAATTGGGTTATGTAGATAATAAGATTAACCAGATTTAAAATGGAGGTTCTGATAGATTACCCTTACCATAAGCTCGATGGTGTTCCTCACATGATCTTAATGACCTGAATAATAAAATTTTGTTTTATAAATAAATGATTACATAACCTATTATAAATTTATTTTATTTATTATAACCTTATTAGGTTCATTTATCTTCTTTTTATTGAGTAATTGAATTTCATTATTACGGTGTGTTTTCATCCTTGGCTATCATAATTGGTTTTTTTATACTCATGTGTGGATAAAACGATAGATGATGATGTTTTTATAAAATATATTTTAAATGTTATTAGTTAATATAAATAATATTACATGTTTCTAATATTCATTTTTATATTATGATTGATGATCAATCATTGTATAAAACATTAATGACAATTTTGAGAGTTAATTGCCCGTTTTTTATCACAAAGAACTCATTCTGATTTTAAAAATTAATATAGTGCTTTATAAAGGATTACATAACCTTAAATAAGTTATAATATTTATATTTTAGTCTATATCAACCATCAAAATGGTTTCATGAAAAAAATTGAATATGGTATTAGAAATTACAAACACATCATCCATGAAAGTGATGAATTTACACATTTGGGATGGTGTTTTCATTTGTAAAATAATAGAAGTGAAAAAGAGAGATGATGAATAATTATTCCGTAATCATAAAAATATACTATACATGTAGGTTAATAGAGTCATCACAATATTTGGATGAATAAAGGGGATTAATTAAATTAATTTAACATTAAATAATTAAAATTAAAAGGGGAATTTACCACTGGAAGTAATCTTCCTTGAGATCCTATTTATGGGAGAGGTTTGGAACTTTTATGAGACCAAGGGATTCTGGACGTGGGGGTGAAACATGGGAGGTCATTTGATCATATTTTATACAAGTCAAAAGGCATTATAGGAGTGAAGAGCAGTGGGAGTGAGGGGGTATAGTGGTGGAGTGGTGTGATTTTTGAATATCTTATTCATTATTTTATTATTACTGTCAAGAATACCAATAGTTTTGATTCAAGGGACCCATAATAGTAATAAGTTCATGGGAGTTTGAACCAAATTTACTAAAAACATCTGTGATGATTGTAATAGTTTATTTTATAGATAATGTATATATTTTTTAAATTAAAATATTTTACTATTCATAGAAAATTCTAGTATTTCAGAAAAATCCAAAAAACTCACCCTTACCCTTTTTCGACACATAAAATTCAAAAATGAACTCTATTGATTGAAAATAATATTATAAATAGATTAATTTAATTTTTAAATAAAATAATATTTATTTTATGAATAAAAATTTTAAATCTATAATTCATTTTATATCACTTGGAAAAATAACCAATATCTAATTTTATTATAACACTAAAACAATAATAATAATAATATGATTTACTATTAATAAGGTCATATTACTAATCATAAAGATATGTTACTATTCACTAAAAATTTAGTTTTTCATATCAGAACCTGAATATCATAAAGAATGCAACTATGTAATTTAGTTTTTTAAAATTGAAATCATAATGGTGGAAAAATTATGTTTAATGGATAGGTTGTAACAAAGTGGAGTTTTATAAAGACATAGTGTTTCATTCATTTCTATATAAATCCATAGGGTGTTACAATTTTAGTCTATTATAATCCTATAATTCCTATAATATATTTATAACTAATTTGAATTTTACACAAAAATTTGACTGCCATAGAATATAATAACAAAATATGCATTGGATCATATTGATTTGTTGATTTCAAAAATAATTTCTATCATATAAAAATAATTTTTTTATATATTAGTATTTTTACATTTAGATAAAATTTACTATCTATTGGAAGTTATTATTTTCTATTATACTAACTAGTTTTTGACCACTATGAAAATTACATTAGACTTCATTAAAGTATATTATCGGATATATTTAAATAATTATTATTCTATATAATTATATTATTAAATAATAATTTATTAAAAATAATATTTAATTTATCAAAATATAATAATAATTTAAACTATATATTTATCAAAACAATTTGATATCTTCATGCCAATATCTGTTATTTATCAAAAACATTATATTCTCGTTTATAAAGTAATAATATAAAGGTATAAATATAATCATTATATAATTAAAAAGAAAATATATGAAATAATACCACTACGGTCTAGATATTTAACCCCTTATGTCTAAAATAGATGCCCTAAGTGTAATGTGGGTGATGGTTTCACTTTTTGTGGTGGTTCGTCAAACATTATTTAGGTTAAGATCCCGGTTGAATGAACTTCTATCATAAAATAATTTTCTATATCTTTAGCTGTTGAATCATCAATTAGGATTGGTGGGGGAGTAGCATAGTGATTCCATCCCATGGAAGCGTCTATAAATGGTATTCATAGGTTATTAACCATCTAGTGTAGTAAATATCTTATTCCATCTATGTAAACTTTACTTTTTCAAAACACTTAATATTTGCTAATATTAATTCTAATATTCTTTTCCCTATGAGGTGAGAATGAATTTTTTTGTTTAACTACATGGATGTGACCCAAAATGATTGAACGAGGATATCTAGGGAGTTTTTTCATAGAACCGGTATTTTTATTGATCCTTATACCAGAATGTTTGTAAACTATTAGTTAGTATTCCTAATTAAAAGAATATGTGAACCCGAAGATGCAAGGTTTGAGTAAACTATGCCTGGCTGGAAAGAGTGATGAAGGAGGATGCATTGTTTGAGGAAACCATTTAGTAAAGGATTAATTCCCAAGAGATAACACTATAGTATTTAGAAATGGCGTGAAACATGGTATTCAAACATATCCCCCAACCATGGGAATGAACTGTGTGAGGTCACCCATAAGGAAAAGGAGAGAAACCAGTTGCTGCCTGGTTTTGAAACTGGGTGGAAAATCTTTGTGGCCCAGTTAAAAGTGGAAAATGTTTACTTTTACCCAATATATTTTATTACTAAAACACCTTATATTATTTCATCTAGCACATAGACATGAGTTGATGGAAGAAATGTAGTCTTGGAAACCTTTTCATCATCGGACGTCTAATTCAAACATCTTTTGTCTCGTTGCATCCATGTAGTTTGTTCATCATTCATCATAGGTCATTCATTGGTTAGCTTTGTATTGAATGAATTATTTTTGTTCGAGATAATGTGACATATTTCATCCCTTTTTAATCAGTTTTATTCATAATTGGATAGAATCAAAGTTTGATGCTGAAATATTTTTCTACTTTGGACCTATAGTTGTTGCTCTATTTCTTTTTCCCATAGTGTTTTGTTATTTTTTAGCAGGTTAATGTCGTGCGTCATGCTGGTCTTTTTAATAAAACCCTATAAAATAAATGAACATATTGGTATAATTAATTGGAACATGTTAGGTTTCCATTTGAGTAACATTGTGATTTTCAGCGGTTTTATCCCCATCATTGGCCACCCATGCGGTGTGTCTTTCTATCCTCCAAATTTGTTTCCACCATGAATGGTGTTTGTGAGATTTCCATCGATTTTGGGATCCAAAATAAAATTATTTTCACTAGAATGAAATTTAGTTGAAGGTTATTCATCATTTAAAAATGATTAAATGAAGTAAATTGAATTAATTTTTTTAATGGTAAATACGTTAATGGGATTTAGCGACTAATAAGATAATAATGATTATGAAATTATAAATTAAATTATATGGTGAATTGAAATGGCAGTAGATTCCATGAATGTGCTCCTTGGATCATAATTCTAATAGAAAATATGTTTACTTCTACGTGATAGACCTTTTTTGGGTAGGGGATGACTTGGAATTGTATTCCCATTAGATATTAATTCTGTAAGATTCGGGATGCTTTGAAACCCCTAGGATGTGGCTTTCATAGACTCTCATTGTACATTATTCTTATAATCCTCCCATGTCATAACCATGATTCCATTTAGATTCACTTTGTACTTGAGGTGGTTGCATAGGTCTTCAATACCATGGATCTAATACTTCATGGTCTGAAACATGAATAAACGGTGTGGCCACTATGGGTTTTTACAATATTACACATTGAGGTCATTGTGGATGATTTCACATTGATTACATGGTTTGGGAATTTAGGTTATTTTAGCTAAAATTTATTGATATCTCGAGTATGGGTATTTGATTCTAGTTGGTAGACTAGAAATTATCACCTTCCAATTTTTATTTAACATCTTCTTATGTTGTGGGAGCTTGGTTGTCCTTTCACAGGGACCATGATTGGATTGGCATGATCATTTCTTTTTTGACACATTTTTAATCTTATCATTATACCTGTCATATACTACAGACATTTTTCTTAATCAGATATAATCGAATTTTTCAAGATAACATTGGTGGTGGCCTAATGATTATTATCTTGCACACTATTAGTGATACCATGGGTTAACCAGATTGACTTATTTGATGTAGGTAAGGATCTAGGAAAGCACCCATTGTTTTGTGCTTGACTTGTTTGGTTTTGAATAAGATCAGGAGGTATATGATTGTAAAAGTCCCATGATGATATCTTGAGACAATCCCATTATGAACAGACCCACTGAGATTTGAAACTCGACTACCCCATGTTCACCTCTAGTAGGCTAGGGGATGGCGACCAATGCCGAGTAAGAGTAACCCACAAATGGGTGGTATTATCCTAAAGTACATGTACACATGAACTCATATCCATTATTTACAATGATAAAATTTAAAATGACTAAAATAATGCATGCATAAAAATATGATCTCACAACTAGATCACATCATGTTGTAAGGGAAAATTAAACATATCCAAATACAAGCCCACCACAAAGAGAATCTGTACACAAGTCTAACTGGAAGTATAAAGTTACCTACCAGCTATATGGGAGAGGATTAAGTCAATGATATGCACTCGATAAACATGCTGGACTGTCCAGATCCTTCTATGCTCCACCCACTCTCTACCCTCTTATAAAACCATCAATGGGGCCACCGATCGTAGAAGACCCAACACATGAGAGAAAAGACCCTATAGGGGTGAGTATAACAATTATCAGTAGAACAACTCTAAAACACTAAACAGAAAGAAAATAATATATTCATATCGACAAAAGATGTAATAACATCTCAAAAATAAATTATGTAAAAAAAGTACCCAAATAAATTCAAATATACACCACATCATCTGGAATTTAGAGCCATCTTCGAGCCATATGATTCCATTCAAAGTAACGTTCATTCTGGGAGTTCCCAATCAACAAGCCATGTTGTCATTGAAGACACTCTATGGAGAGTTATAAATCATTTTTTTGCCCATCCAAATAGAATTTTTTTAAGAAGACTATGATACATATATAGGGGTCATGGCCTAGACTACTAGGGGACAACATGAATCCAATGTAGATCAACCATGATACATAGATAAGGGTTCAGACCCAGAATCATTGGGGGACACTAAAAACTCGATATGGATCAATATACTATGTACGAGATCATATGATAATGATTCAATAAACCCTCCTAATATGGACCTCTAGATAAAAAATAAATTCCCTACTCTGGGAGATTACAATGATTCCACATAATCTACTATGAGATGATATGGGATCACATTTCAATCTCATGGAGAGAAGCCAAAACAATATCTAAGCCTCAACCTCTAGAGGGGATTATAATATAATGATTTGGATGAAATGGAACACTATAACCTCATGGAATTGACCAAGGGAAAGAAATATACAAATAATGGTCCAAAATAGGTAAAAATGAGCCTCAAGCAATATAATAGGGTTTAAATGGTGTGTCTCAGTGGGTAAATGACATGTTCATCCATCCAAAGTCATTCCCATGTGGAAATAATCACATGGATTGAGGTATACATATACACAAAATGTAGGACGAGTACACAACATATAGAGACACACAGTTCCTTACCGGTGTCCCTTGGCCATGTCAATGTATTGAAGCTGTGTTTGTGTATCAGTATGTGTATGCCAAGATGTGTATGTGTTGGCGTACAGAATATTTCTGATACTATATATTCCAACCCATGTCTTTTTACATATGACGTATAGGCCAGATCATTTGGGGATAGTCAGACACCATGTGATTTGGGCCACACATGGTGTTATCATCATCTACTTCCTAAAAATCTAGTCATCGTTGAACAGTCCCCACATGACATATTGTACCGAGTTACATGTTGTGTTTTATAAGATTTTCCATATCTATATTTAATCTCCATTTCCATCTTATTGAACTTTTGATTGACTTCCACTTTATATTCCTCTATATATCCGAGATCTACATCAATCGCAAGTTACTCTTGGTAGATCTCATGAATTCAACCTCAAAATGCTTAAAAAACTCAATTCTAACAGCATTTTCCACATAACATATGGGAATGGTGTAGAACCCAAGCGTTTTTATCACTATTCCTTGATATATCAGTCATCATTGTCGATCCTCAATCCACAACTACCATTGTCTTCAGTACCCATGGTTTTCATTCATTCCTCTGATGAACAGTATCACATAAATCTAGAATCAGGTATTTGTCAAACCATTGGAAATGATATTACCAATGATTATTGCACAAAATATTTTGGTATAAATTCATAAAACATTGAAGTGTGGATAAAACCTAGATTTTTTTTGCATTTTTTCATGGTTAATTATCATAGAAAAGATGATTGAATATGAATAATCAATGAGTCAAATTAAACCATTCTATACAAATGAAATCAATGGACAATGCCTAGATCAATTAAGGATTATAAAATTGACCCATGTTAATTATAGATTAAGAATGGGATGAAAATAATAAGATAAAAAAATTTATCTTTTTTTATTGATCATTAAAGAAGAACAATTTTCCCTGTTGATGTGATCTTCCAACTCTGCAGTTGTGAAGATCCATGATCCAATCCATATTTATTTACATCTTCATTGAACACTATCCTCTAACAATGTTTAGGTCTATAGGGTTTAGCTGAAAACCTTGAGAAATTATCCTTAGATGTGAACTTATGGCGGGAGTAGGATAATGCACAAGCGAAAATTAAAATATATTTCTCTTTTAATTTTTTTTTATCTATTTCAGGGACCTGATAACATTTTCTCATAAGACGCATGTCGACTATTGTTAAGACACACCTAGGCTAAAACCAACATTAAAAACACAATGGTGCCCTCATGTTTTTTTAATGGTAACTTGTTTATATGTTATTACAGTTTTTAGTTAATCTATGTGAACAAGATATTAACGGTTTTTAAAATTTTAAAACATTTTTTCATCACCCCAGGCCACATTATTTCACACCATCTCAGTGCCTGGTATCAAAAAAATAAAATAAAATTTAAAATAATACATGGAACATCTAAGATGTTATGATTAATGTTTGATCATTTTTAACATTTGAAACATTAATTTTATAGATACATGTATACCAATTTTCTATTAATAAAGATACACGATATGACACATAATTTATATATGATATTGACTATGTAAATTATTATTAATTATTATATTGGTTGTTCCTATTATCTATAATTATTTCTCTCCATCTTCTATTGACTATTTTGATTACTAACATTGTGGTACACTCTAACATGAGGGAATTTTCTCTCCAAAAATACAATCTAGTTCCTCAGTGCTAGTTATTAGCCTCAAGCATAAAAGGATTCAATCATGAGACCATGATATCCACTTTTTCATGGCACCATTTCATGGCTCCTGGGTAAGGATGATTTGAAGTTGAATAATATAATTTTAATTTCAGGATTTACTATTTGGACATAACTAATAGAAGAATAGGAATGTGTTGGAATATTTAAATGATTTGTGTATGGGAGTATCTAACCCACATATAGAGAGAATCTAAATTTCACTGAATGAAAATTTTTGTTTTCTGTATTCTTTCAAAACTATTGATTTTATATCACTTTTGGATATTCTACATGATTTATGATGTTCCTTATGATTATAGATCATACTATTCCCTTATTATAATAGGCAATTAATCCCATGAATAATTTTAGGAACCCTGCTAGTTTCAAATTTCATGCATTATTCCATGCCATATATGATAAATTACATGAATACGTGAAATTTTTATGTGTTAAATGAGTGATATAATTGTAGATAGATGAATTTTTTATGCATGGAATTTAGAATCATTATTGGTACTTATATATCTTTCCACAACATTATCATTTTAAGGTACAGTAGAAAACTAGAGTATCCAATTATTTCACATTGCGTCATGGACCATTGGTCTCATGGACTGGATTGTGTTTTTTATAGATTTGGTGGAAATAAGGTTTCAATTTATAATGCATATGGGAACTTGTAGGTTTTAATTTGTGATCCATTTGGTTATGAAATTTAAGGTGTATTTAAAAATCTAGATTAAATTTAAATGAATTTGAATTTTGAAAATATAGAACATGGACAATACTCGACATTATAGTGGCTAATAGGAAGTGTATCTGGTGGTTTTACATCATTTATTTTTAACTATTCATATCTTTAGGAGAATACAAAGGGTTATGTATTTTTATTAGAAGGATTAAACATTTACTATAATTTTACATATGCGACTTGACTATAAATCGTTCATTTCTATGGTGTGTGTTTCGTATTTTAGAGACATTTCACCTTGAAATCTTCAATTTCTATGCTAGGAGGGTAGTAATGACCATAGTCAAGTTCTGGTGGCCCATGGGAAACCAGTATTTCCTAGTGTACTTATAGTTTTAGAACCAATAGTTGTACAATATATGAGTTCAAGGAATATTTTTAGATAGTTTTAGTAATTTATGTAGACCATTCAGGGAGCACCACATCTTCCATCATCTATGGAATAGCTAACTCATGTGTTCAAGAAGTATCATCAGACATGGTTTGTAAGGGATGGTGGTCCATATGATATAGATATATATATTGAGAAAAAAAATTCTATTTTCAATCATTTGGAGAGACTTCTTGAGATGACATTTAATATCAGGACATATATATGAGGGGGGAAAGCTATGTGCTTGTGGGATTCTTTGAATTGTGCTAATGTGATTTTAGATATAGTTTATAGGGATTTCTAATATTTTTTTTATGAATATATTTTACCTAATTCACTGAGATTTATAATGGATAGTTAGTTTCTATGTATAGAGTAGCGTACTATGATTTTTTTTTGGAATATTCAGTACTCATATCATAGATTCATCATTTTGAATTTATCCATCTTGTTAATCATCCATCAAGTGTGGGATTATATATATAAGGACTCAAGCTTGTTTTTCGATCATCAAAAATGTGTTTTATTTGATGAATGTTTATAATATAAAAAATCAAGTGATCATTTCTAATAAAACTATGAGGAATGATGATGTTGTATTATAGTGAAATTCTAGCTCTGGAACTGGTTTTTTAGATTCCAATCATATGAAGATCCAATTTGAGTCTTCTCACGAGGGGACTACCCACCTTGTTGTTAGTGCTCATAGTGTTATCATCTATCCCCTATTTGGGAGATGATAAATAGGAGGAACTCGTGTGGTCAAGACCTAGTCGAGTGTTACGATTATAGAAGGATGGGACACACATATTATTTCTGATTTAACTTCTATTGAACTATTAGTGAAACTAGATCAAATGAGACTCTGGTTTCAGGAGACGGTTTCATGCCTCTATTACTGGCTTGGAGATAGAGTAGTTTATGTTGATTATGTTGAGGTGGTGGTAATGGCCAAGGATTCTCGGAACCAATTGTACCATGAAATCATAGTGGGCCTTCCCTAGGTAGTGAGGTTGTCTCATGGGGATACGGTTTGGGACAAATAAAATTTTCGCATCCTACACCTGAGGGGAAATGTGTTGGTCCATATATGGTGATAGGTGTAATATTAGTAACCCATTCTCTGGTTTTTTATCTTTTAGATACATGTACATCTCATATTATCAAATTTGAACATATATTGGAGAGCCTCGTGTTAATTTATTAGTTTCCTGATAGATTCAAGACATTGGATACTCAACAAGGTATCACAACTGAGGATGTATGCTGATCTAGGGAGTTCCCCCTTGAGTTTTTTTGTTGTCACTTCATATTGGATATTTTTCTACATGAGATGAAATGGTTAGACACAAAATTGTGAGGTACTATCTTGATTATTTTTTATACTGTGCTGATTTATTTCACTAGATGGTGACCTTCATATCACCGAAGGGTGATGTTTTTTCACAGGGGTTAATTAATTTCAAGGTATGTAGTGTATAAACCATGTATCATGGTCAAGGTGGGATGACATCCCATATTTTTATATTTTATTTTGATGATTAGGGAACACATTATAAAAACATTCCTCTATTGGTTCATCATTTCTAGGACATTTTCCAAGATGAATTCCCTTCTTTTCTTCCATATAGAGAGGTTGAATTCTAAATCAAGTTAGAAAAATAAGCTACATAGGTGTACTTTATTAATTATATTGTGCATAATATATATTTTTAGGTGCTAAATATGAAACTAGAATACAAAGAATTAAAATGGTTTATATGACCAAGTACAATTCCACGAAGATCAAAAATAATTTTTGTGAAAAAGGTGATAGGACCATCATGGTATGTGTATATAACTAAAAATTGAACCATTTTAAGGTTAAAAACTAGTATTTCTTAATGAATATATATGATCACTTTGAAAATCTCAAATGAAGTCAGGTTTTCCTGAAACTTTATTTTTGATATGGAATTCAATAGATATTTATTCAATATGAAAACATAACTCATAAAATGTTTCATATAATTTTTGGTTTATAAGAATGTTTTGTTATGCTATTTATTTTGATGAATGATACAAAAACTTCCATGCCAATATTTAACCCGGTATTCCATATTTTTTTGCTTTATTTATGGTTGTATTCATGAATGAAATATTGGTGTATTGCCATAATTTACATGACCATGCCAAACATTTTGTGATCATTTGTGATAAACTCTAAGAGAATTATATATATTTTATTCCCACAAAATTAAATATCTATGTGGATAATATTAAATTACTAAGTCATATTATTTTATATAGTGGATTATAAGTTGACCTAGAAAAGGTGAGAAATTTATTTTCCTGGGGATATCCCAATAATATAACTGACATGCCAGTTTCATGGGTTTCTTGGATATTACTATGATTTAAAATAGGACTTGTAACACTTTTTAGAACCTTTTATGGGATTGAATAATAATGGTGATATGTTTTTATGGTCAGATACCATTGATACATACATTATTGAGCTAAAAGGGATATTAAATTTAACATTTTTATAAATTCTTCTAAATATGGGAAGGAGCTAAAATTTGTATTCTGATGCATCGTGTATTAGGATTTTAGTAGTTCTAATATAGGTGGAGTGACTTGTGGTGTATGGGTCTCATTAGAAAAGGCCACATGAGAGGAATTACCATTTCCACAATCTATAGTTAGCAATTGTTTTCAAGGCTTGCACTATTTAGGGAGCTATTTATCTTGAGAACATTTTTTAGTGTGCATAGTACACAAAAGACTCAAGTATATTTGATCATTTCCGACATTAAATACAATTATGATATAGATCTTTGAAAATTGTGTATTGGGTGCTAATATTATGATCAACGAATTTGTTTTTCTAGTTTATGATGAAGATGTTCTGTTATAATAATATCAATTAGAATGAGGTTCAATTCGATCATCTGAAAAATTTCAGACGAATGATGTTTAATCGGAGAAAGTATATAATAATGTTCCCGTTGTAGTGATATCCATAGGAGAAAGGTACATTGGGTTGTGTTCCATCCGATGTAGGAATTTCAATCATCTAAATCATTTTCATCTACATTGAATGAGGAATACTAAATGGAGAATTATTCCATGTATTAATAGATAGATACCATTAGATAGTGGTTATCCAACTAAGGTTGATCAAATTGACATTTGATGAGGATGTTTTCCAGATTGAGTTTTGGGGGAATGTATCAAGACAAACAAGTTCTATAGAGAATTATTAAAAATATTAAAGATTTTATGTACATATAGTTTAATTTAGATTACATTTGGAGGAAGTGAATAACTTTATAATGTTGGACAAAGAAGAATAATGAATGTGAATATCAAAACTATGGATACGTACTAGTTACTAAAAAGGTTTCTCTTATTGGTGTGTATAATTAGTTGTGGGTAGTAGATTTAAAAGGGATAGTTGGGGGTTTTAACCATCTATATAAGGAAGGTTTAAAATATGATTTTAGAATATTTTTACTACCTGGACCTTTGTACTTTGATAAGAAGATAGTGATTGAATCTATGTTGGTAGGATAATCCCACATGGAATGAAGTGGGACATTGCCCAAAACATTGAAAATATACTTTCATGCCTCCCCTATATATTTTTTTCATATGAAAGGTAAGGCTGAGAAGATAAATTTTACTAAACCATAACAGCATCATGTTTCACATTTTTAAATTGATTACCATTCAATTTTAGAAAATTCTTACAAAATTAAAAGGAACCCATGATTCACTATAAATACCCATAAATTTCAAGGAAATTTTTTCTTAAATACATTGGAATTTTACGAGTCTGTAATTTTTAACGACACTTGATTATGAGGTCCGGTGTGCCTAGAATCAATTTCTGATGTTTTGTTCGGGTACGTTCAGTAAACGTACGTGAGTGTTTTTCTATCTTTTAAATCAGTGCTCGGAATCGAAATATGAGGGCACCGATGAAGTCACAGTGCCGGTATTCTCTTAAGGGGGCCTTTACCGCACTTGTGGTTTATGTGGATTGAGAATTAATTTTTGGGGATTTAGAACAAAATAAATAAAATTTTTAATAAACAATTTTATTTATGTGTGGTGGTTAATTCCTCCCAAGGGGAGTTAGAGGTAGGACCCACACCCACATAACCTCCCACGAGAGGATATTTGTGAGGTGGGGCCCACATGAGTGAAAATCTTTTCATCTTCCTTTAAATCCCCATTAACACTTCCCTTTATTTAATTTTTGACAACCCACTTTAATCCTTTGGACATCCACTTAAATGTGGAGCCTCTCCATCTCCCATCCATTAATGTTGCCAACTCTAATGCATTAATTAATTCAATTTGAATTATGAAATAATTTGAAAATACATGGAAATGTTATATTATGGGAGAGGCTTGTTATTATTTTGGTTGGAAAATACTTTTGGGGAGAGCTCTTATAAATTTTAAGAAGGAGTTCCTCTTTTCAACAAAGAACATCGTCCTTCCATCGAAGAACCACTGAATATAGATGATCATCTCTTTCGATCTTCCGCCATGACAAAGGAGAAGGAGCCACCTGCAAGGAACACTGACAATGTGCCATCCTCAGCTCCTTCTTTCCCAACATCAATGAGTTGACTCCGTCTCCCCGCGATGTCGTCAACCACGATGCCCAACTACCACGAACCTTATTTCGAGGTAGGGGTTGGTACAATTAAAAGTGAATATTTTTGTACCCTGTTATTCATTGAGAATCATATTTTTTTCTTTGGTTTTATGATACCGCCAAATGATGAGGGCACAGGCTGAACGAACATGGACCAACGACCCTCCGATATTTCCTGTTTTGGATTCCAATGAATTTATGTTGGAAGAAGTGGTGACAGGAGAAGGCGACGACTGTGTGCCGACCGCTTGTGGAAGAACCATGGCCCACAACTGCGGGCTGCTCGGCTGAAGGATAACTAGCCTGCTAAAATTGGTCGGGTCGAAGGGAGACCGTAGTGCCACAAGGGGAACCATGCTGCGGAAAACTGCGGGCCGCTTCGGCGGCGAACTGGCCGGCTCGTCAGCCAGTCGGGATGAAGTGGTCATAGCACCTGCCGCTGCCGCACCGAAGGACCACAACCCACCCTTGCGAGCCACTCGCGCCAGGAGGAACGGCCGGCTACGGCTGGCCGGACAGGAGGGGCCAGATCTTGGCGCCATTGGTTCGGGAGACCGGGGGGGCCTCCTGCATCGCTTGGATAGTCGGGCCGAGCTACCCTGCCAGACGAGCCGGGCCGCGCCACCATGCACCCCACCGAACTGGGCCGGGTCATGCCGCACCATGTCGGGCCCACCGTGCCAGGTCGGGCCGCACCGGGCTGGGCCGAGCCGTGCCGGGCCATGCCGAGCAGTGCCGGTCCAGGCCGCGCCAAGCTGCGCCGGGCCGTGTCGCGCCCCCTCGGGCTGGGTAGTTCCCCCTCGGGTCAGGTCATGCCCCACCGGGCAAGGCCACACGCTTCACTAGGTCGGAACTACAGAACCATGTCTGGCCGGCCTACCAGCCCACTGGGCTTGACAGGTCAGGCCCATTATGCTAAAATGCGAATAACGTAATGATTGCGTGTCTGATCAAAGCGCAGTCTGCGGCATTGGGACCCTCATGACGAAGCGGTCATTTTGAAATTATCTATGTGAGTTTTGGAAAAAGTTTTAATGTGGTCGGGTTTTGGAATGATCATATTTTCAACCAGGCCCCTGAAAGAAAAAAAACGATATCTTTCAGACCGGGCATCTAATTGACGCATCATCTTTCACGTTGGGTTCCTTTAGACGAGATGGATCTTTGAGATACATCAACTCTGGACTTCGTGATAGTTTATCTATTGAACCCCTGGATCGAGGAGTGGACCCTCTCGAAATTGAGCGTGTTGTGTGCGGGAACCCTAGAGCTGGCTGCGATAGCGACGACTACCGTTGTGGGATCCTCCGTGGGTTCGACGACAATGAATAGTGTACTTGGATCCTCTGTGGGTTCGGCAGTGATGAATACTGTACTTGGATCCTCTGTGGGTTCAGTAGTGATGACTACTATACATGGATCCTTCGTGGGTTCGGCAGCGAGGAATATTTTCCTTGGATCCTCCGTGGGTTCAGTAGTGACGACTTCTGTACTAGTATCCTACGTGGGTTTGGTAGAGTAGATGATTCAGAGTCTACATCTAATCATCTCCACCGCACTTCATGAGTAGTATACCATTGTGAGCTGAGTCTTGACTTACAATCATTACCATCAATGGGATTTACTTCTGTCCAATGTGGATTAGGTTGTGCTTGGGCTCGATATTTGGATCCGAACTGTAATTTATGACTTAGGTATATGTATGGGCATGTAACTAAGTAGAGTTGGATGATAATTTGTTATTTTATCTTTTCTTTGTATTTTATCCTTTGTGGATTCTGGGAGAACATCAGGGGTCTCAAGGTCCCTACTGAGTATTGTTATACGCACCCCTGCACAGGCTATTCCCAAACTACGTTGTGTTGGATGCAGACGACGGACATCACTGATTGTGTTAGAGACTTGTGGAGCTAGACGATACCTGGAGGTGGACCACCCGGTGAGATGTACATGGAGCAGACGGACAGACCTGAGGTGCTGTGGAGACCATCTGTACCCACCCTTTAGGTGGGATTCCCGGAGGATGACTCGGTGGTTGCTTCTTTACATTAATGATGTTGTACTGGTATTTCAGTTGTACTGTACTCACTGTTGGGCTTGTAATTCCGGCCCTTTTTTTCAACACGTACTTTTGTATACAGTTTTACTTGTGCTTACAATAGTTTCGTATTCTATTGTGTTTTTCTACATTTACAAATTAAATACTTTCCCAGGATAGGGATTTAGGCCTTTAGTGCTGGTCTCCAGCCCCTGGCCTATTGAAGGCAGGCTTGGGGTAGTCACGGCACGGGCCCTGAGGACAGGTCGTGACAAATTGGTATTATAGGATTCAGTTCCACCACAGAACTCAGAACATTGATTATTTTATTCTCTATGAAGCATTATTATTTAGTTTTTTGGGTGTGGTTATCTGTTTAGGGAAACTGGTGTTGGTGCGGCGACCGACATATCCATACACTAAGACTCTGACTTCTGATTTCCAACTCAATGAACGAAAAAATGATAACATGTGTGTTTCCTTTGAAAAGATTTCTTTGTCAATACCTTGTGTCATCTCACCAGGTATACTGTTTTGACCGTGGCGCACCTGTTTCTTTTGAGGATGGCCCCACGAAGGCAGCCAGCTAGGGTTCTGAATTATGTGCGAGATGGTAGCCCACTGAGCGATGATGCCTTGGTGCAGGGCCCCATCAGAGCGGAGGCACCAACTGTGCCACTACCCACTAGGCCACCGATACGACCATCCCCATCCATAGAGAGTGCATGCCACATGATTGCGTTGCACGAGTTCCAGGGACAGAGGCCGCGCAGGTTCCACGGAGAGACAGACCCTCAGGCAGCTGAGGATTGGCTGGAGGCTATCGTGAGGGTTTTCATATTAGTAAGGACACCAGTTGATCATATGGTGATCCTTGCTATGAGTCTCTTGCATGCATTAGCTGGTAGATGGTGGAGCTTGTTTCTCTAGGTTTATGATGAGGCATCTCTATATTGGACAGACTTCGAGAGTCCCTTCCTCTCAGAGTTTGTTCCAGACACCCTTCGTGCGTTGTGTATCCAGTAGTTACTTCGTCTGCAGTAGGGCATCATGACAGTAGCTCAGTAATCATCGAGGTTCACTAACCTCTCGTGATACTCCACGGACATGGTACGGGACCCATTCTTCAGGGCTCGGTCTTTCGATCAGGGACTGAGGCATGAGATCAGGGCTTCGACGATTCCCCTCAGCATCCCGACGTAGGTGGGGTACTGGGGAGAGCCCTTATAGTGGAGATATTTTTTGAGAAGTAGTATCCAGTGGCGTGTCCCAACGTTGGACGACACGTAGCAGAGTCTTCTACCCCCGGCAGTAGACAGTTGACACAGAGGTCCAAGAAGACCAGGCCATCAGGTGGGAGACCTTAGGATATTGGTTCGAATGTGTGGGGCACACGAAACAGGGCTAGCCATACGAGGGGCAGATAGTTCTTTGCAAGCGGCGGGTAGGGTCAGATGGCTCATGATTGCCCGACCCGCTATAAAGATGATCAACAGACAGTAGATAGACCTCCCAAGTAGAGGCAGAGGTTTAACCGTGGTGGTCTGTCAGGAGAAGTCGGACGAGGAAGAGGAGCTGGCCGAGCAGCGGGTGGTGGATGACATTTCGAGGCTCTACCACCACCACCACCAGGAGTTCCACCCCGACCACAGCGAGATGGCAGACAGAGGTGGGCTCGGCTCTAGGCAGTTGAGGCCTATGACCATGGCGCACCTGAGATGATTTGAGGTACTATCTATTTCTACTCCACCCGTGCTGCTGTACTTATAGACACAAGATCGAGTCATTCTTTTATTTCCGCTTCCCTTGTTTGGAGCTTTGAGATTCTGACGGAGCCGTTGGCTCGATCCTTATGGCTAGAGACTTCTATGGGAGCAGAATCGACGATTACACACTGGTGTCGGCAGTGTGAGCTTACTCTAGGAGGCGAGAGCTTCATCTGGGATCTTCTTGTAGCGGCGTTGATGCCTTACGATGTCATCTTGGTTATGGACTGTTTATCTACAATCCATGCATAGATCAACTGTATTAGGCTCAAAGTGTGTTCTGTTTGCATTGATGGGAGCAGGTTCACCTTCACCAGCGAGAAGGGATCCTTTGCAGCGCATAATGAACTTACGCAGAGGAGAGGGTAGCCGATCACACATCAGTTGGATAGTCTCATCCTGAGAACAGTTGATGTGCGGAGTCCGAGTTTTCTTGTTGTGGTGGATCAGTATGAGGGTGTTTTTCCTAACGACATTATAGGACTACCTCCTCACAGAGAGGTAGACTTCTACATTGACATGTACTCCAGGACATCACCAATATCTACTCCAATATATCGGATGGCTCCCGTCGAGATTCGTGAGCTGTAGGTATAGCTGGAGGACTTGCAGGGAAAGAGATTCATCCGAACCAGTGTATCACCATGGGCTTTCCTGATTTTGTTCATCAAGAAGGCGGATGGGTGCTTGTGACTATGTGTCAACTACCGTCGCCTGAATCGGGTGACTGTAAATAACAAGTACCCACTTCTGAGGATAGACGAACACTTTGATCAGCTCATGGGAGTATCATGGTTTTCGAAGATAGACCTAAGGTCAGGCTATCACCATATCAGAGTTCAAGACAAGGATGTGCAAAAGACGGCCTTCAGGTGTCCGTATGGCCAAAACAAGTTCATGGTTATGCCCTTCGGTGTAACCAATGCTCCAAAAGTGTTCATGAGTCTCATGAAAAGTATCTTCCAGCCTTATCTTGATCAATTTGTTTTATTTCTCATCGATGACATACTCATTTACTCTACTACTGAGGAGGAGCACGCATACCACTTGCGGGTTGTACTGGAAACACTCCGAGAGCACTAGCTTTATGGTAAGCTCTCGAAGTGTCGGTTCTGGATTCGAGAGGTTCACTTTCTGGGACATGTCATCTTGGAGGCGGGAGTAGAAATGGATATAGTGAAGATCAAGGTAGTACTTTCTTGGGAGCCACCTAGCAGTGTGAGGGAGGTGCGGAGTTTTCTGGGTCTGGCTGGTTACTATCGAAGATTTGTGCCAGACTTCTCCAGAGATGCATCACCACTTACAGCCTTGAAGAAGAAGGGTGAACCCTTCATGTGGTCAGATAGATGTCAGAAGAGCTTTCATGAGCTGAGTTAGAGGTTTACTAGTGCACCAATATTAAGGATACCAGAGGAGGGAATTGGGTATGTAGTGTACTGTGACGCATCCGGGACCGGACTCGGGTGTGTCATGATGTCGGAGCGAGCGGTGATCACATATGATTCGAGATAGTTGAGACAACACGAGTAGATCTATTATACCCATGACATGGAGTTAGAAGCAGTGGTCTTATCCTTGAAAATGTGGCGGCACTATCTAATTGTCGAGGGCTTTACAGTCTACTCTGACCACATGTGTATAAGGTACATCTTCTCGCAGAAGGAACTAAACCCAAGAAAACGGTGAGGGCTTGAGTCTTTCTAGGACTATGACTTTGAGATACTCTATACTACTGGGAAGGGGAAAGTTGTAGTTGATGCTCTCATAAAAAGATACATCATTCAGCTATTAGGAGAGGCGATGGAGCAGCTAGCCGCATTAATGATATCCTTTGTGGATAGAGATGGAGAATCCTTTCTATAGTCATTCAAAGTCACTCTTCTACTCCTTTAGTGAGTTAGAGAGGCACATCGTGGGGACGTTTAATGTGAGATGCGGCGTGTACAGATATGCACAGGGCATGCGCCTGATGGATTTTTTAAAGGAGGGGAGCATGTCATCCTCTTTAGGGGATGTACTATGGTACTAGTTGCACTGCAGGAGGAAGTGTTAAGGGAGTTCCACACTTCACATCTAGCGGTACATCCAGGAGTGGTGAAGATGTACCAGGACCTCAGATGACAGCACCAGTGGATGGGTATGAAGAGGTCTGTAGTAGAGTTTGTTTCACAATGTCTCACTTGTCAGCAAGTGAAGTCGGAGCACCTGGTACTAGCAGGATTGATACATCCCGTAGAGGTCCCATAGTGGAAGTATGATGGGATATCCATGGATTTCGTGATAGGGCTTCCACGTACATCTAGAGGACACGACTCTATTTGGGTGATCATAGACTGACTCACCACGTCGGCCCACTTCCTACCAATCGGAAAGTAGGTCTCAGTAGAGATCATATGATGCCTATACATTCGAGAGATCATACGACTTCATGGTGTGCCATCGTCTATCATTTCCCATCGAGATTCTAGTTTCACTTCACAACTATATAAGGGGTTACAGGAGGCCTTTAGGACGAAGATATGTCTGAGCACCGCCTTCTATCCTCAGAAGGACAGCCAGACTGAGAGAACCATTCAGACTCTAGAGGACATGCTCCGTGCATGTGACGTTGACTTTGGTTGCAGCTGAGAGGATCACCTACCCTTGGTGGACTTTGCATACAAAAACAGCTACCACTCCACCATCGGGATGGCACCTTATGAGGCACTATATGTCTAACCTTGCAGATCACCTCTGTGCTAGACTGGCCCAGGGGAGTCAGCACTTGTAGGACTGGAGATGGTTCAGTATACGATGGAGAAGGTGCAGATCATCCAGGAGCGGATTAAGACTGAACAGAGTAGACAGAAGTCCTATGCTGATAGGAGACAAAGACCACTAGAGTTTGAGTATGGTGACCACGTTTTCCTATGGGTCTCACCTCAAAGAGGTCTATATAGATTTGGCCGAGATGGAAAGTTATCTCCGCATTTCATCGGAACTTTCTAGGTCCACAGAAGTGTAAGCGAGGTGTCTTACCGCCTATCCCTTCCTCCTCAGTTGCACCGAGTGCATGACATCTTCCACGTATCTCAGACGAGAAGATACGTGCACGACACATCCCACATCATCAATCACAGAGAGCTGGACATCGATGACAAGGCGACATTCTTAGAGGACCCAGTGGAGATTGAGGATCGATAGGATCAGGTCCTACGTGAGCGGTTGATTCCTCTGTGCATATTCGTTGGCTGCACAGGAACCTCCAGGAGAAAACCTGGGAGCGGGAGGATCAGATGCATGTACAGTAACCCCATTTGTTTCCCAAGTGTGTTTTGTAGCTTTGCAGGGACGTAAATCTCTAAGGTGGGAGTAATTTAAAGACATGGAACTTTTTTAAGAAATTATATTCCATAAATACTTTGAAATTTTACGAGCCTACAGTTTTTGACGACACATGATACTAAGGCCCGGTGTGCCCAGAATCAATTTATGATGTTTTGTTCGGGTACGTTCAGTAAACGTACATGCGAGTTTTTCTATTTTTTAAACCGGTGCATGGAATCGAAATCTGAGGGCATCGATGAACTCGTAGTGCTGGTATTCTCTTAAGATTATTTTTACCTTAGTTGCGTTTTATGCGGGTAGAGAGTTAATTTTTGGGGATTTAGAATAAAATAAATAAAATTTGTAATACACAATTTTATTTATTTGTGGTGGTTAATTCCTCCCAAGTGGAGTTAGAGGTGGGACCCACACCGACATAACCTCCCATTAGAGGATATTTGTGAGGTGGGTCCCACACAAGCCGTAATCCTTTAATCTTCATTTAACTCCCCATTAACAATCCCCTTTATTTAATTTTGGACAAATCCTTTGGACTTCCACTTAAATGTGGATCCTCTCCATCTCCCATCCATTAATGTTGGAACCTCTAATGCCTTAATTAATTCAATTTACATTTTGAATTAATTTAAAAATAGATGGAAATGTTATATTATGGGATGGCCATGTTATTATTTAGGTTGGAAAATATTTTTGGGGAGGGCTCTTGAGAATTTGATATAGGAGTTCCTCTCTTCAATGAAAAACACTGTCCTTCCAATGAAGAACCACCAAAGAACAACGATCATCTCTTTCGATCTTCGGCCAATCCAAAGGAGAAAGAGCCACCTGCAAGGAACGCTGATGACGTGCCATCCTCATCTTCTTCTTTTCTGACGTCAATGAGTTGACGCTCTGATGTATCATGTTTTGGTTTGAAATGAATGTGTGTTGGAAGAGGCAGCGATGGGAGAAGGCAGTGGCTGCGCGCTGGCCGCGTGCAAAAGAACCGCAGCCTGCAACCGCGAGCCGGTCGACCAAAGGAGAACTGGCTGGCTAAAACTGGCCAGGCCGATGGGAGACCGCGGCACAACAAGGGGCGCCGCGCTCTGCGGGCTTTTCGGTGGTGAACCGGCCGGCTCGTCAGCCAGCTGGGAGGAAGGGGTCATGGCACCCGCAGGTGTCACGCCGAAAAACCACAGCCCGCTCATGCGGGCCGTTGGTTCCAGGAGGACCGGCCGACTTCGGCCGGCCGGAGAGGAGGGCGACGCCGCTTGGTGTCGCCGGTTTGGGAGACTAGGGGGTCGCGCCTCCCGCATCACTCAGCCTCTCGGGCCATGCCGCTCGACCAGCCGGGTTGCACCGCACCGTCTCATGCCCGGCTGAGCTGGCCCACGCCGCACTGGGTCAGGCCGCGTCGGGTCGGGCCACGCCGCGCCGGGGCAGGCCGCGCCACACCGGTCCGGGCCTCGCCCCCTCGGGTCGGGTCGTTCCCCCCTCGGGCCAGGTCATGCCCTACTGGGCTGGGCTGTGCAATTCACTGGGTCGCTCCGACCCTCTTATGGGTCGGACCTGCTGAACTAGGTTGCGCCGACCTGCCAGCACCCTAGGATTGACTGGCCGAGCCCGTTATGCTTAAATGTGAATAACGTAAAGACCACGCGTCTGATCGACGCGCCGTCTACGGCATTGGGATGCTTGTGATGAAGAGGTCCTTTTGAGATACTCTAATTGAGTTATGGAAAAATTTGGAATGAGGCTGGGTTTGGGAATGAGCGAATTTTTAACTGGGCCCCTAGTACGGAAAAACCAATATCTCTCATACCGGGTGTCCGATTGACGTACCGTCTGTTGAGTTGGGTTCCTTTTGATGAGAAGGAACTTCGGGATACATCAACTCTGTAATTTGTGATAGTTGATCTATCGACACCTTGGCTTGAGGAGTGTACCCTCCCGGAATCGAGCGTGCTGTGTATGGGAACCCTGGAGATGGCTGCGACTGCGACGACTACCGTACGGGGATCCTCCGTTGGTTCGACGATGATGACTTGAATAATTGGATCCTCCATCGGTTCAGTAGTGATGAATACTATACTTGGATCCTACATGGATTTAGTAGCGATGACTACTATACTTGGATCCTCCATTGGTTCGATAGCGATGATTACTGTACTTAGATCCTCCGTGGGTTTGACATCAACGTCTTCTGTACTAGGATCATACATGGGATCGGCAGAGGAGATGATTCAGAGGCTACATCTAATCATATCCACCCCACTTTATGAGTAGCATACCTGTGTGAGCTGAGTCTTGACTTCCAATCATTACCATCAATGTGATTGACTATTTTATTTTGTTAACTAGGTTGTTCTTGGGCTTGAGAGTTGGAGCCGAACTTGAATTGTTGAATTAGGTATATGTATGGGCATATACCTAAGTAGATTTGGTTGATACTTATTGATTGTATCTTTTCTTGGTTGTTTATCTTTCTTGTATTCTGGGAGACCATCGAGGGTCTCGGGGTCCCTACGGAGTATTTTTAAAATCAACCCTACATGGGCTATGCCCGAACTACGTTGTGTTGGATGCAGACGACGGATAACACTAATCATGGTAGAGACTTGTGGAGTTTAATGGTACCCGGAGGTGGACCACTCAGCGGGACGTACATGGAATGGACAGACAGACCTGAGGTGCTATGGAGACCATCTTTACCCACCATTCAGGAGGAATTCCCGGAGGACGACTCAGTGGTTTCTGCTTTACTTTACTACTCTTGTACTGGTCTTTCAGTTGTACTTTACTCACGGTTGGGGTTGTATTTTCGTCCCCTTTATTTTCAGCCCTTACTTTTGTGTATAGTTTTACCTGTTCATACATCATTTTTGTACTCTGTTTCATTTTTTTACTTTTACAAAGGAAATTCCTTCCCAGTATAGGGATTTATTCCTTTGGTTCTATTCGCCAACCCCTGGCCTATGGAAGGCGGTCTTGGGGTAGTCACGACACAATCCCTGAGGACGGGTCATTACAATCACCCCCAATTGTCTCAATCCTATTTGGGAACAATAGTTGATGTCATAGTGTAGGTTCCAAATGGAAAATCCATATATGAAAATATATAATTCCAATTTTATGATCAATAGGGGTTTTCATATTTTAAATGAAAATAAATATCATTTTTTGATTAATTTGGTGATAACCTATATTCATTCACTTGGAAATGAAGACATAGATGCAGTAATGTTGATTTTTCTTCTCATAAATGAAACGGTTATGATATATTCTTCTTGGAGAAATATACAAGCTGATAGGAAATTCCAAAATCATTTTTGATGGCTTTCATAGATGATGGTTAAGAAATGGTTATATGATTTCCAATAGGTAGCAAAATGTGGATAATCTGGGATGTATCCTTGAAGGTAATGAGAATGTTAATTATTCCAAGTTAACAATTTAGAGATTTCTATTTTAGGGTTTAAAAATGGATGTTGATGAAAGTATAAATAGATAGTTAATAAGGGAAAATAATAGTGTAATTTACATCGTATGTTTTGTTGAGGAGATGGAAGATTCTAAAATTATATCGATACATAGGAGAAACATTCCCAATAAATTTTATACCAAAGTGTTCCTCTTAGATGATCATAATAACTTATCCGTGGATAAAGAATTGAATATTTTTTAGCTTGTAAAATGGGAAAATATATGGATTAAGGAAAATAGATAAATATTTAGATATTTCTTTAAATAAATTTTAAAAAGAGAAAAAATATATAGATAAGATAAAGAAAAATAATCTGATTTAGAGGTAGAGGAAGAAGATAAAAATTTACATATAATTGTTTCTCTCTTTATGAAAAAATGGAATAAAATAAAATAAAAAAGCAAAACTATCAAATTTTGTAATGTTGAATTAAACGAGAATTATTCAAAGAATATTCCAAGGAGGGGTGTTGTATATTATGAATCTAAAGAGGATTATAAGAAATCTCATAAACAAAAGAGGAATAAACATAAATAAATATTTACTTATGAAAAGAAAGAAAAAAGATATCTGAGTAGAAGAATAAAGAATGATTCAGCTTATAGTGATGAGTTAGATCATGATATTGAATTTATTAATCACGGGAAAATTGAATTAATTTATAAACACTAATGTTAATGGTACAAATATTTTGAAAATAGAATGGATTCTTAAAAAAAAATTAGAAAAAATTAAATGAATACTAATAACAGTAAATAAATAAGAAAATTTCATAATGATGTTAATGATATATCTGTTGATAATGATGATTTGATGAAGAAAGATGATATATATCAATTTTATTTTATATGATAATATAAATATTATTTATATTGAATAAAAACTAGAAAAATTAGAATAAATATGACCAGGTAATGACAACATAAAAATGAAATATTCTACACTAGTTTAAGAAAAGAAATTGAACAACATAAACAAATATGAATCTGAAAAGATTTTAGATGTTCTAAAAGTTAGTCTGGATGAGAGATATGAGTTGTTTTTTTTTTGAAATATCATCAACTTTATTTACAACCCAATGTGAGATAAGATAAATCAGAGAAAACACCCTCTAGGAAGTTTGTGATAAATGTGAGACTTCCAAAGAAAGTGATTATAAAGGTTTCTAAAATAAAGTTTGGGAGAAAATTTTAACAACAAAAAAATATGAATTCTTTAAGAATGTATTATTCCTTGAAAATTGGTCCCTGATTTGTTAATTAACAGTAATAATAATGTTATGAAAATTCATTATCAGTCCGAAAAATAAATATTTCATAGTAATTATTTGTGTCACAGAGTTTATGGAGATAAATCTGATTTATGTAGATATAAATTTTCTATATTGATGAATAGGTTTAAATTAATAAGGAATTATGATGAAAAAATAATATTATATTTTTTAACATAATTGTGGTGATAAAATAGAAAATGCAGAAGGTAAAGAATATTGAAGCCTTAATAATGAAAAATATGAAGATGATGAATATTGAGTTTGTTAAGAAAGTGGAAAAAAATCTTGTTGATTGGAAAATAATGAGTACCCAGTTAATTGGCCAAAACTATTTTCCATGACAAAAAATTTAGAAGATGCATGATAAATAGATTTGTAAAGTTGAATTAAAAGAGTTTCTCAATATGTGGGAAATGTAGATAAAAATATATACAATGATTGTTGTTTGATAATTTAGAAATGATGTATAAGATGTGATAAATAATGGTTTTCTATAAAAATATTATTGAATTTCTTCCAAAACAAGAGAAATTCCTATAAAAATTATTCAATTCCCAGTCTAATTATTTTACTAAAGAACAAAATAAGATGGAATCCTTGTCATAAAAATATTTAGATAAAAAGAAACTAATTAAAACATCTACGAAGGATGAAAATAAGAAAGAGAATACATCAAATAAAAAATATCAGAACAATAAGTTGAAAAATTCAATAAAGATGGGAATATAAGTAAACAATATGTTTATATAGATGTATTTTGGTTCCTCCTTATTCAAAAAATCATTTTTGTAATTTTAATAACATTCACTGAATTGAGGGAGCTGAAATAATGAAAATGGTGTTAATAAGTTGCTTACTATTCTTTAAAAATAATGCAATGAGGTTTCAAAATATTTGTTTTTTTATATTGTGTTTATACAGATAAAAATTCTAATATGATTGCAAATGTGGTTTTGGAATACTTTTTTTCATTACCAAATCATTCAAGATTTCCCAATGAATTAGAATGTTGAATGACACCTGAAAATTCATGAAATGAATTTTTTTTATAAAAAACATTCATAACCTTGACTTTTCAATCATATTTTAGACACCTATTTCACCAAAATATACATATAGTTGTTTTATAATGTATCTTTGATAAAAAAACTCATTTGATATTAATGTTATTTTGAGGAATAATTTAATATGTTGAGTTGAATTGTTACAAACATATGAAATGAAACAGTTTATTAGTAATGGAGTAAACATGTTAGGGTAACCCCATTGAATTTTATTGTCAATTAATGTAGAGATATGGAATAAGACGAGTAAAAAAATAATTGGATGAAAAATAGCATGAAAATAAAATGATAAGAAAAACAAAAGGCGGTATTGTTGTGATATAATGAATTGGGTGTTGACGACAATCAAAAAAGGAAAAGATTGTTAGTCCCATGTTCTATTTTGTTTTTATATATTATAAATAGATAAATATGGTGATAATATTGAATAAATTAAAGCCAATGGAAATATAGATAGATAAAGATTGTCTGAAAAGATTTCAATCTAATCCTGACTATCAGAATAAGAATGGGACTCTGTCCATCTCTGTAATTCATTCAACAAGATTAATCAGATTTGGGTTTGATATAATGTATAATTATATTTAAAAACATATTGATTATGGAAAAATAAAATTATAACAATTACAAGTTACAATAGATTCTAATGAAAATATGATTTTTTGTTGATCACTGAGTTAACATAAATCAAGATAATGTCATGATACATACTGTAGTTTGTGGAATAAAAGAGTTATGTTGTGCTACATTTTGGCTCTGAATAATCAATGTGATAAAAACTAAACAAATAAGGAAGTAATTTATAGGGATGAGAATTATTATTATGAGGAACATAGGTTTGAGAATCCTAAATATCAGAATCATCAATGTGAGAGCATCAAAAGATAGGAAGATTGATATTTATGATGTAAAGAAGTCACTAATGATATCATTCCATAATAATATACTTTAACACTAATTAATTTATATCTTTTGTATCCTTTGTGTATCAGAGGAATCATTTTTTCAGAGGAATAATTATTAATGAAATTTTAATTTGGGAAAAATATAATCTAACATAATGACTTAAATACCGACCTATTAAATTGATATCAAAATTTTTTTCAATCACTGTCATCATGATGAAATGTATCTCGATTGGTTCAAGAGATAAAGAACAAAAGTGAATATTGTTTCTCAAAAAGTGGTTTAATTTATCAGATGGGAACTAAAAATGATCATTATAGTTAAGTACCGAATAATCCATCAAAAACATAATGACAATGATAACTTCAGCAGACACTGTATCATCGTTATAAAAAATTGAAGAAAATGTGAAATTCATTGATGATATATTAGATATTTTCTTACTATAAAAGTATTTTCAAAAGATATTTTTGATGCTACAGAATTCCCTTAATGTTTTAGTAAAA
Organism: Viscum album; assembly: GCA_963277665.1. NCBI lineage: Eukaryota > Viridiplantae > Streptophyta > Magnoliopsida > Santalales > Viscaceae > Viscum > Viscum album. The sequence continues at coordinate 1,546,939,499 of OY728147.1, forward strand.
GTTTTTCCATTGATAGAATTTTTTATTATGAGAAGATATTCAGTGTTTACAAGAGTTCATCTTAAATAGAAGTCATCATTTTTTTAAATATCTTAATCATAATGATGAATATGAATTAATATTCGGACTCAATAAATGTTTATTAACATGATGAAGTCAAAATAGTTTAGTTGATTAGAGAATATTCAAGAAGAAACTAAAACAACCATCGGAGCATGGTTCATTCGACCGAATTCCATCGGATGGAGGAATTGTGAGAATGAAATTTAGTTTCATCCCTATTCAATATAGAATAGAAGAAGGAGAATCAGACCTTGTCCAGTAGAATAGAGACCTTCAAATAGTGGTTACTAAACTAATGCAGATCAGACTAACAATTTTTGGGGAAGTTTTCCAAATAGAGATTTTAGGGAATGTTTCAAGATGAAAAATTTCAATAGAGATTTTTTTATGATTATAACGATTTTATATAGGTAAAATTTGATATTGATTAATTATGGTGGAATTGAATAAAATTCTAAATTTGATCAGAGAAGAAGATGGAATGTTAATCTAATAACTATGTATACATAGATGTTACTGAAAAATATAATCTTTATGTGATGTATATCTATATATGATAGTGGATACAAAAAGGATAGTTTGAGGTATAACCATCTATAACATGAAAATTACCACTGGAATTATATAATTGATCAATACTTGTTCCTTTGTATTCATGAAAGTATATAGTGAATGAATGCATGTTTTGGGGGTATCCAACATTTTAAGTAGTAGGTATTTGTATTGACCCTTTAAAAATCATTACCTTCTCTTTATTTTTTTCATATTAATGGTAAGGATGAGAATTTGACTTTGATTGGATCATAACACTTACATGTTTAAGAGGTTAATAACGTTTACTGATGAATCAAATAAACTTTATGATAAATAGAATAGAAACCATTGATTCACCCCCACCCCCTCAGTAGTCTCAATCATATTTTTGAAAAATAGTGAGGAGATGATGCTAGAGTTTAATGCATTGTTTTGGGAAATAAATTTTAGCGTTAACAAGATGTATTCTGACTTGCGTTTTCAATATCGGTGGATGGGGATGAAGTGAGAGCTACTTGGTTATTCATTTGTTTCACCTGTCAGTAGAGGAAGGAAACCCACCACCAAACATTTGTGATTTTACAACAGTAACCCATTTCTGAGTTAAAATATGAACGTGTTTTCAGGGATTTCATGATTAGGTTATCATGGACACTATAAGGATTAGTGTACATGTATGGGGTTTTGTAGATAGGCTCAGAAACATTTTAATTATCTTACCCATCTGCAAGTCCTTTTCAAAAGATGAGATAAATAGATTTTATTTTTGTTAGATATAGAAACACCCTAGGTTTTTTATTATTGAGGTATCAGATAAGGATGTCATGTTCAAATTTCTATTCTAGTAGATTTAGTAGAGGGATTTTGGTAGATAGGTGCTTCTTAGCATAAAATTCCTCCTTCAAACTAGTGTTATGTCAGGGTAAACTATACATGTTTTATAGAAAATATTGAAAGCGTACATACTTAATTTCTTAGGATCTTAAGATCAAAATATACTGCTATTATAACAATCATAAAATAACATCCATCATGTGACTATAGAAATGGAAAATATGATGGTATTTATGGTCGTTCATTCCTATAACCTCTTTTCTTGTTATAAGAAAGACTGAAATTTTTACTCAGACCCTGTCTCATTTTGGATATTTTAGAATAGGTCTAGATCTTTAGAAAGAAGATGGATACAACATAGTCAAGACCAAAATATTATGATGATCATCATAAATTATCTCTAGGGTTAGATGTATATCAATTATGTTCGGACACATATGGATTATGAGAGAGGGTAATCATTAAATGTGATATGTTGAGTCATTCAATAATCTAGAGAGTTGATCTAGTAGCCTATAGGTTCTAGTTTCCCCGTAGTTACTAATATATTCATAATGTATTCAATTTATCTAAACTACACCTCCACAACATATACCCATATCACACTCTACATCTAGATTATGTGGGCCTAAAGGTAAATACATAATTTTAAGATCATCTTATACCAATTATTGAAAAATGGATGAAGGTTATCTGATGCTAGTAAGTTCGTCTAGTATGGATTTTCTAGTTTCATGGCCATTTATAGGATTACACTTGCAAGGAAGAGGCCTAAATATATGCACAGTTTCCAAATTAATTCCTATAAAATTATTGACCACGCATTGAAGAAAAATTCCGAGATGGATTTCATTATGTAGAGAATATTGTCTTATCCTAGGTTTTCCAATAAGGTATGACTATTTTTGTACTTATTTTATTTCCTTTATTTTTACCTAATTAATGTTTATAATGATATCACATGAGTTTTGAGGTTGCACATGGATTGTTTGGATCGTGAAATGTGACTATTTTTAAATAATAGCCTGTCTTCACCATTAGGTGAAATTCTATGATCCAAGATGAATGGATCGAGTAAAACATATCGGGGTAGATAGAGGCATGAAGGAGGCTGCATGGTTTGAATAACTCAAGAAAATAAGGGCATGTGCCCATGTTATCCAGAAGTATTACTTTAGTAGTTTAATGAAACATGGTTTGCACATTATTTCCCAATTCTATGAAAGAATCTTGCGAGATTCCCCTTGAGTAAAATAAGATAACATGGATGGTGCATTGTTTAACCAACTCTATGACAAAAATGGGGACCCACTTAAAAAGTGGAAAATTTCTATTTTTCCCCAATCACTATAATAACTCAATCCCCTTCTCTTATTTCCTCTAAAAGACACCATTTTGGCATCGATATCTCCTTTTGAATTTATATCATAGGATTGTCCACCGTTTCACCATATGAAACCCGATTAGAACACCTTTTAACTCAATGGATCTATTCCATTGAGTTAACATTTATCAAGGTCCATTAGTCATTTGAATGCATATTGACAAATTTATTTAAGAGAATGCTAATATTCCCTACGTCAAGGTCTTTCATTAATTGTTCAATATTATTCGGATTTCAACAAAAATTTAGGATGATGCTGGAAATTTGTTATACTAAGAACCTATGGTAGTGGAATATAACATTTTCCATCATGTTATGTTATTTTACCTCTTTTAATAGCTATTATGTATACAAGAATATCTAGTGATACCACTAAAATTAAATGAACCTATTGATATAATTGTTTCTGACCGGTTAGGTTTTCCCATCAGTACCATTATGATTGTTTGAGGTTATTAAAACTACCATTAGTGACCCATGTGATCTTTCTCTATATCTTCCATGTTTATACAACCTCGTTTGGTGAGTGTGAATTTTCCAATTATTTTGGAGCCATTATAAATTGAATGATACTTATAATTAATTATTATGAGAATGTTGTACCTCCATTCCATGTGATTATAACAAGAGAATTGATTTAAATATTTATATAGAAAATGTGGTAATGGTTTTGAAGAACTCATGGTACATTAATGATACTAAAATGATTAGTGAAATGTATTTCTGAATTTAAATTGCATTGGATTCATTGGATTACATCCTTATATAACAATTTCATTAGAAACATTATGTTTATCTATGCCATGGATCTTGTTTCAAGTAAAAGATGTATTGGACTGGTTTTTCACTAAGATCACGTTCTATTAAGATTTCGTAGACAATGCTACCCTTCAATCTGGCTTTCTTAGAAACTCATTAGACATTCTCTGTTGACATGCTCCTTGGAAGCCTCCCATGCATTTAACCCGTTTTCATCGAAATTATCCTTGGTCTCGAAACGGATTACATGGTCTACTATACATTGGATATATCCCTTTATTGTGTGACACTATATAACAAGGAATTTACATTGTGAATTTTTTGCACTAGATTACACAATGTGTCCATTTTTTATTATTTACTTTTGATTAAATGGTGCCGCCATTGTATATATTTTTTCTCTACTTTACATATATCATATATACAAGTATTTGAATCAAGTGTTTTGACAGGACACAATAACTTGATTAATTATATTTTACCACAACCCTTATTTTAGGATCTTGACTTTTTCTTCATTGGGATCCAGTTTCAATAAAAATGATCATTTTTTCTTTAAAATGTTATTTACATTACCATTATACCTATGATATATTGTACATTTCTTTTTTATATATACTAAAAATAACAAATTTTCTATAAAATTTTTTTTGTGGTGGACTAAAATGTTTTATCTCGTAAGATATTAGGGATGACATCATGTGCCAAAAAAATAACTTGTAGAAGAAGGCAGGTACTGGGGAATGTATCCATCATTTCATTCTTCACTTGTTTGGTTTATTATAGGATCATTGGGTCATTTTAGTGAGATATAATCCCGATTCTATATGGATAGATTAATTTTTTACATTTTTTACTTTTGATTCATATATTTTACAATATTATTTTATAAATATTTTCATATATTTTTCAGACATGACATGCCAAATAATTTAATATACTATATTTACAATGGAATTTATTATTTATTAAATCATTGATGTTTCTCTTTGTTCTAGTTGATTTATGTATTATTATATTTTACATTGTGATTATGACCTCTAGGATACCCTATTAAATTTGTTCAGAGTCTCCCCACAGGCACACCCTAGACACTCACTCCTAGATGGAAGCCTCTATCATATAGGGAGGCACGCTTGAGGCCTTTTTACAAACTGGATTGGGGAATCATTCAATGGAACTTGGGTTAGGACATCAAATTAATAGTAATAGTAAAATGTGTTTATTTCCAAAGGTTAATATTCTTAATAATATTTTAAATACAATAGGCTATCTCATTCCAAAATAACCAATGTAATGCCTCTATTTTCTAAGACTATATTAATTAAAAATTAATTTATTCACTCAAAAAATCATTTATAAAATTTATTGAAGTTAAATTATTCCCACCTTCATAAAATTTTCCCATTAATGTTTATTTCATTAAATAAAATATTTAAGGGTACCCCAATATTATAACCTATTCTTTTTCCCAATTTTCTTCCTCATACTATTTCCTCCACCACAATAATTTGACTATGTGTGTTTTATTGTTTTGTTGATAAATTTTTAATGATCTAGAAAATTCACTAGTTTCTCACCATTTCAAATATCATTATATAAGGTTACTACCTATAGATTCTATAAATATAATGAATCTGGTATTTACTTCCTCAAAAGATATACTAAGAACATATCATTTTCCCGAGATATGTTAGGATGGTGTTGTAGTTGATTATTCCCATCTCTTATTTGATAATGTATATCAAAATTTGGACAATTTATCTTGGAATAATATTTTCCTCCTTCCCAAAACATATGACATTCTCCCATAGTGATGTATGAAGAATCACATTATCTCTATACTCAAACTGCAGTTCTCATCAATGGGTTTTTTCATATTATTCTTTTTTGTTTGTGTTTATTTCATATGGTGTTGAATGGTTTTAACCTTATTTATCAAAAATTTGATAATATTAGTTCCTATAAATATACTCTATATAAATTCAACCTATCTTATTAGAGTCTGATTCTGCACCCCACACAATTCCTCATAAGGTGTCATTTGATTGATATAATGGATACGGTTTTTCTGTTGGAACTCTACTATGGGTAGGTGTTGATATCAATATCCATCTAAATATAATGAAAAATATCATAGAATATCTTCTAGATTTTGGATTCTTCTCTTTGTCTAACCATCCATCTGAGGGTGATATGTTGTACTAAAACTAGATTTCTATCAAATTCAAATTGAAGGCCTCTGACGAACTTTAAGTTGTACCTAAGATCTCGATCAAATAATGGATAGTAGAACACAATGAAACCTTACAAGATTTATTATGTTTATATTATCATGTTATTAATGTGAGAACGATAACATGAGAATAATGAAATTTGTATATTTTTTAAGGATATATACAAACATCAAGTTATTATTGTTTCCTTTAGGTCTTTTATATATTTATACAGCAAAATCAGTGGTTTTGTTTTCACATTATAATTATAGTGTGGGAAATGGTTGATCATCCCTCTTTATATTTTTTATTCATCCTTGAATTGATAGTATACCAAACATCATGTTCTAAATTATATAAACACTTTCTGTGTGTGATCCCAAAACAACTTTTTCTTACATTTGTTATATTTCTTTTACCATATTCAATGAATAGGTAAGGATGATCTATGACCATCATCCAATATTTCCCTTTTCAATGTGAGTATTTATGGGACAAAAATCTGGTTTCCCAAACAAATAATCCAATCTTTAGTAATGTTGAATTTTAGAATACTCACAAACATTTACTGTAGATCATCATCATCATTCTGGTCCTCCATGATCCTCTAAAAATGAATGTTTAGTATAAATTCGAGATAGGTAGGATGAATTCAAATTTATGATTCCCACATCCATCCTTTTCCTATCCAATGATATTAGAGTACTTTGAATCCACATCAGGGATATGATTAATATATCTATTATAATCATATAATCTTCTACTTTTTTCTTTTGAATGGTGTTAATGGATTAAATAGTCCTAAACCATGATATGATCTAACAACCATTTTGGTGCATACTGATTACATTTTCAATGAATACATACATTAGGTTTATATGATCAATATTTCTATCAAACTTCTCCTTGTAGATATAACTTTGTTAAATATTAAATGTGAAGATCAATGTGTCCAATTTCATATCATCTCTTCGGTAGTGAAACTAAAAAATATTAAATTTCTAGAAGGAATATGATAACACTTTATCATTCTAAATTGGTAAAAAAAATATCACTTTCTATAAAAATCACTGTATATGCAGAATAATTCTGCACTAGTGGGTAAAGTGACAACATGTGTATTGATTAGACACTTTTATAAATATTTAAATCTCTCCTCATATTCATTAATTTAGAAACACATCGCTCCACTTGGAGTAGGAATGGTTAGTGGGCATTCAAATGAATATATGTTTTTTGAAAAATAGATGATAGAACAACAAATATCCAAAGAAAATATCCATCTCTATCAAATATTTAGTTTTAGGATATCCTGCAATTGCATAGTTTTTTTTGAAAGACCTATATATATCCCTTTACCAGTGATTGAATTCCCCCATAATGTTATCTTCTCCATCAAAAACACTTATTTACATTAATTATAATAAAAGTTTCCTTTTTCATGTTATTTAGTAAAACATCCAAATAGTCGACATGTGGCTTATTTATATTTAAGTATATAATAATATCATTTATAAATAATACGGTAATTGTTTTTTGGAAATCTCTGATGTCGCAATTCATTAATTCAATGAAAAAAACTATTGAATTAGTGATTCAAAATAGAATCACAATGAACTCATAGTTAACATACTTTTTATGAAAAGGGGTCTTATGAAGATACCCCCTCACCATTAATTAAAAATTTTCTGACTAATGATCTTATTTTTACAAGTATTGGGGTCTATATATATTTCCAACAAGTTATTAATCCAACAAAAAATATACTTGTTCATTACCGTCATCTAATTGTGATTATTATTATCAATATAGAGGCACAATGTCCTATACATCATTATGACTAAATGGACTAGTGCACCTCATGGTTAAAAACATGGGAATGCAAACTCTTTATCAAGATTCACAAATAGTTTCCTCTTAAACACTTCATTTTCAATAGTATTCAATAAATATGGAGTCCTGGATACTGTAAGAACTTCATTTATATGTTTTATTATGAACTCACACTATCATTTTGGAGGATGGACAAGGAATTATTCAGGAAACAAATCAAAATATTTCTTCAAAATTTTCATTTCGTCAAGTTAAAACTTTACATTAGTTTCAATAATCATATCTTGATACACTTTATCATAAGGTTATAATATCTTTTATTTAGATAATCATTCAAAATAAAGTTGATCCACCTCCATGAACTTTTGTATAATACCAGGGAGATTCACAATACATGGGGGTCTACATTTCATGGTGATTTATGTTGAATATATTTATATATATATATATGTTGAATTCCAATCCATAGTTATAATTTCATTAAATTTGTGTAAATTTGGTATTACATGGTTCACTATAATGCTCAATTTAAAAATATAGACAATAGAGAAGTTATATAATTAAGATACAATAATTACCCTATTATTCTTTTACATTGATAGCTCCACTTACATATTATATGGTTGGGTATGAATAGTAATATTGAAAATTAATGATATAAAAGAATTTATATAACCTAAATAAAAAATGTATATTCACTATCTTTTAAATAATTACTAACTTACATGTCACAACATAATTTTCAAGATCCACTTCAGTTGTTGTGATTGAATAAGCTCTCCACTACACTCTTAGAATTGTAGTTTGTTTTTGTTGGTAATATTTTACATCCTCGATAATAGTTTATTTCATTTTAATGTATCCTTGTTCACTGATATATATTTCATCATTGAGGGAACACAATAAATTTTACTCATTGATTTAATATACATGAATCTTCAAATATTTTCAAAGACTCTACATTATTAGCTGAATAAATTGGTTAACATTACATTAGGGGTCAATGAAAAAGTCAGAGGTTTTTCATTAAAGTCTTTCAATAATCACCCTATATTCCTTGATTGATTATTATTCATTAATTTTGAGGAAAAGTAAAACCCTATAAATTTTAATTTATAGTGTTTGAGGAAACTATTTATCAAAAATAATTTTCTAAAATTTTTTAACTCCATTACTCATTCTTTTAATTGGGATTGGTAATTTTGATTAATGTCATCCATTGATTAGCTTCTCCCTCAGAATGAAAAACAACCCGCATTAATATATCCTACTTATAAAATTAAATGATGGATAATTTATTTTTAATAATTTTTAATAATTTTTACATGATTAATGGATATAAGGATACAATGAATGTTGCAGGACTTTGTCACATAAAGGTTGAAGTGCCCGGATCAGTGTGATCACTGAGAGGGGGAGGGGGTGAATCAGTGATCCTTTAAAACATTTTACTAATTGATTTTTTATCAATTAAACCTCTATGGATTGTTAAGGCCTTGATCCACTCTTCTTGTATCTCTCAGCCTTTCCTCGAGTGATGCAGTAAATGTAATGGCACATGACACAAGTATTTACAAGGTTCGGCACCAAAGGCCTACGTCCTTGCCATGTTGGTTATATGCCCCAACATGGTTTCATCCATTATAATCTGTTAGTATTACAATGGTCAATACAGAGTCCCATTGTATCTCTCCTGAGTCACGCAGGAGGGTCTTTATACTGCATCCCACAGTGTTACCAAAGTCCCACTGGCCTGCTCCAGAATCCCACTGAAGACTTCTTCCAGCATGAGTCGCACAGGGGGATTCTCCTGGCTTCTCGAGTCACACGAGCAACACTTCTTCACTTCAAGTTCTTCAAGTATCTTCAGCAGCCTGGGATAAAGACTGTCAGCCTTGCTCTTCACTTCTGATCACTTGATCAGGTCTTCTCGTCTTGCTCAGGATTTATCTCCTTCTTCTCAGGATGACCTGGACTCTCTCTTCAAGAATCTTCAACAGCCTCTGACACGGTCTGTTGGTCTTGCTCAAAACATCTGATCACTTCTGTTGATCAGGGTCTACTCAATTACTGAATACTCAGGCAGCTGATGTCTTTAACTTCAGTCTGGCTTCAGTCTCACTTCACATCAACTTCATGCACTGAGTGCATGGCATCTTTGATATTCTTCAAGATCTTCTAGTCTTGGACAACTCAAATGCACACAGCCTGATTTAGCTTCGTTCACGTGTGCATGTGCATGCATGCAAGCATGCACTCCCCTTCTTCTCTTCTTGGTGCAGTAAAACCCTCAAAGGGTAATAACTCCTTAAGCACACACACCTTCTTCACTCACACACTTTGTTCAATTTGTTCACACACTTAAAAGTGTATTATACTCTAGTGTGAGAGTCTTTCACTTCTTCTTCTTAGTGTGTACACTTCATTTTGCACACTCACTAAGGTTCGGCCTTATTGTTCTTATTTGCACCCATCTTGTTCACTTTTCACACACAAACGGTGTATGTCTTCACTTGGCACACAAAGGCACTAAGGTCTTGGCCAAGGTGTGTCCTTAGGTTCTCTTTGCAATAAAAAATGCATACGGACACTTCAATTCTTGCACACACAAATGTTAGGGCCTTCACACTTTTAAGCACACACAAGGCTCGGGTCTTCCTCCTCTTCTTACACACACACACTAGGTGTGCCTTGTCTTCACCCGAGCCACTGCCGCAAGGGAGGCATGCATGTGGTGTTCCTTTCTTCTGTTCACAGCCGCACAAGGTGCACTGGCAAGGGCCGCGCAAGGTGCAACACACCATTTCCTTCTTCCAATTCACAAGCACACGGTGAAAGGTGCGCAAGGTCTTGGTGCAAGTGGCAGCCGCGGGTCGCGCAAGTACCACTGCCGCGCAGGGGGCGTGGTGCACAGAGGGAGCGTGCACGGTCGCGCTGCCCAACCTCTCCATCCTGTCGCGCAAAGGGGTAGCGCTCATGGGACCTCCCTTTCTTCTATCACGCAAGGAGTGCGCAAAAGGAACCTCATGGAGCCTCTCATGGATCTGGGCTTCACTGCCGCGCAGGGGGCGCGCAGGGTGTTCTTCGCGAGGCTTGGAGCACTCACGGGACGCCAAATTTTCAACAAAGGATCAGCAAGAAAATAGAGAGCCTCAGCCACTCTTTTTATAGGTAGAGGGATTCCTCATATCTTCCGCGGGATATAAATCCAAATTCCCGAAATTCTCGGGTTTTCAAGATTCTTCAAATCTGGATTTTCTCCTCTGTTTCACGCGGGTTCTTTATTTTTCAGCCTTCTCCACGTGCATGCATTTTAGAACATGTGCATGGCCTTATTAAAATCCAATCCATGCAAAACACTAACACATGAAGCCTCGGCAAATTTGTTTGCCTTGGAATTCTTTGAAATCTTCCAAACTTTGCATGCATTCCCATTTTATTGAATGATCATGTTCGTTACGTCGAGACGAACCCAATGGATCCTTCAGCTAAAACAACGGTGGCTGGGAACTCGAAATTCATCTTCAGGAGGCGCCTGGTTTGAAGGAGGAGTCGCGGGTGGCCTCGGGCGAGCTCAAGGTAGATTAAGACTCCTCAATCGTTGGATCCAGAGTTTAAAAGACATCGGACAGCTTGGATCAGAAGATCTCGCACGGGATCGATCGTGCGGTCAAGATCTGGTGAGCGATCGATCGAGCGGCCAGGATTCGCTCCGCGGCAAAATCCCGCATCCCACATCGAATCGGCGGCCGGTTTCCACGCGGTTTATCAATGTTCCTCTCCCAATGAATGGCCAGTTGAATCTCCTCCCCTATCGGTGCCGCCCCGCACCGTGTTCTTCTGTGGGTGCGCTCTTGCGCCCACCCCTGCCACTCGGGCGCGCCACTGGCGCCCATATGCTTCCTCGGGCACACTACTGGCGCTCACGCTACGCAGGGCTTGACACTCCCCTGCGTGGCCTGGGGGCTTATACACGGCCCTGGCCTCTCAGGCTGGCCCCATGGGATCCTCCTTGGGTGTGGCGACCTCGAGTCCCACAAGTGCCTTGGGGTTGAACCCTTAAGGCTGGCCCTTGGTGGCTTCCTTTTTGCTTGAGGAAACACTAAGTACTTTGTATACAAACAAAGTAACCAAGTGTAAATGCCAAATGCCTCTTCTTCTTCTTATAATCCATTCTTTCCATTTCTTCTTCATTCTTATTCCACAAACATCCTCAACTCCTTTCAATCATGTATTCTAGACATATGAGACATTTGTATAAGGTTCTCCATCAATAGAAGCTCCTGAATCACATATATTCTTCAATGTTCTTCATTGAACCAATCGGAGATCAAGTTGGATCAATTTCAATTCATCATCCACTAAGAGATAGTGCATGGTCTTCATTAATCCACATCATCCACTTAGTAGTTGTGGAGGGATCAACTTTCATCTCCTCATGCATTGTTAAGATAATGCATGGTCTTCAGACATTGTTGTGACATTGTATCCAGTTGATATAAGTTCTCTGAGCATAATGATCAGCTCAACAATCGTCTGATGTAATGATGATGCTCCATCGTCATCCATTCTTCAAGTGGTGTAACTTAGTATCATCTTGATACAAGTATTGAAACATTAAGATCAGTTCTACAATCATCTGATATACATAGGGAATGTTTCAACTACAACATCCTATGTCACTTAGTGAATCTCCTAAGTGACATGCATCTTAGTACCATGGCCATTCTCCATTCATCACCCACACCATAAAATCCTTTGTCATTCACATATTGAAACTCCTTGACATCCATCCATTCCTTGACAACAGCATACCTCATTGACAACAAATGAAACACAGTGCACTTCAATCTGCCCCTTTGTATTTGTTGTCAATACACTATTCCTGCACATATGAATGTGTCAATATGTGTGACAATATTTTCTCCCCCTTATTGGAAATCAAATGCAAAGGTGTGGTGTGGTTCTCTTCAAAATATTTCTTCCTCCCTTTGAAAAGTATTTTCATGAAAAACACTAAGAGAGGGATGATGTCACATGTTCTCTTTAGAAAGGAACCTTTAGTAAATCAACTCTAAGTCTACTTGGGCTAACCCGGTGTAGAAAACAAGAGTGATATAACCAAGGTACTCAATGCTGTCCAACATTCACTGTACATGTGAGATCATGCTCCAAGGGGTTGAAATTTTTCAGATATAACAATAAATTGCTAAATCATGCACATACTTCACAAGACTCATTAGACAGTTCAGTGCAATGATAAAGCTCCCCCTTTCAACCATTTGACTTCAATAAATACTCCCCCTTAATTGTCATGATGAATACAATTAATAAACAAGGGATGAATGTATGATTGGAATACCTTCAGCTTTTCTCAAGATGGTATTAAATCTTAGATTACCATCTTCTCCAGATTGGCTCCCCCTCACGGGGTGCACTCCATTCTATCCAAACCAATCTCTAGATGAGAATGATCATCATCTTCAATTCCCTGAAATGTTAGTACATGTAAATACAAGTTGTTAGGGAATAAGATGGAACCTCCTTGGTTCATCAATGTGAACAACAAGGTTGAGAAGATTCTCTCAACCGAGATGTCCCATTTTCACCATTCTTCACACTTTCACATTTGATCTTCAATGATGTTTGTGCTGGTGTGGATCTCAATATATCTTCATGTGAAATCCACTTCTTCCCTTTTGCCTTAGCAATGGCCAGAACTTCATCTTCAGCTCTTTGCAGATCTTTTGCAAGTTTCAACTGATTTGGCAATATGACTAGTAAGTCACTTGGAAGTGTGGCCTCAGTTATATAAATTCCACATGGTTCCTTCGATGATTTCAAGCAACCTTTCTTAGGAAACTTGTTTTCAATCAATCCCTTCTGCTTCTTCTGGATTGATTGTATATTTGATTTCAGTCTGCTTCTATTGATTTCCATGGCTTGTTTACAAAGATCCATGGTATGCCCTTTCATTACACAGTAGAAGCATTTCTTCTTGGTGGTCCTTATGGATGCATCACCATTCTTGGATTTAGACTCCAAGGTCTTCTCTTCCTTTTTCATAATCTTATTGGGAGCATCATCCACTTTTTTATGCTAGCTTCCCAAGGATTCTTTCTGAGCCAGGTTCTGTGATCATTTCTTCTTTTTAGCTCTGGATACAGTTAGAGATTGGCATGTATCTTTTTGACCACTTTTGCAATCATCCCAGATGTTGTCAAGTAATCCAAATCTATTTGTAGTAAACAGATGTCTCTGGACCAGTGGATGCTTCTTCTTTTCTTCTGGCTTGCTCCCCCATGGCATGGGCTTCTTTTGTGCTTTGACATTCAGTGGATTGTACCAATAATCCTTTGTACAGTGCCCATACTTATTACAACACCAACACTGACCCAAAAATCTTGACCTCTTCAGTCCTTCTTATTGTTGGGTACTTTTCTTGACTTGCTGTGTTGTTCCAGGAGAGAATTCTTTCTTCACTGTCTTCATCCATACTTGTTTGGATTCATTCTTCCACCCTGCACTTTTAGTAGAAACACTTTTAGAAGCATGAGTACAAGATGGTATAGATGGTACCTTCTTTTTAGAAGATGTTTCCCTTTCATTAGAAGATGTCTTTCTTTTAGAATCATCCTTCTCAATGCATACTTGTGTAGCAACATTCCTTCTATCAGCTGACTGGGAGGTTTCAGCTTTGGGTGATTGCAGATTTTTCAATATCACCTCTTGTTCTAAGCATTTCATGTTGAGGGAGTTCTTCTCATCCTCAACAGTTCTTAGCCTTCCTTCCCATTTTTCTTTCAGCTGTTCTAACTGGTCTTCGTGCACCTTCTTCAATTGTAGCAATGAATTGTCAAGCACCTTCACCATTTTGACTTTGTCTTCGAGTTGAGCATCTCTGACATTCATTTACACTTTGTGAAACTTCTCCAGTGCATGGAAAACATCTTTGATCATTATCATAAAGATTTCTTTCTCCGAAGAGCTTCTTTGTAATTCTTCATCAGTGTCTTCAAATATTTCATTGCAAAGGGAAATAGTTTCATCTTTAGCCTTCACCAGCTTTCTGAGAGTGTTGGTTATGCCAACCCTTTTAGCCAACTGATCTTCCATTGTATTGGATTCTTCTTCTAGATGTAATTTTTCTTCTTGAAGATCAAGGATTCCTGTAGCTATACACATTGCCACCTCCTTGGGGACTGTCTTCTGAAGATATTCGATTGCACTTTGAAGATATTTCATTGTTCCAACTTCATCATAGCTTGGACAAGCTTTCTTCATCTTCTTGGCTTGTTTCTTCTTTCTATTTTTCTGAGTCTTGGCAGATATCTCCATTTGAGGCTGGTCACTCATTTCCTCAAATCTGCACTTCATAAAGACTCCCGTGGATCTTTTAGAGGTAACCTACCTTTGATACAAATTGAAGTTCCCGGATCAGTGTGATCACTGAGAGGGGGAGGGGGTGAATCAGTGATCCTTTAAAACTTTTTACTAATTGATTTTTTATCAATTAAACCTCTATGGCTTGTTAAGGCCTCGATCCACTCTTCTTGTATCTCTCAGCCTTTCCTCGAGTGATGTAGTAAATGTAAAGGCACGTGACACACAGATTTACAAGGTTCGACACCAAAGGCCTACGTCCTTGCCATGTTGGTTATACGCCCCAAAATGGTTTCTACCATTATAATCTTTTATTATTACAATGGTCGATACAGAGTCCCACTGTATCTATCCTGAGTCCCACAAAAGGTTCTTTATACTGCATCCCACAGTGTTACCAGAGTTCCACTGGCCTGCTCCAGAATCCCACTGAAGACTTCTTCCACCTTGAGTCTCACAGGGGGCTTCTCCTGACTTCTCGAGTCACACGAGCAGCACTTCTTCACTTAATGTTCTTCAAGTATCTTCAACAGCCTGGGATAAAGACTGATGGCCTTGCTCTTCACTTCTGATCACTTGATCAGGTATTCTCATATTGCTCAGGATTTATCTCCTTCTTCTTAGGATGACCTGGACTCTCTCTTCAAGAATCTTCAACAGCCTCTGATAAGGTCTGTTGGTCTTGCTCAAAACTTCTGATCACTTCTGTTGATCAGGGCCTTCTCAATTACTGAAAACTCAGGCAGCTGATGTCTTTAACTTCAGTCTGGCTTCAGTCTCACTTCACATCAACTTCATGCACTGAGTGCATGGCATCTCTGATATTCTTCATGATCTTCTGGTCTTGGACAACTCAAATGCACACAACCTGATTTATCTTTGTTCACGTGTTCATGTGCATGCATGCAAGCATGCACTCCCCTTCTTCTCTTCTTGGTGCAGTAAAACCCTCAAAGGGCAATAACTCCTTAAGCACACAGACCTTCTTCACTCACACACTTTGTTCAATTTTTTCACACACTTAAAAGTGTATTATACATTAGTGTGACAGTCTTTCAATTCTTATTCTTAGTGTGTAGACTTCATTTTGAACACTCACTAAGGTTCGACCTTGTTGTTCTTGTTTTCACCCATCTTGTTCACTTTGCACACACAAATGGTGTATGTCTTCACTTGGGACACAGAGGAACTAAGGTCTTGGACAAGGTGTGTCCTTAGGTTCTCTTTGCACACAAAAATTCATACGGTCACTTCAATTCTTTCACACTTAAATGTTATGGCCTTCACACTTTTAATCACACACAAGGCTCGGGTCTTCCTCCTCTGCTTGCACACACACAGTAGGTGTGCCTTGTCTTCACCCGAGCCACTGCCGCAAGGGAGGCACGCAAGTGGTGTGCCCTTCTTCTCTTCACAGCCGCACAAGGTGCACTGTCAAGGGCCGCGCAAGGTGAAACACCCCACTGCCTTCTTCAAACGCACAAGCATAAGGATCAAGGTGCGCAAGGTCTCGGTGCAAGGGGAAGCCACGGGTCGCGCAAGTACCACTGCCGTGCAGGGGGCGCGGTGCACAGAGGGAGCGCGCAAGGTCGCGCTTCCCAACCTCTCCATCCTGTCGGGAAAAGGGGTAGTGCGCAGGGGACCTCCCTTTCTTCTTTCGCGCAAGGAGTGTGCAAAAGAAACCTCACGGAGCCTCTAATGGCTCCGAGCTTCACTTCCGCACATGGGGCGCGCAGGGTGTTCTTCGCGAGGCTTGGAGCACTCACAGGATGTCAAATTTTCAACAAAGGATCAGCAAGAATATAGAGAGCCTCGACCTCTCTTTTTATAGGCAGAGGTATGCCTCATATCTTCCGCGGGATATAAATCCGAATTCCCGAAATTCTCGGGTTTTCATGATTCTTCAAATCTTGATTTGCTCCTCTGTTTCACGTGGGTTCTTTATTTTTCAGCCTTCTCCACATGCATGCGTTTTAGAACATGTGCATGGCCATATTAAAATCCAATCCATGCAAAACACGAACACATGAAGCCTCGGCAACTTCGTTTGCCTCGGAATTCTTTGAAATCTTCCAAACTTTGCATGCATTCCCATTTTATTGCATGATCGTGTTCGTTACGTCGAGACGAACCCAATGGATCCTTCAGCTCGAACAACGGTAGCCGGGAACTCGAAATTCATCTTCGGAAGGTGCCTGATTTGAAGGAGGAGTCGCGGGTGGCCTCGGGTGATCTCAAGGTAGAGGACGACTCCTCAACCGTCGGATCTGGAGTTTAAAAGACATCGGACGGCCTAGATCAGAAGATCTCGCACGGGATAGATCGTGCGGTCGAGATCTGGCGTGCGATCGATCGAGCGGCCAGGATTCGCTCCGCGGCAAAATCCTGCATCCCACATCGAATCGGCGGCCGGTTTCCACGCGGTTTATCAAAGTTCGGCTCCCAATGAATGGCCAGTTGAATCTCCTCCCCTCTCGGTTCCGCCCCGCACCGAGTTCTTCTGCGGGCGCACTCTTGCGCCCCCCCTGCCACTCGGGCGCGCCACTGGCGCCCATATGCTTCCTCGGGCGCACTCCTGGCGCTCACGCTACGCAGGGCTTGACACTCCCCTGCGTGGCCCGGGGGCTTATACACGGCCCTGGCCTCTCGGGCTGGCCCCATGGGATCCCCCTTGGGCGTGGCAACCTCGAGTCCCACATGTGCCTTGGGGTTGAACCCTTAAGGCTGGCCCTTGGTGGCTTCCTTTTTGCTTGAGGAAACACTAAGTACTTTGTATACAAACAAAGTAACCAAGTGTAAATGCCAAATGCCACTTCTTCTTCTTCTATGCAATTCTTTCCATTTCTTCTTCATTCTTCTTCCACAAACTTCTTCAACTCCTTTCAATCATGTATTCTAGACTTATGAGACATTTGTAGAAGGCTCTTCATCAATCGATGCTCCTGAATCACATATATTCTTCAATGTTCTTCATTGAACCAATTGGAGATCAAGTTGGATCAATTTCAATTCATCATGCACTAAGAGATAGTTCATGGTATTAATTAATCCACATCATCCACTTAGTAGTTGTGGAGGGATCAAATTTCATCTCCTCATGCATTGTTAAGACAATGCATGGTCTTCAGACATTGTTGTGACATTGTATCCAGTTGATACAAGTTCATTGAACTTATTGATCAGCTCAACCATCGTCTGATGTAATGATGATGCTCCATCATCATCCATTCTTCAAGTGGTGTAACTTAGTATCATCTTGATACAAGTATTGAAACATTAAGATCAGTTCTACAATCGTCTGATATACATAGGGAATGTTTCAACCATAACATCCTATGTCACTTAGTGAATATCCTAAGTGACATGCATCATAGTACCATGGCCATTCTCCATTCATCACCAACACCATCACATCCTTTTTCATTCACATATTGAAACTCCTTGACATCCATCCATTCCTTGACAACAACATACCTCATTGACAACAAATGCAACACAGTGCACTTCAAAGGTCACAATTGAAAATTTTCCTTTTGATGGGGGTATGTGTTTTCATCATTATTCTAGTTTACAATAATTACATGAGATTATTTAGTTTATATATATACAAAGAGTTCATGACTCCTCCTCCCATTATTATGGGTATATCATTTGTCCATTACCCATCACATTGGTTGTTGACTTGGTTCCACAAATTTACATTCAATAACTAAACAAAAGGATGACTGGGAATCAGAATTTTCAGGCTATTAAAATTATAAAAGGGATACTATAAAAACATAGGGGATAACATATAAATTACATAAACTCATTAATATATTAATTTAAATGTTTCAATATATATTATACAATGTCTATTTCCAAACATATTATTTGTTGGGAAATGTTTCCCTTTAGGGTTGTACATAATGAACCTATGATCCTACCGAATCATATCCCCTAAGAGTGTCAAAAAAATAATGTTTCATTACATGTTTTTTATTAAAGAGGTGACAGTCGATTCAATTCCCTATTCACTCTTTTCATGGTTATTATTTTTAGGTAAAATATTTCCAGAGACACCTCGATTTGTAGTATGCAAGCATGGTTTTTTCTTGGAAAATACATAATATATAGATTACCATATTTTTTGGATTTTTTCCTATGTTTGGTATTATCTCTAAGGATATCACTAAATATTTATATTTCTAATATCTAAAAAGAACTATACCCTAACATGATACCAAATATTACAACTCATAGAAAAAATGGGAGCTATAAAGTCCCACAATGGACATAATAAAGGGGCTTCTATAAATTCTAGTAATGTAATAATAAAATTATATCATGTTGGATGTAATACATCTCAGTGAATGTGAATTGTCAATATGACATAAAATGGATGAGGCTCATAAAATTTAATATTAACGAAATATATTGTATTTAAATCAAGTCAATATAAAAATGTGGTAATAAGAAAAAACATGACATTATAAGAATAAATAAATGTTAATCACTAAGACATCATAACATATTGTTCTCATGGATAAAATCTCATTCATCATACATGGGATCTCAAGAGATAAAAATGTTAGACAATAATTTGTAAGGATAAATAATTTAGGTCCCAAAAACCATATGCATATCATATATATGTATAAATGTGTCACATAGATTAGACAACATCAAAACCCCTTCAAAAAAATATATTGAAATTATGGAGTTTAGGTCAGATAAATTAATTTCCCTAACCAATTAAATATTGGTACATCTTGGTGAATATAATTGAGTGTAAATGAGAATTGGTATTCACTAATGAAATTTTTGGCATGGAAAAATCACATGCTAATTAAGTAAAAAAATAAGCATACTTAATGATTCATCGAAGGGTCTAATAGAGTGAATGGTGGAATCCCATGAAATATAAATCATAAATTAATTCAAATGAATTTTCGAAAGTAAATTAAAACATGACAATTTGTAAATTAAATGGCATAATACCGAGAAATATCTTGAATAAATTAAGGGAGAGTGTCCCCTTTCATTAGAATAGTGACTACTTGGGTAATGTTTATAACTGATTAGGATATATGATATATAAATATTAGAAAATAAATTAGATATTAAATTTATAAATATATATATTAATTAAAAAAGAATCTATTTTTCATTCCAATAGCTAAATATGAAGAAGGTGCTGGAATGAAAAAAGAGAGAAATATACATTATCATGATAATGTGATTATTAAAGACTTAGGGAAGCATCATATGATAATGTAAACACATTAGAAGGGATTAAGATAGGTATAAGGATAGTAAATTTGTTAAAAATGTGATTTTACTAAATATTTGTGGGAGTTTGAGGTTATCTAAACAAATATATCTAATGATTATTATAAATTTCTAAACATAGGTTATAGACAATATATGATAAAATAATCAAAACCACACATTCTATGATGGTTCTTGACTATTATATACATCAAATATGTGTTTGTTTCAATATTTTAATTATCTATGAAATGACATATTAAAATTATACCATTGGTGGTGTGGAAGAGAATCATTTTTATAAATCATTTATTTTAAAGAATTAAAATATTATATAGGTTTTAAGGATTAATTAATGTTTCATAAAAATAATTAAATAATTTAAAACATATTATTTTCAATTATAAACATATATTTTGTTATAGGTATCACATAGGGTAATTATTATATTCCTTTAGATATATTATGTGGTCATAATACATGCAGTACATTTATACTATATTAAATTATTACCAGAAAATTAAACTGTCTTAGAATATTATGAAAAATTTACAATCGGCTAATTTATAAATGATTGTATTAAAAATATTATTTATTTTTTTAGAAATTATTTTAAATTTATTAGAATTTATACATTAAAATAAAATTCCTTATATGCTATAAAATACTAGTTTTTCGATGTTTACCATTTTTTTCCCTTATAAAAATTACATTCGAGTTCATTAAATTATAATAACATGTTTATTTAAATAATTTTTACCTTATTAAAATAATTTATAAAATATTATTTATTTTAATAATATTTTCATGTATCAGAATATTGTCTTAATTGATTATATATTTCTCCCAAAAATAAAATTTTATACAGGAATTTTAATAAATACTTTTTATTAAACTCAAAATATTATCATTGATAATGTAATAAAAAAACATGATAAATATAAAAATTATTTCATAAAAATATATAAAATTTATACATATAGGTTATAGATACATAAACAATAATTATATTAGTGTATTCCCCATGGGTAACGATTTTTTTGTGGCACTTTCTTGGGGTGGTTTAGAAAACATGGTTTGGTGTGTCATCTTGATAAGCTCAAAATTCTCCTATAGATATTTTTCATGAGCATAAGTTCTTCAGTATAAAAATTTCCATGGTCAATAGAAAATATTGGTGATTCCATATCTCTTAGAATCGTCGATAAATGGGATTCATATGGTATAACTCTCATGGTTGAGTCCATCACTTCATTCATATATATCTATTGTAATTTGTTTTAGACATTAATATATAATAATATTAGTTGACTTTAAAAAATGGATATATTTTCAATTGTTATGATTTTTTATGATCTTCTATGAGTAACATCAAATTTCATTCCAAAATAACCAAATGGTTTCAGGTGTTTCATGTAATTGTATAAATTAATAAAAAATTAATTCATTCAAAAATTAAATTCCACTAAAATAAGATTGATTTATTAGAATTATAGTTGGTAATTGAGGCTCAACCATGACCGAGTGACAAGTTATCCTTTTTGAATCATAATCATCCACTTTTCATTCCATACATAACCACAAAAATGTGCCTTTATATCTTTGTACATATTTTGGATGTATGGGTGAACCATCCATTTTGAATTATGATTATTGAAATAACATGTTCTTGGAAATATTGGGGAAAGACTATTCGATCAAACAATTGAACACATAGTTTCAATCGTTATTCCATTCATCAATGAGATCCTCCATAATTATGTTGTTGTGTAATTATATGGAAATTGGTATTTTCTCTTTGATAATCCTTGAAATTATTAACCAAATCGGTTATCCTTTTCACTAAAAAATAGTGTGACTTAATTATAGTTAGTGAGATTCAAATAAATATCATTAATAATACTCATAAATTACCTCTTATCAGAATATCCTTTATTTATTTAATATATAACTGTCAACTAAAATCATCATCCATGTAATTTCCATTTATAGGTGTATAAATCATTTATATGTCAAACTACTATATATTTTCCTTCAATTATCATTATTCTTTGATAAAATATCATTGTGAAAATAATTTTTCTAAAATTTTATTGTCTTTGAACATAGTGTAATAATCTTCAAAGAGAAAATAACACCATGTTTTTAATGAAACATCCACCATAGAAAAATAAAACTCAATAAATAGATAATTATTCTCATGATTTAATAACATTCATTATCCATAAGCTACTTCATGATCACACTATAGAGAGAATAACCAAGTCTAGTTCTAGATGTGTAAGAGTAAACCACATAATATTTTCAGGATTCAAAAAAGATTCTTATTAGAGAAAAGTTTATCCATAATTTATGATCCCTCAAGGTTTTATAATTATAAATCCATTGAAATGGAGTGACGTTTCCCATTATTGTGTCCCATTTGTGAATATTTTATCCAATAAATATGATCTCAAAAGGTTTTATAATTATAAATACATTAAAATTGAATGATTTATCCCATTATTGTTTTCATATGAGATAATATTCATAAGATGTATTGAACAAATTGACAATATTAAACTAATAATCCTTAAAATCAATTTTTGACCCATAAATATTTCATTCGTTACTAAGATACAACATATCAAATTTTTGATGTGTATACTAGAAAAAAAATATTAATGGCATGTCTAGGGAAACAAACCAATTATATCCAGAAATCACATTTTAAGGATTCTTTTATATAACAAACACATTCGTATAGTTATCTACAAAACCTCTTAAAGTTACTTTGGTTTTTCTAATATTGACAATACACTAGTGTGGAATACACAAATACCACACTGAATGATTATAGGTATCAATAAAATTCCTTTTTTTTCAATTTCAGGATTACCATTGGGATATTTGTAAGACCAATGGTAATAACCACATAATAATAATGACTATAAAAACACCTTAATGAATTTTTTGGAGTTCCCTCTTTCCGAAATTCGAGTTGGTAACACCCTAATCATTAATCGAATTTATATAATCATTGGGTTCCCTTTTAAATTTCAAAATGTAATCTAATTTGAGTTATTTTCATTTAACAGTTATCATAACCTGTTTAAGCTTATGATAATCTAAAAAAATTCTTAATGAACTATAGTAGACCAATGATACATATTTGGTATTGTAAACCCATTATGTTCTATTAATTTATATTTGATCATCATGTCCTCTAATTTTTGTGTGTCATTCTAATAAATATTAGTGAAATTTGATTTCATCCTGGAAGGAGATCAATTGAAAATTACACATTCCTTTTATGTATAAAACTAGTGAAATATTTGGTAAAAATTTCATAGTAGAGATCAAAAATGGTAGGGAAATTTTTAATTTCAACTATTTCATTGTTCGACAAATGGAATATTGTTTATTAATAAAAAATAGTTCACCCATTTGTTCTAATGGTACATTCATTTTAGGATTTACATACAATTATAAATTAAAAAAAAATCCTTTGTAACATCATATGATGTAATCTTTAATCATAACATTTAACAATCGATATGGGCCTTGAAATAAACTATCCCACTCATTCCCCTAGTCCATTAAAAGTTATCTATTTCCTTAAAATAAAATGTCAATAAAATCTAGACTTCATTGATAATTGTACATCACGATTCGCATTTATATTCCATATAGTATAATTAATCAAGAATCTCCTAGGAACATATAATTATATAGGCCTTTTGAAAGTATTATTACACTAATTTAAGAATTATTATCAAATAAATATAATACAAGGATAAAAAATTATAGTGTTTTCTAATGACATGGAAAATAAAATCAAATAAAAAATAAAAAAATCAATAAATTTATCTCAATAATGAACTCATATCTCGCTTTTATCTCCTATAACTACACATGATATCCTAAGGAATACATAGAAAAAATTGATGATCTAAAATTACATATACTTGAATAAACATGTGAATAAGGAATAGTAAATTATTTACAAAGAAAAACCTATTATCATAAAATGACAAACTAATGAAAAATACAAGGAAAATATAATTTTAAACAAGTAATATTATGGTATTGGAAAGGCAATGAATTGAAAGAAACATATAACATGAAAAAAACATGGGTTTAGGCTAACTACAAAGACAGTTTCAGATGGTGGACAAAGTACCATAATAGATTATGCTTAATCCTTAATCCCATAACAGATGTATCATGAGAAAAAACATTACCCAATAAATTTTAACACTATCTCTGTGCACCCATAACAACATGTTCATGCATACGTTTTCCACATAAAGAATCAAACATAAAGAATAAACATAAGGTTTACCCATGGAATGAAATGTATATCATAATCATGTCACAATGTATTACAAAAGGGTGTATCATATTTCTATCAGTGAAATATGATATTAAATAATTTCTATAAAATCATAAAATAATAATAAATATTGAATAATGATGGCCAAAAAAAATTAATTATTGAAAAAAGTGGCTAAGAACCTTTATAATTAGACCAATATACTAATATTTAATGGAAAATATTAAAGAGTATTTAAAGGGAAGAGAGGAAAAAATTGTATAAAACAGTAAAAAAAAATTGTTTTTGATGATAAAATGTAAGATTTTAGAAAAAAAATTCATTAAAAAATTTTGTTGAGTGTACTTGAAAATTTGTATAAAATATATATTTCCCATTAATCAAGCATGCATAGAGAGTGAAATTGTTAAATAAACCTTTTGAAACTCATATATACCCATCAAAGAATGATTAATTGATCTATACAAAATGTTTAAAAAATATAAAAAAATTTGGATAAGTATATATGAATAATGAAGAAATACATTAGGATAAAGGGAGAGAAATCATAACATGAATGAAAAATAGAGGATCAGATAGATCCCTTGCATTATGTCTAAACTAATTCTTTACTTTTAAAAAATACCCTCAATAATACAATATAATTCATTATTTATTTACATATTACTCATATATTTTTAATAATTATAATTTTATTTGGGTTACTTATGAACATTTCAATGAGTTATAATAATCAATTTTATCACTCCATGGGAGTTTGATTCAATTTTACATGATTGGTTACCAAGCCTATAAATAGGAATTAACTTTTTGAATGTAAAGAAAAATATATAAGTAAAATGAAATGGAATTTATACACTTAAATAAATTATAATGGTCCAATGAATCATTTTTATAAAGTTAGGAAAATTAATTTGATGAAACAATAAAAATAAAAGTTTAGCATTTTTCAGTAGATTTTAGGAACATCACGAAATAGTTTATTTTTTACATTAAATCATGTCCATGTAATTAATTATAGAATGTGATACCATATATTATATATATATATATATTAACAACATTTTATACAATTATATTTGAATTTAATAGTACCTTGGATTCTATTATGTGAAACGAAAACTCGCCATCCACAAAGTTTGTGAATCGATATTTCGTGGATATTGTTTTCATTTTTAAGAAAACAAATTATAAGAGAATAGATTGTTGATGGATATTTAACTTACAGAATGTATGACCTCATAGTTCAAGTGATAACTAAATCATTATTCTAATAATATCAACAAGTTTCATGCTTTCTGTAAGAATATTTTAATCTGATATCGGTAATGAAAATTTCTATGAATTGGACCCTGATAAGGATGACTCTCTGCCAAACATATCAAACGTCCATAACATATGAGTTATTGTTGACACAACACACCTCCAACATGGGAAAACAGAAATGAACTAAAATGAATCACAATTAGGATTTCATACCATCAATCACCAATTATTAAAAAGCATGAGACACTTCCATCCAGAACTACAATAAGAAGAGTCAACACCATAAGAATGACTCACATCCATGTGTGATACCACCATCATAAAAACTTTTTCTGAGTATAAAATGGTTAATCACCATTACATGTCATATCCATCATTGTTACACACTTATAAAGTCTCACTGCAAAGCATTGAAACTGCTATAGAGAGACACCATTAGAAAGACACACTGTCCCAATTTTTTCATTATTCCGGGACTCACCCCACTGTTTATTTACTTATATTTTTTTATTAATTTCTCCAAAATATAGTTTTTTTAATTTAATTTGAGTCATTTTTTTATTATTGTCTCATAATGGCTGTATAGAATCCATTAAACGATGTTTTCTCCCTGAGTATGAAGATGCTAAATATCCAGATTCTCACCTTGTTAATTATGCATGCTACACATAAAAAGATATGTTTACTCCCTCATGTGAACATGTGAATAAGTTAGAAATTGAATTCCAAAAACATACATATCTGAACCTAATTTCAATAACACACTGTCTACATTATTCTCTACTCGACTACAGAAGCCACAACTTAATACAAATTTATTCCCTTCCTACAGTCAACAATATAAGTTTCAAAGACACTCTATTTTATTGAATCTTCAAGATCCCAACATAATATACTTTCTCAAATTTCATTCAAGTATTCACAATAGATACTAGAAAAAAATAAGCAACTCTATCACTTTATACTTATATATATATATAAATATTTTAAAATTATAAGTAGTGTTTGATACTCTGTTTGTTTTAAAAAATATATCTACTAATGAAAACTATAAGATACATTGATATATTATAAAATTCCTTTTTATCATTTGTACTCCCAAAAAAAACTATGGAAGAAGTCATTTTTTACCTACTATATTGTATACTTCAATGAATAATAGTTGAAGAGGACTTTTGTGTTCTAGACAACTATATACTATTGTAAAACCCAATCAAGGTTGTGGATAAAACTATTTATTTTTCTAAATTGCATGGTTATGGGTGATCAAAAAGTGCAGATTACTAATTCTAAGCTTATAACTGAAACAATTTTATTCAACATTCACCTACATGTTTTATTTGGTTTTATTTTGAATGTTTTCCATAAAATTGAAAATTTTTTAAACTGTAAATAGAAATTAATACATCT
The DNA here is from genome assembly GCA_963277665.1 of Viscum album. Taxonomy (NCBI): domain Eukaryota; kingdom Viridiplantae; phylum Streptophyta; class Magnoliopsida; order Santalales; family Viscaceae; genus Viscum; species Viscum album. Next base: position 1,546,966,746 of record OY728147.1, read on the forward strand.
ATTATTAATCATAATTAGACTTTTTTTAATATTTAAATTTATTAAATTTATTTCAAATGATTAATTCATATTGTATATTATTTTATTAAATACCCAATAAATATTCTATTAAATATTTCAAATGATTGAAATTTATATTGACATTCTATTTTGGTTTACTTGGAAAATTTTAAATTAATTGGGGGAATTTATTTTAATCCATAGTGATCATAAAATCTTTTTGGGTACATAATTCACACCCTAATGAAATATATGCTTTGTCCAGCATTTAGTTTAAATGTATTATACTTTGGTATTTCAGTTTTTCAAAAACTATTCGACTATGATTTTTTTATGATTTATAGATATTTAATTTTTGTAATTTATATATTTAGCAATTTAAATGGATTCTATAAAATATGTTCTGCCACCAATACAACTCCATTTTCAATGGATCTAATTATTCTCTATGAAAAATTAAAATTAAAATGCATATTGAGAGAAAGAGTTTAGAAATAAGTACTACTATATAAGACAAATATGTTTCCATGCTACTTCTAGAAAGGATTTGGTTGTTTTTATTGATCATGATTATAATAATAATTGAAATGTAATGAATTCCATTTACTAATCTTTAGGAGATGATAAATTTAACATAATATATACTAGAAAAATGACATATAAAAATTGGTGTAATTTATCAAATTCACATTCGTGGATAACTAATGTTATGGAAATGATGCTTAACACATATAATATTATGTATGATATCTTTATGAGGAATCATGATGAACCTAGTTATGATGTGTACCTTAGGATCAATGATATAGAGAATTAATGTGGTCACATGGGATCATGATTTTGATAGGGACCAAATTATGCATCTCCTAAGATGATTTCATGAGCGATAGAGAGGCACATCTATTTCCATTAGAGTGTTATGTGATATCAGTAGTCAACCTTTCAAGTGTTTATTGGTATATTGTTGATATATTAAATGAGTAAAAATTTAATTGAGAATATTATGAAGAGCCATGTAGAAAATATGTATCCTTTTAGACTACGAAATCTATGAAAATTAAATAAGATAATATTCAATCTTGTAGTTTTAGTGAGAGTTATTGACCACTTGATAGTGAAAAAAGATAGATCTTATGGCTAGATGTTTCAGGAAAATTTATAAAAAGAATGTTTTCTTGAAATATAAACTGTGAAGTGAAATATAACACTAAATGAAATTGGAAGAGATAATGGAAGATGGATGACAACACACTTGGAGTTACAAGGTATGGGTGAAAAAGAAAAGGAAATTTGAAATATTACTATGCAAATTAAAAGTAAAAAAGAGATATAATGAAAAATGAATTAGTTACAAGGGAAAAAAGGAAAGCCACATGGACTTTTTGGGGACATCTCCATAAATTATAACTCTTCCCCTATATAATAATATGACATAGCCAATATGTGATTTATGGAAAAAAAATTATATGGTTACTACTATATCATCTATATATATTTTTCATATTTTAGAGAATGTAAATAATGAATATGATATTACTAGGGAAGAAATGGTTTAGTACTCTAGTTTGTTGGAAGACCCGTTAAATGATCTAAAAGAATAATATAAAAATATGTAAAGAACGAATTCATTATATAAAAATATTAAATTCAATCAATTTTTTGAAAATAAAAATAATGATCAATTGATGAAGGAGAATGGTAAAAATAAAAATTAAATTGAGAAAATGATGAATAATTTAGAAGTTTTGTAGTAGTGGAGAAAATATCCCTTTTACTTTTGTAAATAAAGTTACACAAAAATATATTAATTTCCAAGACAGAAAAAAGTGTATAAAAGAATAGTATCTATTATATTGAATCTGTTCCAAAACCTGATAGTTCTAAAAATACATATTTTCTAGAGGATCTCACAAAAAAATATTTAAAAAATTTAAACTTGTTTATAGGAAACCAATTATAAAATTTTGGGTTCCTAAACCATTAATTAAAAAAATTATAGACACAATCTATTCTTTGTACCAAAGTAATTCCTTGTATAAATTATATTTTGTTTGAACATGGTTCACAAACCTCATTTAGAAGTCTATGGTACATGGAAAATGGATTTTCAAGACATATTGAAGGATATTATTCATTATTAAAGAGCCTTATTAAATTTGATGTTGTCCATGTCACATGTGGTGACAATGTTAATGAAAAAATCATCAACCTAGGTAAAATTGGAAACAATGTATCTATTTTAATTTCTCAAGTATTATTTGTTGATTGTATGAATTATAACCTGATTTGAATTTCACATCTATGTGATGATGATTTCAATGTAAAATATGAGAAAAATTATTTTAATACTTCTGAATCAAAAAATACTTTAATTATATCTTATTTAAGAAATGGTAATGTTTATGTTATTGATCCGAACTCTTTAATTTCTCAAAAATTCCTTCTGATTAGATGATTTTCAAAAATATCCATTTTTTTGGTATAGAATTATAAGTCATTTCAATGTTCACTCCATTTGGATGATTATTAGGAAAGTGTAGATTAGGTATCCAATTAAAATAGAGTTCCCAAATGATAAAATCTATAATCCATATCAAAAGGGAAGAAGATTAATAATTTTTTTAAATTAATGAAAGAATATTGAACTTCTGAACCTCTTGAGTTGGTTTGTATGGATTTATTTTGACCATAATGATTTTAAAGTATAAATTGGATGAACAATGTCTATGTACTAGTGGAGGATTTTTCTAAGCATTATTGGGTTTTTGTATTACCACACAATAGTGAGGCATGTTGTTATTTCACCAAGTATGATAGATCTATAAAAAACCTATGTGAATATATAATTAATACACTAAATAGTGACCACATACGTGAGTTTGAGAGCCATATACATAGAGTATTTTTTCTCAATAAATGGATACACTCATAAATTAACTACTCATAGGACCCCTTAGTAGAATAGAGTAGTTAATAAAATGAATATAACTCTTCAATAGATAGCCCAGATCCAGATAAATGAGTATGAAAAAACATTATATTTTAGAGTAGAGAATGTGAATAAATACTACTCCATAATAAATATATTTCGAATTTCTCATATCTTAATAATGTCTCCTTATTAGATTTTGAATAATATAAATCTTATAGATGATTACTTTGGATTTTTTTTTCTTACAATCTCTTTATTCTTAATACTATAGTTAATTTTTATAAATTTTTCTTCTATAAGGGATGAAGGAATATTCCTTTGTTATTAAATTTATAGTAAATAATATATAGTTTTCAATAAGAGGACCAAGACTATAGAAGAATATATTCATGTAAAACATGTTTAAGGATATCCACATGATCCCACTACCTCCCTATAAAATCATGATGGTGAATTATCCTCTCTAAAATTAAATTTTAAACATTGTGATTTTTCTATTAAACAAGTAGAAAAATCATTCCATTATGATTAATTTCTAGAATATCCCAACCCTAAAACTATAGAGAATCATGAATTTTTCATTCCTAATTTTCATGGAGAGTTTGGAATAGTTAAATATAACCATGTAGATGATGTTATAGGAGATCTATATAGTCATACAGAGACAATACATTATCTTAGAGACATGATTGAATACCAAGTATTATTTTCTCAACTAGAACCTAAGAACATAAATTAATCCATTCATAATGAATTATCGGTGATGTAAATGTATGACTAATTAAATTAGACTAAAATTAATAATGTATGAGAATTCCTTGATATACTCAATGAAACCATTACAATATTCACTAAATATGTGTTTTGAATGAAGGTAGACGACTGAGGTAGAATTATAGAGGTATTATCGGAATCCATACTTATTTAAATACTATTCACATAGATATAATGTTTAGTTTGGATATGTGTTCTTTCTTTCAAGATAATCCAAATGGGACACACATGGTTTTGTCAAATGAATTTTTAAACACCTATTTTATAATACCAATTTTGGATTTTTTACCCTGTAGAACATGAATTTTATTTGGTTACTTATGTGGATGATAATTTGGGTGGATGTATGTTAGATAGAAAACAATTGATGGAAAGGTCTCTTTTTAGAAAATTCACTTGTATATTAGTGTAGTATGAAACAATATTATGTTGAAATTTCTACTGTTGATATTGAATACATAGTTGTAGGTAGCTGTTAGGAACACATTTTGTGGATGCAAAACACTTTACTAGACAATGGATATCAATTAATACATTTCTACATAAATTGTTACAATAAAAGTTCTATAAAAATTTATAATAATAGGATAAAAAATTCTATAAAAAATATATTGATGTAATACATCACTTTTTCAGTGATCATTTTTGAAATGTTAATATCACCCTTTAATACATTGTTACAGATCATTAGTTGGCTGATATTATTTCAATGCCTTATAATTTTGACAGAATTAATTACATAAAATATGAGCTTGGTGGGATTAATTTTTATTATGTTTACTTTTGTGACAACACCCCATTGGGTATGATAAACTTTTGGGTATGAGACACCATTTTTTATGACATAATGTTGGGTATCACACACTGTTGGGTATGAATCCCCAATGTGGTTGTCTCACAATTTTGATTGTCTCAACATTGTGGTTGTCTCAAAATTATGGGTTTTTGACCATTGTTATTGTAACACTATTATAAATTCCACACAGTTATTTTTCCTTATTTTTCAAATTTTCATTTTTTAAGGTTTTGGTATCATTGGTTTTTTAATCTTATAGTTTATCTTCTTTCTATACCCTAATATGTATATTTCATAGGCTTCTGAATTTGATTTTCAAGTATAATTTTGATTTATATTTGTCTAAAAAACTAAATCCCAAATGATATGAATTAAAAGTTTTTCTACTTCCAGAACAACTTCTTTCTCAGGACTTTCTATTATTTCTTGATCTCGGTGTAACCCTTCATCTTGTGACCTTCAAACATTTACGATTTTCATAGTCTTTGACCTAGCTTACAAGATTGGTCTAAATTGAATTATTGAAGCATCCTTCTAAGTCTTCATTATCTAAGTCTCAACCATATATGAAACAAAGTGTGGTATTACTCTTCATACTACTATAGGACAAGTTAAAACATAGTTTCAATCAATATATTTTATATCTAAAAATGGAGTTGAAGTATAGAATTTTGTCTCATTTAATTATTTAGTGCTCAATGAACTGTAGAAACAAAGTTGGTAAGATTTTTTCCCTTCATAAGATATACCCTTATTTCATAATATATTTTATTATTATTATCACCATGTGGAGTTTTTATTTGATGAAGATAGTTATAACTAGATAAGAAGTTGTGTCAAAGGAAACATAATAGATATTTTTTTATGAAATGGGATGAATGTATGAATGTACCCAGTGAAGGATTTTATGTTGATTATCAAGGCACTATACTTAAAGACAATTATTTTTTGGTGCATGGAGGAGCTTTTACCAAACTAACTATTGATGGAATAACTAGATTACTAATAGCCTCTTATTTAGATGGGGAATTCATACTTCTCTTTATGTTTATAAAAAACATATTATGTATCAGAAAATATAAATTTTCAACCATAAGGTATCTGAATGTCTACTAACTATATCTTTTGAAAAGTGTACATAAGTTGAATTTATGTAAATACAATATGGTTCACTTGGGTGAATTTATCTAGCTTATTTCAATATCTATTTCCCTAATTTACCTAAAATTCATTTAAATATTTTTACCAAAAAATCATTATCATTATATGATGAAGATTCATTCATAGAATACATTATCTTTTGTATTTATAAAGAAATGTTGTCATGAATTAGAAGCATATATAACCCCTATAAGATGCAATGGTCAGATAATAGCCAGAGATTGTATGAGGATATTAATTGTATGGATCATCCGTTAAAGAAAATGGATCTTATTGACAAGATTTTATAACCTAATGATTTTTTTTGGATATTATGATGAGAAGGAAGAAGCTATTATTGGTGTAAAGAAGAATATAAGTATCTATTACAAGAGGGTAGAAACCCGGACCTATCTCCCTAATCTAGAAGTATTACATATGGTGATCTTATCACACCTAAGAAACTTCCCCAATGAAAAAAGTTATTGATATTTGATGAAAAAATATCTATCATTTTTAGAGAGGAATAGTTTATAGTAAGTTAAATATTTGATGATGTGGATACTAATGACGATGATGAAGCTGATAATAACCGAACTTGTTGTGGAAAAAGAGATGATGGAAATGGTAATAATGGTTATGTTCAAGATGATGTTAATTATGACTCTAATTGTTTAGTATTCTAATTTAGATTTTGAAATAATGGAATATAATTAGAAAAAATTTATTCACCAATTGTATATATGAATATACTCATATTTTGAGTAGATATTGACACATATTTTAACAAAAAGGATTCATCTGCTGGGGGGGTCAATATACAATTCATTAGTTTATTTATGCTGATAAGACTATTTCTGAATCTGTTGGGGATGAGAAAATGGTGTTGATTTATACTTTTGAGAACCATGTATGTGAAAAAATAAATAAAGAGCTTGTTTATAGTGGGAAAGATGATTATGATGATTTAAAATAATTTGAGATATCTTTATAGGATGATCCTTATGACCATACACATTTGGAAGTGTAATCAGCTATAGTCGATGTTTAGAAAATAAGCATTTAGATGGAAAATAATCTATTTTTTATGAGTCTAGTATTGCAGAACAGAGTGAAGATTCCCATATAAATGTCTAAATTACAGGTTTTGAACCTACTATAGTTCTAAAAACCAATTCTAAATCCACTACGGTTAATGTTTCTGTTATTTGGATTGATCATATCAATGTAGAATGTGTTGAGTTTGTAAATGATATTTATTTTCAACGGAAGGATTGTTGACTTATTATTATGTTGAGAGATATCCTATGGGATTAATTTTCAATCAAATTAATGTTGTTGGTTTGTAAGAAAAAATTACTTCTACTTGGGAAAGTACACCTACTACTGTAATCCCTACTATCCCAGTGGATAGAGTCTCCTATGGTGACATGGTTATTTTTAGAGGAAAATTACATTTGTATTTTGATTAGGTTTTGAAGAAACAAGCTCTTATACTCATTGAGATAAGTTAAAATGAGGAAATAATCTTTTTTGAGTTGATTATTCACTATATGAAACCAAAGATGACAAATCATATTTATGATATTGATATTGAGAATAACATGATATGTAATGAAATGTAAGGAGTACAATATATTCTTGATGATTTATTGTCTACTTTTACATATTATTTGGAAGGAATTGTTCAATTTCTTTTGAATGAATAATCATATATTTATACCTCTAATTTACTTCTATTTGATTCTGATATGACTAGAATCTTAGTTAGATAATAATTTTCTATTGTGACCACTGGACCTTTAATTCGAGACCCTATCGTTCCACTAGAAACATTGATGAAGTTTGAGGAGATTAGTGAACATAATAACATGAAGATTAGAATGTATACTATGGATATAAACTCTTATAGAGAGTCAATTACCAAATACATGAACTATTTTCTTTCAAGAGCTTATCCCAGACATTCCATATATGTTAATTTCATGTTTTTGGCTGAGAATTTGAGGACGCCGCTAGTTACAGAAGCCTTTATGGAAAAATTCAGATAGTGAAAGGAGATAACGCTAATGCTAAATTTGTTTATCAAAGATAAAAGGGATTTATTATCTTCTCTAGAGAGGTTTTCAGATAACATTGGATTTGATAATCCTTTAGAAACCATGTCTATGTGAACACATTATTTCTATTGTGGATTAGGAATCAATTCTTATTAACACATATGAATCATTAAGACCAAAATTTACTAGGTGTCCAACCACAGCTCTGCCTGCCAAATTCTAACCCATTCCCTCTTACTCGTCCTAAAAATATGATAAAAATATGATTAGTTATTATTATAAATTCTTGACCTCATAAATCTATTACTAAAATCACATTTTGTGTTTCACATACCTCACCTTTTGATGATTCAGAACATGTTGCACATATTGTCTTACGTCAAGGGAAATCCAAGGAGAAAAGAATAGCTAATATGGACCCTTCATCAAATACATGACAATTTTTATGGATTATAACTACTTTTTTGATGAGAAATTTTTGTAATAACATTACTATTTAAAAGATTGGATGGATATTCATTTTATTTTTTATTGCTTTATTCTTATATTTTTGTATTACCATTATAACTATCTTTACTGTTTTTAATTTTTTTTTCTATTTTTCCTTTCCATTATTCCCAAAAGTGGTAGGATGATAATAATATTGAATTTATATCATTTATTTATAATAATTAAAAATAATTCTAATAAATATTTAATAACACACTTATATATATTCACACTGTTATAATTTATCTTTTTCATCATGTTTTGAACTTACATTTGATGCCCTGAATTTTTTTCCTTTAATTCAATTATTTTTAATCATCAAAATGAGGGATATTAATAACCTCTTTATTTTCTTGATCATTAAATCATGCTTATAATAATATAAATATGTTTCTGGTTTTTTATATGCATCTTATAATTAGATATAGGTGATGAAAAATTCTATGTATGATACACAACCAATGATGATGTGCCACAATCATATAACACCACCATAATGTATGATTCAATATTGAAACAACACACTTCCAGTAGGAAAAATTATAAAATTATTGAAATGATTCACCTCCATGATTTTATAATGTCAAAATAGAGTTTTGATAATGTATGATATAACTCGGGCCTGACCAACCTTATAAGAAGTTACTGCTAGATTGATGACCCGCCGTCATCAGAGTCCCCACCAGTTTAAAAATTTGGATGAGTATAAAATTTCCCTGCACCAATAAACATCACCATCATCATTGTTATATAAATACAATGTCTCACTACTAGACGTAGATTCCACTATATAGAGACACCATTACAAAGACCCACCACCAGAATTTTGTCACCACTCTAGGACATAATAACAATGTTCCTCTAATTATCTTTTTGGATTATTTTCTCTAACTGGTAGATTTTTGAATTTAATTCCAATAATAGTATGAATTATTATTTCTTAATCAACTGAAAAAATTCACTAAATAATATTTCAGAATGGAGTACATGGAAGATAAGTATATAAATTATCACATTGATACTCGTGCAAGCTGTAAATAAATAGAGAAGATAATCCCCTCATGTGCACACATGAAGAAGAGAGAGCTCTTATTCTGAACACATATAGAGAAGAACAAAAATGAAACAGCATACCTACTGCATCATTCTCTACTCAATTGATGAATTCAATGATCAATATGCATGTTCTTCGTTCTTAAGGTCATGAATATATGTGTTTATAAAAATATATTTAACTGATGTATCAAGATACCGACAAGAGATTCATTTTCAATATGACTTCTTTGAGTCATGAGATGAATTGGATAAAAGTCATGGAATCTCAATCTATTTATACTTTTTTATTTCTCAAATTTTTTATATCATAATATATAATTTGTAGTGTGTGATATTGTGTTTATTTCACACATAATATCTTTTGTTATGATCTAGAAAATATACAAATATCTTATAAAATCCATTTTTACTATTTTTACTCTGATGATATCAATCGATGTGGTCCTATGTGAAATTATATATTTTTTACTCCAAAAAATAATAGTGGAAGAGGCCTTATGTTGTATGGATTGTTGTATACTACTGTAAAACATTATCTAGGTTATGGATCAAACTGTTTATTTATATGAACTATATGGTGGTGGGTGATCAAAATGTGAAGAGGACTAAGTCTCATCTTTAGAATAATCTTTTTGTATTCAAAATTATTCTACATGTATTATTTTTTATTCATTATCAATTCCTTAAAAGAGTAAATATAAATTATACAATTAAAAAATTCATACTTTGATACTTATGCTTATTTTGTTTTTCTAAAAAAAATTAATTAAATTGATTTCAAATGAATATGTAATATTTTATATTATTTTTCCTAAGAGATAATAAATTTTCTGGGAAATCATATTAACTGATAAAATTTATAATGACAGGTTTGTTTTGGTTTTCTACGTTGATTTTTAATTAATTGGGGGAATATATTTTAATCCATTGTAAATAGAACATTTTATTGGATATAGAGGTCTCCCCCATCATAAGATACTCACAATTACCAATAACAGTAAAATTGAGGTGTACATATGCTATTGTAGTTATAACACATCTTTGTATAAGAGTGAGGATAAGTTTGTAGAGATAATTATTTTAAAATTAAAGTACGATTTTTCCTCATGAAAATTGTAACCTTGAGAACCTCCTAAAGAAACATTTAATTAGACATTATGTTAGACCAAAAAAGGAAATGGTGACTAGGGATAATGAGAATAAAAATTGGAAAATAATGGTATAGCTATATGTACTAATGTGGTTAAATTAAAAGAAGTAAGGTGGGACCTTTTATAATTAATGTGATGTCACATTAGGAATTCTCCAATATATTAAAATATAATTAGACTATAAAATATCCCTAAGCTTTTAATAGCGTCCAAAGGTACATTTAATGAAATTATTTAAAATATTTTATCACCATTGGCCTTATTTAAAATTTTTATAATATTTAAATAATATAATAAAATATTATTTTCAAGAAATATATTTTTTAAAAAATATAATGATATTCATTATTATGACTTTCGAAACATCAATATAAAATAAAAATTCAAACCAATTATTTTATTATATCATTAAAATATAATATTATTCTTGATAATTCATTTATTATATAAATTGAATGGGATTATATTTATTTTAATATTTTTAATAGCGTTTATTTGATTTTTACACTAATTTAATAATTACTCTCTCATCATAGTGTAAGAATCCAAGTTATTTATTTTTCCCTAAAATTGAAAATAAATTTCCATTAAGTATATATTTCCTTTATATTTCCAAAAGAAATATTAATAGTAAATATATGTTCTATAAAATGATATATCAAAAAAACTTATTAAAAACCATTGTGTGACAATATTGAATTACCATTAAATAAAACATCTTATAGTTCCTAATGTCAACTAATTAGGTCCCAAAGGCACTACAATAGACCTTATGATGTTTATAGTCCAAATTTACCTATATAATAAGATTTATTCAATTATTTGTGTCATTTAATGGTTCTTATAATTTTAATTTTAATCATTTTATTGATTTTTGTTCTTCTTACAGAGTCACTGCATCCGAATTTCATAAGCATTAACATTAATTATTTTATATATATAAATGAGAAATAAATTGCAATCCTAAAAAAATTATTTGGATTAATTGATTAATTTATATTCATTAATTATTTATAATTACATTTATCCAATTCAAGAAAACTTATTTAATTTTTCAATTTGACTTTTATAGCCTTGTGTAAGAATTGCACACACATTTAGATATGATTCTTGTAATATATGTCAAAAAATAAAAAAAAATCCAAAATAATTATTTATGAATGTTATTTAATTATAAAATTATGGAAAGCCTTTTTCCTTATAAATTAATATCTATAAGGCACAAAATTTGACTTTTTCAATGTTGTGTCGGCACTACAATGATACTGAAAAAGATTTTTATATTTATCATGTAATAATTTATAATTTATATGTTCAGGTTTATTCTTATATAATATCTCAATTATATTGTCATATATGATTCATTACATATATTTATAAAATATTTATATCAAATTTATGTTTTTAGGATATCAGATGACATATCAGATTTTATTAAAAGCACGTTTTTACTATTCATCAAAAAAATTAAAATTTTAAATTTTTAAAAACTTTTGATGAACATTAAGTATTTTGTGATAACTAAAAAAATATTTACATTTTATAAAATACATTTTATTAAATATTAAAAAATTATTTATACTTAGTTTCCCATAGAAAGTATTAAAAATCATTTTTTTATTAAAAGTTATATTTGATATGTAAAGTGTCATTACTAAAATTTTGGAGAATAATTTATATGAATTAATACATATATTTCATAATATGATTATTCATATTTATACCCTCTATTTTATCGGATATGATAAAATGATCATTTTAATAATCCAAAAATAATTCATGATTCATTCAAACTCTATGTTGAGTGAAACAAAATCAACCTAACAAATGAAGCAAATTAGAGAGAAATATTTTTTAAATAGTGTTGGTGTTACCTTCCTCCAACCATATGAAATTTTTCCATCAAAATAAATTTCGATGTACTACGGTGAAAAAATGTGAGGGAAATTCTCTTGCATTTCTTTTTTTGTTTCCCATGTCACCGATTTATATTTATGGTTTCCTCTATAGTTCCTTAACTAGTTCAGTTGGCAGGTTGCGTATAATTTTATCTCTATGGTCCAAGAACATCAACGAATACTCCACAAAAGTTATATCATTTTTCAAATGTATCACTAATGAATTAATTACATGTAAATAATCTTGTTTCGAATTCCTCAATATAGATATGTGGAATATATCATATACTTGTTACACGGTTGGTGGAAGTGCTCATCAATATTCTATAGCTCTGATGTGATCATGAATCACAATGGGGCCAACGTACATGGGGATTACATTTCCCTTCTTCCAAAATATCATGGATCCATTCTATAGAGATATGTAAATAAATAACTTATCCAAACAACCAACTCTATGACTTAGTGATTATTATCTATATTGGACTTTTTTTACTTGTGGTAGCTCTGATGTGTTGATGAATGGTATTTTCTTTTACTACCATTTATTCAACCATTTCAGTTCCCAATATATTACATTCAGTAACATCATAAGATTTTGTAGTTGTCCTATAACACATCCCATATTGAGATTCTTATATATCCTTTTGGATATTTGAGTGGAAACTATTATTATAGGGGGACACGAATAGTGGTAGATTATTATCTCATACTACTTTGAAGTCCACTAAGAATACTCTGAACATTTATTCCTACTTTTGAATTATCCACTCATACTGTACAATAGTTCGAGGTTGAAAAGAATTATTAAATCTCATCTCATTATTTGAATCATGTTGGTGAATTTTCCTAAACATAGACATAAATATCAGAAGTTGATCAGAAACAATCCATAATTGTACTCAAAATAGCCTCACCACTTATGGTATGTATATCCAAGAAACCTAACAAAGTGAAAAGTCCACTATAATTTCAATAAAATGGGTCGTATTAGTAAGATAAACCATAACAACCCATATGATATTATTTTCATTGAATGTATTTGGAAGTCCAGTGACCAATTACATGGTAATTTTTCCCATTTATGTTTATATAAAGGTAATGGTTGAATCATATACTTAGTCTATTTCCACCATCCTTCACAAATGGACATACTAGGAACTTTTTTGCATAGTAAGTGATCCCTTTAATAATATTATCCCACCAATAGTTCCCACAGAGATCTCGTTACATCTTTCTTTAAACAAGGTGGATAGAAAATGTTTATATAGGTGCATAATTCTAAACATCCCATTCGATATCAGGGATTTACAATACAAATAATAGTTACAAAAATATTATGACTCTATCCTTGTAAATTTTAAACACTATGGATTAAAAATTTTGAATATATTCTACCTTCTTCTTACTTTCTACATCATTTCTTTGAAAATCCATTATCATCTCAATAGGTGATAGTTGGAGAATCATTTGAGAAATTAATGATGATGTTTTTCCCATGTAATTCCCATATATATTCTTTTTTATGTCTATGAATATTAGATCCTTATAGATACATGATCCTAATATTTGATAGCTTGTGTCTACTATAATTAAATTAAATTGATTACGGAAAATCGAATCTTGAAGGATCAGAGAGTTTAGTGTTCTTGGTAAACTATATGTATACATCATTCGTGTATTATAAATTATTACACTAATTACAACGTTTTTTTATTTCTAGGAAATCATTATTGCATCTATGATACCCTTTAATATCATTCATAGTCAGCTTATTACATTCTTATAGAAAAGAATAAAAAAAATGGTTCTCTCATATGATCATTAAAGATAATGTACATTGTAAGAAATAATGATTCAATGAGAATTGTAAATATGGAATGTTAATAACTAACGACACATTCCATGTAATCAAATCACTAAAAAATAAGTATGTAACCAATATGGAAAGGTTAATAAAAAATAAAAATTCAATTTAAAATAAATGGATAAGGAATAATCAATGTGTAAAGGTAATAAAATGAAACACATTTGATTTTACCAAAAATATAAAAATGAAATGCATACATAAATTTTTTTTTCAGAGTGAAAATGTCATGGATATTAATGAAAAAAGTGATTAATTATTAGAAATAATCTTTATGGAACATGAACAAGTACCCGGAACACCTTTTACAATATTATTTATGTTTTTGGGTTGAAACCCTTTAATTATTCTTGGAAAAAAACTTGAAGGGTTTGTTTCAAACTTATTTTGTACCATGAGACTATTGATGCATTGTAGTGCTATTATTAATCAGTCACTGACCCACAGAAACTGTGTTAAAGGGTCCCCCATCCGTGTGTTGATTGTCCAAAGAATTCTACGTATACCAGTTTTTGATTTAATTCTAAAACAATGTTCCTTACCAAATATCTCTACTGACTAAGAGATACAGATTCATCAATATATCCCCGTTCAATCAAATAATTTCCAATAAAAACACTATATATAGAAAACATATAATTTTAAAAAATAAACAGGTCTATGGTAAATGATATTTATAATTATGGGGAATATAATTTTCAATGATCATAAGAAATTAAATATTCCATGGGGGAAAAACGGATCCTGGAAGTGAAAGTCAATACTAGACTTGGTAAAATTAATCAAAAACCATATAGAAGAATACTAAGGAATGTTTTGATATAAAATATACTAAATTGAATAAAAATAAAAAAATATCTTCATTCATGAGTGGAAATATTATAAAATTATCTTTTAAAACATTCTTCAGGAAAATATCACTTTTATTTTGGAAAAAATAATGGAATTGTTTCATTAAAAATTTCCTGTTAGAAAATTTCTTTTAAAATTTATGTTTTAAATTTGAATATTATGCTTCATTGAGGTTATGTCAATTAAATCAAAAAATTTCATAAATAGGAAAAATAATATTCAATTTACTAGGAAGAAATGAAAGAAAAATGACTTGTTATGATTGTGATAAGAATATACATTCAAAAAAAATTAAAAGGAAAAAGGGTAAAAAACATATTTTGTAAATTATTTATTAATTGATAATTTTTTGTGAGTTTTTTTATAAAATATAGTTTTAAGACAAAAATATGATATCTGAGTAGTAAGGTAAATGAAGTCATTTATCTTGACAAAATTTTATTTTCCAAATAGTAAAAAAATAGTGATTTTAATTGGAAATGGAAATGATTAACTGTAGGATAAGATAATTAAATTTTTTATTGTACAATGTTCATAAAATTTTCTTAATGGGATATTCTAGTCGATCAATCCTAGATAAAATGATATTATGATGTAAACCCTTGAAAAGACTATAATGTTGATGTGAGACAGATAAAAAGAATCGATTATGTGTATAAAATTTAATTCCACTATAAACAAGTCTAAATAAAAAAATATATAGTAAAAAATTTATTTCTTACATAATTAGAGGATATTAAGGACAACATGGATTCAAACTAACATAATGAAAATAAATTGGTTAATAAGATTATTCATAATATGGTAACTTTTAATTCAAATATGCTTAGAAAAAAATTAAAATTGTAATTAAAAATACCATGAAGATAATATAATTCATTATATAATATAACAAAATGGGTACTTGATACACCACATTAAAATTGAAGTGGTGAATATGATATTTTTCTCACAGATATGAAAATTGATATGAAAATACCCTACTGTGTGTTTCCTCTCATGTGACCATGTATTATATTCTTTTATAAGGGATTAAAACATGTTAATAACTTATTGCATAACAATATTAATATTAATAATATTATATATTATCTTGTTATAATATCTTATTACTAATTTATTGGTGATCATTCATTACTTTCACTATTACGGATGATAATTGCTTAGTTTCACAAGTATGTTTTGATTTGTTACCTATTGTTCATATTAGGGTTTCAAAATCGACAAATTTTAAAAAATGATTTAAATATCATATATATTCATTATAAACATTTAAATTTATTTATAATAATTAAAAAAAACTAAATATTTGAAATGAAATGCACCATTCATGGAGACGGTATGTCGAACCTATGCATGAAGACTTTGATCATTTATTCTCCTTTTTTAAAAGAATAAAAATTATATGATATATATTTATATTATAATTATAGTATTATTAAATAAAATATATTCCTAAAATAATTATTATAAATATATTTTATACATTCCATGTATGGAATGAACAATTCACATCGCTTTGAGGAGTCGGAAGTCCATACTTCCATAAACGATGTAATTATATACACACAAATTAGAAAGAATAATGAAATGATTTATATATAAACTAAATAATAATAAATTAATTATAAATAAAATATATATAATATATAAATAGTGTGTTCAAAATATTTCCCAAACATGAAATGTGGTTAAATAAAAACAAATTGCATCATTCTGTGAGGTAGTAATGTGCATAAACCTAAATAGTATGTTCATAACCCATTAGATAGAACTGTCCGTAAGTGTTGGAATATACCATAAAAAATAAAATATTAAAATATTTAAGACACATATGTTATTATATAATAATTATATAAAAATAATCGAAGGGATGTAGAAGTAAATAGAATATAAGTTATCATGGGAAAAATAATACATCTTGATCGGGTAACTCATTTTGTTTTGCAGCGAAGGGATTACTTGGATGGATATCATAAACAAGAGAGTATTATAGGATTACTGTAAGAATTTTTAGGAGCTATTTTTTCATTTCCTATCATATAAAAATTTTATTCAGATGTTTGAATAAGTCATTGGTGTGAGGGCCTTTTTATAGTGGAGGATGTGCGGCATTCTTATAATTTTTTGAAAGTGGATTATAACCATGTTTTTACTATGAATTGTGGATACATTAATATAGAATATTAAGTAAAATGTATTATACATGGTATATGTGGACGCAATAATGATTTTGTATTTTTTTAGTGAATTTGGACCCATATGTTTAAGGTTTAGTCTATTGTTAATTAATTTTTTCTCTTAATTATTATTTTTAATTTTAAACAATTTCACTAATATTTTAGTTCAAATAATAATTTTACACTATTTTAAATTATAAATTATTTTTATTCTAAATATTTAATAAATTTTTCCAAATTCAAAACACATAAGGGAAATAAAATAATTTATATTTAATGTCATAGACAGGACGACCGAGCATATTATTAAAGAAACAATTCGCAAAAGTTTGGTATGTTTTCATTTCCAGTTTTAAAGTAAAATTAATTAAAATTAAATAATTGGATTAATTTATACCTAATTTTAATAATTTTAATTTTAAACCTATTTAATATAAAATTTAACATTGTATGAAAATTATATGTAAAATAATTTTCAAATAATATTTATGATTTTTTACTATTTGTGAAAAAATGAAACTACTCAAGAAATAACCCTAAGATAATTTTGATTATATGAAATCAAAAATAAATATTTTCTTAGATATATTATTTATTATAATCCAAAAAATTATTTAAAATGGTTCTCCATTGAATCGAGATGAATGTTCTTTAAGATAAATATTTATTTTAATGTGAAATATTGGGTTTGTTCTTACTGTATTCTTATCAAATATATTGGATGAATGTGTAAAATATTTAATTTATTATAATATATATATATAAAAATTAGAATCACTCACAAATTACATCTAATTTAATTTATTATGACAGAACCATTTAAGGAATAAAAATAATTTTCTATAAAAAAATCCCTTTATATTCAGTTGGTTCTCATAATTATTTTTAATTAGTTTTTAAAAATAAATTAATATCATATTTTTATTGGCCATATATTTTCCTAAGTTATTTATATTATTAGTAATAACTAATTTAATATCTATTTTATATCTGATTATAATAAAATAATAATGTTTTATTAATATATTTTTGTTTGTTAAAACTCACTATTGCATGTAACACAATCCATTAATGAAAATTGATGTTTCCCATCACACAAGTTACCACGATATTTAATGCATTGGATATTATATCATGAATTAATCGTATTTAAAATAGTCAACATATTATTAAGTCTTGGTATATAATTATCTCTTATGTGAATGGTGTAGTGTGTTATACAAGCTATCAAATTATATTTCATTGTTTATAAATTTGGGGTGTTACATTCTCCACTCCATAAATAAATTAAATCCCTTAATTTTAAACTCTCTCTTGGTAATATATTATTTGAAATTTCTTATTTTAAAAAAACACATCATGAGAATTTAATAAAATATCTTCCTATAAAGGTAGTATGATAAATAAAATTGTAACATGGAATAATATGTGACTAATTTTCTACATAGGTGAGCATTAGGGTAAAGTGGAGAAACATGCTTATGGGAAAATAGTAAATGTTTATAGGGAATGTTTACATTCATCACTAAATAAATATAAAGACAAGTTCAATGTTGTGGGAATCAAATCCATGAATATGTGATGATTTAAAAGGCCACAGGTTCATAAAAAATTAAGGTAGTAGGACATCATTGTTTTCGTCATTTTCAAAATGTTTAGTAATTACTTCACTATGAAAAAATTTAAGGAAATATACTTACATGATACATTTTAATTCTATTTGAAAATTTCCATCTTTTGGTTCTTATTTTTTTAAATTATATTTCATCCCTTGCACCATGAAATGGATATCTTGTAATAAACCCTTTTTAAGCAATAATTTTTTTTACAAAACGTAATACCCATAAAACAATACACTACTTTTTTTATCTATAAATTTTACAAAATCAATATACATAATAAATTAATATATACCATAAAAATTTATACCATTTGGTCATTGTTAACATTCATTCATTAAATTGTTCAAAGAAATATAATAACATATTAACTAGGACATTATGTGTACTAGTGATGGGAATTAAACACTTATCATCAGTTAGTCATGTGTTCATGTCCCACTAACATAAAACAATTTATGGTTTGTTACCCATAATACCGTTATTCCTTTTATAAAATAATATTAATATAATTTCCAAAAATAAATTTGTTTTCCATATTTGATATTTATTAATTGAATAACCTTTCTATTTAGGTATTCTGTACGACCTAAATACATAATTACATCATCAATTTACTTTTACAGAGGTCCTTCCATGGCCTAGAGTTTATTCTTTCGATGTAGTAATTGACTATGGTAATGACTAAGTTCACTATATTTATTGAAGTGAACCATACATGGATCCTTTGTATTTGATATATTTTCATCCATCATAATTTTCATTTTTCCTTAGTAATTTAATGAATTGTGACATTCTTTTCTACACATAAAGAATTTATCTATTCTGTAAGACACTATTCTATGATTCATCATCCAATTTTATTACATGATGTAAATCAATCCTTCTTTTCTCTACTGTCTCCACTAGTTGAGATCTTTTATACATTCATTAATCTCTTCTATGGTTCCTTCAGTAGTTCATTTAGATATATGTTTGAAATATGTTTTATGAAAACATATAAGTCATAAACCCGATTTCTTTCAATCCAATCGAAATTACTTTTGGTTTCTCATTTCCACCACATTTTCCTTCTTGTTCAATGTTAACATGACTTTTTGAGGTTCTAGTGATTGAAATAAATTAGAAATCCTATTATATGTTATAATAGTCCAAGTGATAAAATCATATGATATTTTATTTCATCTCAAAATCATGAAACCTCATTTTCTATCTAAAAAAATTAGTTTTAACAAATTCAATTAATATTTATCACATATTCAAATTCTTCATAATTGTTTGTACAAAAAATTGGAACTTCACTTGACATATATTTTGCGAGTGACAAAACAAGTGTGTAGTAAGGACCATTGTCAGGTACCAAGTTACCCTAAAGTCAGGCCTAATACACATTGTTGTATTTTTCACCCATAGGTACATTTGTGCCAAACCCACATCCACTAATAGTTTGTTGATATTTTTTTCTCTCAGAAAACTGACAAAATGTATACCTTACAAAAATTATAGAAAAATATTCAATAATTATCAAAAAATTCAATATTAAGTTTTTTTTTCTAATATATATTTTCATAAATCTAGTTCCCATGGTTTCTAAAAAATATCCTTTAATATTATTATAATGACATGAACCCTGATGCACGGATTTCATCTTAACAACCATTATATTGGCATCATAATAAGGAATCAAATTTCAAAGGACCGAAGAGATTAGTAGTCTTTCTAAATCATATACATACATGGGTCGTGTATTATAAATGAATACATTAATTACAACAAAAATATCTCATTATGGGATAAAATTATTCCATAAAATATATCCTTTCATATCTTTCTTTGTAAAATTGGATTCGATGGAGTATGGAAAAAATAATTGGGACCTCAAATACTTGGTATGAGTAAAGTAAATTGGAAGCAATAATATATCAAATAGAATAGTCACTATGGACTGTAATAACTGAATACACATTTTATCTAATCAATGAACTAGGTAGGAAGTGTGTAAAAAAATTCTACAAAATAAGTAAGAAAACAATCCATTTAAAATAACTGGATAAGGAATAAACAATATAGAAAGGTCATAAACAAAAAAAATGGAATTTAATCAATAAAAATAGAATAAAATTCATCCACAAACTATTTCATAGAGATAAGATTTGGGATAATAATGAAGGAAATAATTTATTATTATAAGTCATGTACTTGACACTTAAACCTCTAATATTAAGACATTTCACTTGACTATTAATATCTATGGGTAAAAACTCATCCATTATTTTTTGGAAAACATGAAAGGCTTTTCACTATAAAATTTCAACTTAAGAGACTACTAATGCATCATGGAGATTTCATTATTCAGTCCCAAACCCAAATGGATATGATTAATTCTTCCCAAAGACTTGTATTTCATGTCTAAATCATTCCTCTTATATTAAATAATTCAGTTAATTCAAAAAAAATATGTGTTATCAAATCTCCATATTGATTTGGGAATACATATTTATTAATATTTCCCATGTAAATCATGTTATATTAAAAACCTTCTGTAAAAAGGATATATGGATTAGGAAATAGTCATATTCATGATAAATCATAATATAATTAGGGTAAATTCAATCTTCCATAATCCTATTAAATTAAATATTTCAAGGGGACTAAAAAGAAATCAAGTAAGTGAATGTAATTATCATCCTGGACTAAATTAACAAAAAACCATCCAAAGGAAGAATAATGATCATATAAATACAAAAAACCCCACATAGAATAAAAATAACATGATTTTGTCATTAATTAATACAAATATTGTAAAAATATCGTTTCTAAACATTCTATAGAAAATTGTATTTTTCATTTTGAAAAATATTTTGAAAATATCTTTCATTGATAATTGATTAAAAATAATTTTATTTAAAATCAATCCTTTTAATATTTTAATGAAATCATTGATGAAGTTATGGTGTGAAAATATGTACATGTCGTATAACCTAAAAATAATATTCTTCAAGCACTGTAAAAAAGGATAAAAAACACCTTATTCAGAAATTAACCAGAAGATTCCCTTGAAAAAAGTTATAATCCATAAATTGGTATAATTAACATTAATAAATAAAACTATAATGTTTATATCCCTTTTAAAAATCATGTTATAATAAAATTAGAAGAAAACAGGTTCTTTGACTAATGTGGGAAATGAAGTCAAATTTTTTTGAAAGCATCTTTTAAACAACATTTGTACCACACAGTTGAAATAAAGTACTATTACATAAACACAATCATGAATAACTATAGAGGAAGAGAACTAAATTTTTATTCAAAAATGGACATATAATTTCTCGTATTGAAATTCATGTGTAAACAATCTCAAATTAAATGAGATTTTGAAGAAAACACTTGAAAGGACCATAACATTAAAGTGAGACTAAACCCATGATTTGATTTTTTGTGTTAAATGTAAATCCAAATAATATAAAATGATGTTAAAAATTATATACATTAATGTTATTATATTCATAATCATAGAATATTAACAATAATGATAATGTATTATAACCCATTGAGATGAAATTTGGTTATGAAAATGTTCACCACAAGTTATCATTTAATTAAAATACACTTAGAAACATTAATTCAAGTTAAAAATAAAATTATCATGAATATAAAATAAATCAGGATATAATATTCACAAATGGGTATCATATACACCACACAAAAGAATTAATTGGTAAGTATGACATTTATCTCCGAGATGCAAAAAAGTGAGATGAAAATCAATTACTTTGTTTTTCCATTCCAATTAACGTCATTTAAATTAATGTATAATGGTTCTAAAAATGTTCATAATGTATTAAAAAACCATATTAATAATTATTATATCATATATACTCTTATTATAATATATTATAACTCATTTGTTACTACCCATTAATTATTTTCACTATTTTGTGTGTTAATTGCCTAATTTCTCATGTACATTTTGACTTGTCAGTTGTTATTCATATCATAGATTCATAATATAAATAATGTAAACTATGATTGAAATATCATATATATTTCATATAGTTGTCTTCATAATAAATCATAAAATATGGATATGGTAAATTAAATTAATCGTTCATAGAGATGGTAGGTCACCCAAACGCATGGATGATAGATTAATATAATTTGAATTTTTAAAATAATGATAATTAATTGATATATACGTAAATTTTAAATCCATGATATTATATATTTCATATATCTTTAAAATAATTATTAAAAAAATATATTCTAAATTCCATGTATAGCGTGAATGATTCATATCACTTTTAGGAGGTGGTAGTCCACACTTCCACCAACAATGTAATTGGATTACCAGAAAATTGAAAGCATAAATTTATGATTTATATATGAATTAAATCACTATAAATACATTAAAAATATCATATATATATATATATATAATATTTTAATATAAGTTTCATTATAATTCTCATCCATGATTTGTGGTAAAGGAAAAAATAAAGGGCATTGTTTCGTGAGGTGGTAGTTGGTCGTACACATAAACATTTACTTCATTACACATTATATGGATGTGTGTGTAAGTGTGGTTTTAAAAATAATTATAAAAACATATAAATATATTGAGGAAAGAAAAGTTATTATATATTCATTATATAAAATTAATTAATGGATAGGACGATTAAATGAAATTAATTCAATCATTAGAAAACATTACCTCTTAATCATGCAACACCTTCAGGTTTTCACTAAAAGGATTGAATTAATGGATCTCATCAAATATATATTCATATAAGATAAATTTAGGGTTATTAAGGAGACATTTATTCATATATTTTTTAATATAAATGGTCTTTATAGGTGTTAATAAGTTGGAGGACTGAGTGCCTTTTTATAGTGGATAAGTGGCATTATTTTAAATTTTTATAAGCAGAATTCCACCCACATTTTCCCTGTGTAAAGTGGAACCAATAATATACAAAATTAGATAAAATGTATTAAATTTTCTAAATATTTCCATAATGTTAATTGTTTTCTATTTTCTAGGTTATTTGGTACCTTACGTTTGATGTTTTGTCTCGTATGAAGTTATGCTTTCTCTTAATCACTGTAATTAATTTTAATCATTTTTATTTATAATTGTGATAAACAACTAATTTTAACATGTTTGAAATTTTAAATTATTAATATAAAAAATATCGAATAAATTATTATATTTTAATTCTCATAATTGGGCGCTCTTACTTTAAATTATATCCCACGGGCGGGATAATGAAGCTCGGTTTTAATATAAAAATGTTAAAAATATTTCTATGTTTTGTAACCAATATCAATTTGAAACATGTTAAAATGAAATAAATTTTATTAATTAATTTAAAATTTATATAATTTTACTTTAGAACCAATTTAAAATATAATTTAATTTTATTTAAAAATTATAATAAAAATCAATTTTGAACTAAAATGTAGTATTTTTAACTATTCATAAAAAATGTAATATTATAGGAAATTACAAAAAACACACTAGAAGATAATTTTAATGTTTGAATTCAAAAATAAATTTTTTACATATAATATTTATAAATTTGTATGTTTTTTTGTTTAAAATAAGATCTTTATTAAAAGGATGCAATATTTCCTTTATAAAAATATTGATTTTTATGATAAATATTTGGTCTTCTCTTATATTATTATTATAAAATATTTTTTATAAATGAAAAACTATTTATTTAAATATATAATAAGTATTATATATTAATATCACCAACTATATTAAATTTATTAAATTTATTAGTATAAAATAGCTTCGTGGTCATTAAAATGGTTTTCTATAAAAACATTCCCTTTATATTCAATAGGTACTTATATTAATTTCTAGTCAACATATAACTAATGAATATATATTGCATGTTTATAGACCTTATATTTTTATTATTTATTTGACACAATTCATATTCAATAATTTATTGGATGGGTTATATCTCATTTTACTAAATTATAATTCTATATTAATATATTATTGTTTGGTAAAAATTTGTCATGCCTGTAACGTGGGCCATTGAAAAAACTCATTGTTTCATGTGATGTGCACTATCTCGATATTAAATAAATTACAAGATATATCATGAATTACTTAAATTAAAAATTATATATATATTATAATTTTTTAGGATATTATATTCCCTTACATGTTAGGTGTTGCATGTCGTACATGATACTGAAAAAAATATTCTTACATTATTTTTTTATGGAGTTATTATCCTTCTCAATTCAAATCATTAATAGAGATTGTAGATCCTTTCAACATAGATAATATTCCACTTTATTTTATTTACCTGGATGGTAGTTTATTGAGTAGTCATAGTCCATAAGGAACTCTAACCATTTTATATGGTTCATACTAATCTTCTTTTGTGTGAATATATATTTGAGGATCTTATTATCAATTCATATCTCACAATTATCCTCATAGAGAAAATGCCTCCATATTTCCAATGAAAATATCACATCCTCCACACCATATAATATGTGGGATTGTTTTTCCCACTAATATTCAATTCATTTTCATTTTAATCTGTTACATTATCATTTTTTATTATTACACAACCTAAGACCAAATTTTATTCATTGATGCATACCACAACACGTTCTCTAGATGTGGGTTGTTTAAGTACTAGTGTAGTGATAAGACTATTTTTTGTATATTTGAATATGTTTTCACATTCACTAGTCTAAACAATCTTTATTATATTCTTAGTCATCAGGGTTAGTGTTTTTCAAAATCATAAGAAGTTTCTCACAAATCATCGTTAATAACTAGTTTGACCAAAGAAAATAAGGATCTCCATTTCAAATTTTGTTCTAGACACTCCTCCATTTCTTTTATCTAAAAAATGGTCTAAATTTATCAATTTTATTGTGATAACATGGACCAATAATGAATCTTCTTCCATCCATAACTCAGTTGTATTGTTTTTCTCATATAGTTTCTCTATTTTCAAATTCATTATCATATTATCCAAATATTCCACATGCTCATCCGTTCTCTTGGAGTATATCAAAATTTCATCTATAAAAACAACAAAAAAAATTCTTCGTAGTATATATAGACTCTATTCATTATGTTCATGAATATTTCTTGAGTACCGGTGATTATTAAGGGAATCTCTTTCAACTTATGATGTCTATACCTCATTCAAAAGGTAGTCTTCGTGATATATTTCTTTTTCATTTTTAGGTGTTGATATCCAGACCAAAGGGCCACCTTAGAGAAAAAATAATCCCTATGCATTTTATTGAAATATATATTGTTCTATTCTAGGGGATGCTTGTTCTTTACCATGATATTTTGTTACTCAAGATAATTTATGCATAGGTCTATTGATCAATCATTCATCTTGATGAATTGGACTTCTTTACCCCATAGTGAATCACTCGAGCATATGAATCCCTTTTACCAATTCCATTATAACTACATCTTAAATTATTATAACATAATGGTGTCCATGATTTATTTATTTTATAACATAGGGATAGATCAAGGTATAACATAAATTTGGACCTCAACAAATTAGTCATTTGGAAGGCCAAACATTTATTTAGGGAATATGTTGATGTAGTCCATCGTAATTGGTATGTATTCAAACATGATCATATCCATTTTCTCATTAATTATGCAATATATTCTCTCTCATAAAGAAATAATATAGAAACATTAGTTTACTATTGAAAATGAAATTCTTACTCATCTTTACAATTGTACATAATTAGAGTATTCCACAAGATATACAGAGTTATATCCTTCTCATAGTAGTAGATATAGTATTTTTATAATTATTTCAAATTCATTCCAATTATTACATCAGACACTACCAAAATATTGTAATATTATAATTTCTAGGTGGTTCATACCTCAGACATTAACAAGGGAGGAGTTAAATGAATTTGATAAAATAATTTATCTATTATTTGTTCTTTTTGATAACTCAACTTTCATATTTCAATGTGGTGTTTGAATAGTTCATCTAAACATGAAAGATATGAATGATTGTATAAAACAAGAATAAAATAGAAGGCCATCTTTTCTTGAATGATTAATTAGTATACTAGTCACCATATCATTTTCGGACTCCACCACAACATTACTGATATCATAAACAATTCCTTAATTCATTAGAGTAATTTGGTGTTGATTATCTCTAAAAAATAGTATATTAGGGAATTTCCTTTCATAATGCATGTTTTCCTTATATCTGAAACACATTACTATTTTTAGGAAGTCGATATGAACCTTCCTTTGAATCTCAATATTATTGGGATTGTTCAGATTCCATTGAATATTATTATCATGATGTCCCAATCTCCCATATTTGTTGCATCTACTAGTAACCTATAGAACATACCTAGGATAATTAGTCCCACAATTTTCAGAAGTGGAATTTTGGGTTGCATTTTCTTTGTGGGATGAATCAATCAATCCTATCATATTAAACTTCATATTATAATTTTCATCTTCAATCACATGAAACCACTGGGAGTCTCCAATATCCATATCAACTATAATAGTAAAATGAACAATATCCTCATATCTATTTATGTCTTGAATCACTAATTGTTTTGATAGACTCAATATTAAAAAAATAAGTAAGAGTTAAACCATTATTTTAGTGTCAAAAAAATATAGAGGTATATTTTTAATGCCTTGTGAATTTTTCCTCACATTCCATATTAAACTCATTTTCATTCTTCTTAATCACAAGTAACTCCATTTCCATCCAAAAATAAAAATTTATGAAAAAATATATATTGAAAAATATTTTCATTAATTCTTCCCACTCCATTTAGTTAATTATTTATTTATAATTTTTTTATTAGTTTCGACCACTGATCACCTGTCCCATTACAATTATAGACCACTATCATGACTTTATTTTCGTCATATTCATTGGAGGACATAAAATATCTTCTAAATATAGTTAACAAATTTTTTGATAATGAGCAAATCATAATATCCAATAAATATCGGAGACCTTTATCACATAAAGTATATAAACTCATATTTATCTTTATTTGGAAATGTATGTTGTTTACATGATTAATTTTATTATTCGTAATTGGATCCAATTGATCCATTCCTTTTATGATGTTTTGATCTTCCATTTCAATCATTTTTGTAATATCATTTGGGAAATTCCACATTTCATATCACATTTGTTGTTAGAATTTGTTCTAATATTTCTAAAAATTTGAAAAAATGGGGGGGGGTGAATAAATACCTAAATATCATATAAAATAAACCTATAATTATAGATTGATAAACACATAAATGAAATATATATCATGATTTTGTTTAAATGAGATTAAAACTAGGTTTTCCAAGGTGATAAATGTAACCTAAAGGTTTCTACTAAAAATTTGATATTATAGTTCCAAAAAATAGCTAAAACATCCTCTGGTACCAGTTATAACATCCCAATCCTTTTACACATATTGATACATGATTTTAAGCCTAAATATCCATTAAATTCAAACCAAGGATTGAAATGTATATGGTTTTTTGAAAACTAGGTACATAGGATTATGAAACATCATTTTAATGTTCTCCATAAGTATCTCATAACTTCTTTTGAGCTCCTATGAATTCATAGGATACCCTTGGGAATAAAAAATCAAAACAGATAAGCTCAACAACCCTATAATGGAATAAACATGTGAATAAATCATAACAAGTAAGTTTGAAGGTATAACATGGTAAAATAAAAATAATGGATCATGAATAAACATAATGAAGAATAGAGTTTAGAAAATGTAATCATCTGATAACGGAACTGTAGGATGGTTTCAGTGATATATTACATGACATGAACATGAGTCATGGGAATGTACTATGACTATATCACATGGTGGATAAGGTTCCTAATAGATTAGTTTTAAACTCTAACATCATACATAAAGTCTAATGAGATAAAAAATTACATAATGCATTAGAGTGATATTTATTTATACCCATCATAATGTGTTCACTCTTATGGGATCCACATAAAGAATAAAACATAATTATTAAACATAAAGAAAAAAAGGTTTTATCATAAATGTATCCATAAAATAAGTCATTAAATTTTTTTTAATAATAAAATTATAATATATAATGAATAATTATTTCCAACATAATTAAATACATTAAATTGTATTTTTAAGAAACATTATAATTGAGCTAATTTAGTTGTGCTGAAGTGAAAATATTAAAGAGTAGTTAAAGAGAACAAATTCCTAATTATTTTATCAAACCATAAATAAACTAAATTATATATTCAGGAAAAAATATATATTTTATTAAGATAAATGGGGTTTTAAATAATTTACGAAGTGTCCATAAAAATGGTTATGAAATAGGAAAGTTAAATCTAATTGGGATTGATTATACACCAAAATAGAGAATGGAAACATTGAAACATGTATTCCCACATAAATAAATAATGAATAGAGATATATATTTATTATTTGAGTATTTTAACATAATTACGGTTAAATATATATGAATACTTAAAAAATATATATTGAAGAGAGATAAATCATAACCTACATGAAAAAATAGATTCTTTGAGAGATCCCTAAACTTCTGTCTGAATGTGTTATACACATTAACATAAATTCTGGGATAATCTAATTAGATTCATTAGTTAATTCATTCATAACTTTTTCCACATATATCTTATTTATTATTTTTTTATTATTTTTTTTATTTTCATTTAGATGATTTATAAAGATCAATTTAATCATTCATAGAGAATTCAGTTCACAATTTTGTGGTTGGTTAACTTGTGTATAATTATGGAATTACCTGAATAAAGAAAATAAAACGATATAAGTGTAAGGAAATTGTATATATTATCTTCCATAAGTGTAAATTTTACCATATATCAGTTTTCATTCTGAAATGAGGGTGATTTTTTATGAAATGTTAATGATAAAAGTTTTTTTATTTTGGTGAATTTTTTGATCTTCAGGAAATAGTTTCATTTTATTTAATAACATTGATAAATATTAATTTCAATATGTGATACTATATTATATGTGTGTGTGTATTATTTTATAGAAATTTTATTGAACTTAAAAATTTCATGAATGCGGTAATGAGAAATGAAAACTCATCATCTACAATGCTGGTGAATCATCATACCATGGATGATGTTTTAGTTTTTCAGAATAAAAAGTTATAGAATTTGATTTGATGATGAATATTTTCTTTAAAAAATGAAATTAAAGTAAATATATGACACTATATTTTTCATATGACTGAGAATATATTTTGAAGATAATGTAGAAGAGAAAAAGAATTTAGAGGAGAAAGATGGTAGATTTTACCTCTTTATTATCCTCTCCTTAAAAACCTCCCTAAGTTACATGGAATTAATATTTTGGTGAAAAAATAATTACTATAATGTTTCTAGGGATTATTATATGTTAAATAATTAGGGATGGTTTATTAAGAAGGATCAATGGTATGAAATGTAGTGAAGAAATGGGTTCCCTTTTCTAAATGAGGTTAGGCGCACATTAGGAATTTTACAAAATATTAAACTATAATAAGACTATTCTTGATCCAAAATCATCCAAATATATTTTAAATTTAAAATTTATTAAATTTTAGATCATATATTATCCTATTTTTTCTAATTTAATATATTTATGATTTATAAATAATAAAATAAATTATTATACTATTGAAATATCATTTTAGTCAAATTTGATTCTATTCATTACTATGACTTTAAAAACAAAACAATAGAGTAATATTTGAACCAATTATACTATTATATCCTAAATATTAAATATTATTATATGATATTCAATTATCAGTTTTATTATCAAATATTATGTTTATTTAAACATTTTTAATATAATTTATTTGACATATTTCATTAATTTTAAATTTATGGAATCATCATTTTCTAGCATTTAAAGTATATTAATTTAAATTATAATTTAAAATAAGTTTCTATAAATAATATAACTATTTTATAATTTAAAATACTATTTATGGTATAAAAATGTTTCGGGAAAACCATATATTGAAAATATTTTTCTTCTTATAAATCAGTGTGACATGTTTGAATTTCATTAAAATGAAACACTATATGGAACCAAATGAAAACTAAGTGGATCAACAAGGTCAAAAATTTTATCAAATGATGGATATGATAAAAAATATTCATAAAATACTATTTATTCATGTTTTTGGGTTATTTAATTTTTCTTATAAATTTATGTTTTTTTATATTTCTTAAACATAAACATTCACTGGATTAACTATTAATATAAATTAACATTAGTTATTTCATATATAAATATTAAAAAATAAATTATATTCATGGAAATAAATAAATTATTCTAAAAACATAACTTTAGATTCATTAATTACGTATATTTATATACATCCATGTCAGTACAACTTATTTAGTTTTTTAATTTGACTTTTTTAGCCTTACACCATGATTACACAACAATATGGATATGATACATATAATATTAAAAAAATTCAAAATATCATTTTAAATCGTAATTTGGGAATGATATTTAATAATCGAGTCAGGAAAATATTTTTTTACCTCTAAATTAAAATCTAAAATGCATCAAATTTGACTTTTTATATGTTGTGGAGCCCTACTGTCATCACTGAAAATTATTTTTAGATTTATCATGAAATAATTTATCATTTATATGTTAAGGAATATTAATGAATAATATATCTATTATGTTATCATACCAGATTATTTAAATAATATTAAAAAAATTATATCAAATTTATGTTTTTATGATATCAAAAAAGATACCATATTTCATAAAAATGAATTTATTATTCTAAAACAACATAACCTCTTTGGAAAATTTTATAAATTTAAAACTAGAATAATTTTTCTATGATTATTTACGAAATGAAATTAATTTTATAAAATACATTTTCCTGGTTTTTTATAAATTAATTATACAAATTTTACAATATAAATTAATAAAACTTCTTTTTGATTAAAACATTTATTTGATTAATAAAACGATTTTATTGATAATTATGCTTTAATTTCTAAGTAAATAATAAATAAAATTATAAATATGATAAGACTTATTCATACCCACCATATAATTTTCTATGATATAATTCTCATGTTAACATTTTATTAGTTTTCAATGGATAAATAAAATTTCCATTGCATGCAACACGAGTTACCAAATAAATCAAGTTATTTAAAGAGAAATATTTTATAAAACTACTTGGGTGTTATAGAACTCATCGTATGTAGAATCATCTCGATATGCAATCCAATTTGATAATGGAACAATATGTATTAAATTTTTGGGATGAAATATCATCCAATATAACTTTAATAATGGTTTATATAAGTTAAATAATACCTCATATAGTTTAATTACCTAATTTGACTCTTTTTATCATCTTCTCATCATTCTATAACTACATTCTCTCCCACCAATGTTTTCATCTTCGCTGTTATGGTTCTATTTCCAAATGATTAAGAGTTTTCTTAGAATCACCTTTTGAATCTTAGTTCTAAGGGTTAAAAATATGCTGGCATGATTATCCCATTGAATTTTAAAATGATGATACCCTTGGGAAGTATTTCACAAGACAAACTTTGTAGATTTATGAAAATAATAATGGATATATCCCAAATTTTTATATATGTGACATGATCAAGGCTCGTCTATAAAATTTGTCTTTATATAATCAAATAAACCATAATTAAAACATCTGAACATTCTATTGGATCATGGATAAATGTTAACTAATCTAGTGGCCTTATTTTGGGAATCTCCATCACCATGGAATTCTGTTTCCCTCTTCTGATTCATTCTAAAATTAGAGTTCCCACTCACTCCCATATAAAAAATTTAGTTCCTCCGTTCATATACCCTATAACTTCCATTTCTATCACTATATTTATATTAAACTAATTGGTACAATACATAATATATAGCACAACAATCATAGAATGAATATCCAGTAATAATGGACACTCAAAAAATTCATGACTTAAAGGATAATCTAGTAAAAATTTATAAACAAAATTGATATATTTTCATTAATAAAGAACCATATTTTAGGAATGATAAATTTTCTCAATTGAAATTGAAGAAAATCGATTATAATTCTTATCTTGAAGGTGTCTGAGGAGAATTTTTTATTGAAAAAATCTTTAATTCCATCTAATATATGGAATTGGTTAGAATTATTTTTAATAGTTAAATCACACCATTAGCATGAAATTTCCTCAATCGAGTGTAATAGTAATATATTATTTAATTCAGTGGGTGTTGCATGGAAATAAAAAATCCAATTCATTTTTTAATCCACACTTTTACATTTTTCAGTTATGAATCCCTTTAATGGATTATTAGATTCTTTTTAGTAAATTAAATAGAATGATCCACTTGATGAGGCACATAATTTTGTTTTCCCTCTTCATTAGCATACCAAATAT
Organism: Viscum album; assembly: GCA_963277665.1. Lineage (NCBI taxonomy): Eukaryota > Viridiplantae > Streptophyta > Magnoliopsida > Santalales > Viscaceae > Viscum > Viscum album. Next base: position 1,547,000,049 of record OY728147.1, read on the forward strand.
TTAACAATTCTCTGAATATGAGGATTTATAAATAGTGGTACAGGTACGATAATGTTTTCGGTGGCCTCTTTTTATGTGATTTTTCCAATACAATGAAAACTCCAAATAAAATCCAATGTATTACAATAACATTTTGGAATGATTTTACCATATATAAAAACACATTTTAGAAAATAAATTTTTTGAACCAACTATATGATCCATGAATTATTATTAATAAAACTGATAATAAATATAAAAATAGACCAATATATGAGTAGAAAAAGAAAGTGAAACATGACCATGAACCAATAGTTATAGTATTTCTAACATTGAAAAAATTATGTTGAATTACTCTAATAACTCTCTAAGAGAACTCTATACTCAAAAAACCATCACAAGGATGTAGAATCATGATGAAGCACTAGTGAAAAATGGAATCATTTTTTTATATGTTTCATGAATAATAACATATGAATATGAACCAAAGTGTATATTCATGGGGTGATAAATAATTCTTAGTAGGATTCTCCTAGGATACATACAAAGGCCTTATAGATAGATAATAACATATTATCTCATAGTTCAAAAATAAAATATTTTATTGTGTGAGGAACATTAAAATAGTTACCCTAAGATAAGTTAGATTTATAAGCATAACAATTTATAATTTAATTCCACTTAAAATTCTCAAATAACATAAATACACTCAAACACATATCCTTGTCAACTATTAATCTAAGTAATTTTGAGCAGTGATTAACCATTTACTAAAACATCAATTTTTGATATACCGTTTTTCCTCTAGTCTGTCATCAAACTCCATGTTTGCACCAATTCGACCCAACATAATAGAAATTTTAACACACACCACCCATATATTCCAAATTTTGAAACGAATTAATCAAATATAAATGATTTATTCCTTTTAAAACATTTGTCACTACATTTTTTTCATTATAACCGTATCATAATTTAAATCCATAAATCGTATGATTTTTACAAAACCCAATCAAATTCCCATGCTTTCACATTATAAGCCAAAGTGGTTTTCCATTAATTAATAACCCACAATTTCATTTTCAAATTAAACAAAACATTTAATAAAACTAATTATTTATGATCAAGACCACGTGTTAAAGAATAAGAATCCACATAACTCTAAATCAGTAAGGAAAACAAAGGGAGGCATAATAAAACCATAACATCTAGGATCAAAATTCATTCACTTCGACATGTCCAATCAGGATCTCATCAAAACACATCATGGATCGCCGATCAATCCATAATAAATAGGATATAACAATTTATTTGTCAGATGATAGAAATATCTAAATAAAAAATTAGAAAATATAGACATATTATTGATTATTTATATCCCACACACTTAGATCTATCAGAATAGTCATCAGGATCAAGGAGAACCACAAAGAATTCTTAGTAGAGGAGTAGAATTGAATAGCCTCATAAGTGATGGGAAATTTGGTTTTCCAGGGTTAAAACTAAGTGAAAATCTAATTTTCTATGTATCAAATGCTTGTGGGGTTATTAGCCCACATGGATTTGGAAATTAGGTGTTAATCATGATCACATTACCACCTCAAAACCACACCTTACATTGTTGGTTCACACGATTTAAAAAATATGATATAAAAAGTGATTTTCCCACTATCAACACTTGTACAGTTTCTCCTATGATACATTTTTTTAAAAAAAACTATGCACAAGATTCTTCCCTACAAATAATACATAAAAGATTCCTCAATAAAATACATGGTTTTCCCTAACTATAAAACCTTAGAAACATTTCCAACACACTAACAACATCTAGAAAATCGTGAAAATAAACCAAAGTAATATATAATGAAAAAATAAATAATAAAAATTGTAAATTACATAAATATCATGTTTTTTATATTTTTATATTTAATAAAAATAAATTGTCTTAATAGTTTACATAAATCACACAAACTAGTTTTTAGAAAAGGATTGTCATTAAGATTAAAATTAATGTGTAGGATATAATTATAATTTTATATAGTTCTCATGATAAATATAATTACATTAAAAAAATTGTATTGCTCTTTCATATAAATTGAAATCCAAATTTAACCAAATTTGTATTTAATTAAATAAAATTACACAAATAATTTCTTCTATTTGACAATATTACTTATGTTTATAAAATGATAATCATAGTTTTTCTAAATACCTAATGGTATATAAAAATTTATAGTTTTGATCATGAAACATATATTTTACCAAGAAAACTATTTTATAAACTTCTAAATCATAGTTATATAATGATAAAGTATAAAATTTATTGTATTAAAATAAACAGTATTTTTTACTATTAAAAAATAACTATTTTTCATACCTAAAAAAAATTAATCTTAAGATAATATTGAACTACTAAATTAAATAATTAATCTTATTTTGTAAAATTAAAATTCTTAAATATAATAATCTATCATTTAAATAAAAAATAAAAAACAAAAAAAAATTAAAAGGACATTAAATTTTAGAAAAATATTTATATTTATTATTCTTGTATCATATCAATTCCTAATGAAATTGGAGTTAATATATTATGAGGATAAGTAATATATTTTATTTACAATATAATTTATTTTTAAAAAACATTTAAAAACCCCAATTTTTTATGATTACATTAAATTGCACTATTCATCCTTATTAGTTATTTAGTTGCACACATTTAATTTATCAATACCATATCCTTTAAAACGAATTCTTTTTTTATACAAATATTTTATAAATCATTTACATTATTTTTTACATGAAAATATATACTAATTTATCTAAAAGGTTACATAAACTTACATTATTCGTTTTGGTTTGGTGGTTTATCTAAAGAAATGTATTGATTGTAATAGGTTTTAAAGGAAATTGTAAAATATAAATTCTAATAATGTTACAAATAACCAATCTTACATATCCCTAAAATCCATTAATTAGATGAAACACCAAAATATAAAGAGAAAAAAAAACCTGAATTCATAAATAAATTAAAAAGTTTAAAAATAATTATGTAATGACATTAATTATGATGTCATAAGGACTAGAATGTTATGAATACAAAAAACCTATAAACCCTATATCTCCAACCAAATATATTAATCCACTATCAATACATATTATATCCATTTACATTACGAAACAATGTATATATTTTCATAGAAATATCTCTTTTAAAATAATCTGTTAGAAAAATCTTATCTTGACCAATAATATCTAAAATTTACTTATTTTTCTTCCAAATTAATTTTAATTCTCCTTAAATGAATATTATAAAATTGAAATAATTATCATTTAATGAATGAGTTTCATATAAAACCACATCATAATACTATGGTCTAATGATATTCTCTAAAACCACCATCGGGGAAATTATGATATCTATGACATATATAGATGGTGAAAACCAAATTGTTTCAACATAATCATTAAAAATGTCACAAGAGGTGAAATATAGAAAAAATAAATATATCATATATGATTATACAATATTAACCAATAAAATCATGATAAATCAATCAAAAATTTATCCAATCTGACATAAATATCACGTACTCTTGTGATTGTAAACTAGATTTCACGTTATTACAATCTCAAAGATCTATTTAGTTTATAGTTTTATTAAATTAGAAAAAATATAAAATAGTAAAACCATATTTTTAAAATATGAAACATCCACCCAGAATCCATATATTGAACAGAAAATATTTTTTAAATACAAAATCGTTTCATTTCTTGATAAACTTTCTTATTATTTTATGTTGACCTCATATTTTTTCTTACTATTCCTTAAATCACTTTCAAAACATTTTTAAAAAATGGATGATCACAGAATCATGGTAAGGTACTGTCATGACCCATCCCTTAGTGCTCGTGCCGTGACTACCCCAAGCCCACCTTACAGAGGCCAGGGGCTATCGACTAGCATCAAAGGCGTAATTCATTAAAACTGGGATGACATTGCCTTTATAACCTGTATACACCCACAACAGAGCACAAAGATATATACAAAACACTAAGTATACTGTATAATAAAAGATTACGGAATAGTAAACAGGACCATAAATACAAGGCCAACTGTAAAGTAAAAGGAACTTGATGTACAAGTACAACTGAAGAAAATTAATACAGCTGGTGGGTCACCCTCTAGGATTCCTACCTGATGGGTAGGTACAGATAGCCCCCTCATCACTCTATGTCCATCAGTTCCCTCCTTATACTGACTCATCGTATGATCCACCTTCATGTATCGTCTAGTCCTGGAACTCTCAGCCTCAGTCAGTGTTGTCTAACATCTGCAACCAACATAACAAGGTGTGGGCATAGCCCGTGCAAGGGTGAGTGTAATGACACTCAATGGGGACCCCAAGACCCTCATGGTCTCACAAAATCCAAAAATCATAAACCAAAAAGCATGAAATAAATAGATAAACTTACTTAGTTATACGCCCATACATATACCTAAGTTATCAAGTGATCCATCTCAATCATGAGGAAAACATAGAAAAACCGACTCAGCTCAAACCATTATTTATTCTAGGGGTAAAACATTTCGAACCCTCAGCTATTGGATAACTCCTCCTCTATTGAGTGTAGTGGGCCTAATGCCACAACTAGGATCTTCCCACTAACCTAGGACTACTGAGGTATGCCTATTGTTGAGTATCATGGGTCTGCTGCGTCACACAGAGGCGCTCCCCACCTTGGGTCTGCCGCCACTACTAGGCGCTCCCCCTCATAGCCTGTAGAGGTACTCCTCTCGAGTACCCCCTGTCTACCGCTACAACCAAGTTCTCCTCTACCGTGGGTATTCATCCACAACCTGGTGCTCCCCACTGGGCTAGTCGAGTCACTCTGAGTCAATCAACCAGTATTCGTCAAGTCTCATCCATCTAATAGGTTCCCGCAAAAATGCTCGCTTGTGTCCAGATGATCCGCAGCACATGCTAATGGTCAATGTTCCAACGTCCACGAAGTCCCATGAAAGAGTATACCAAATGTCTTCCACGTAATAGGGGTCTCAACGTAACTGACAGCGCGTCAATCAGACGCCCAGACTGTGAGTTATTATCCTTCTTGTTTCACGGGCCTGTTTAGATTTGTGAACGATTTTACCTGACCATATCTCAACTATACCCCAAACACTAGTGGGGTATTATAAAAGGGATTTTCACACTCCAATAATTCCAGTTCCACAAAAGTTTTGTCAAACGGATGTCTGGTGCCAAATATATGGCCAACAGAAGCAAAAAATGGGTCGTAGTGGGCCTGGGATTGGTCTGACTTGGTCGGACTGACCTGGCACGACCCCATCTGGGATGACCTAGTTTGGGTCAACCTGGCCTGATCCAATGGGTCTGGCTCAGCCCTTCAGGTGGGACAACCATTTGGGTTCGGCCCGGCCCACTGGGCCTTGACAGCAAGTCGCGAGGGAAGTTTGGCCCGGAGGGCACCGCCTAGGCTGCTCGGCCCATTGGCGCATTGTCGGTTCGGCCCGGAGCGTAGCATGGGTATGACCAGTTCAGCCAGGGGTAGTGTGGCAGGGGAGCGAGGGCACATACGGTGGGGTGGAAGAGCCAGATAGTCTGTGGAGGCCTCTCGACGGTGCGTCCGGTAGGGCGGCACGTCCGGTGAGGCGGTGTGTCCGGCATGGGAGCGTGGCAGGCAAGGCAGTGCGGGGTGTGGTTCAGCCGGTGGTTGAAACTCTGCAGGGGTGGTGCAGGTCGCGGAGGTTGCGGGTGGTGTGACCATTGCCTTCATTACCTTCATCATCGTTTCAAAGAACATCACAATGAAAATTGGCGTGGGGTCGGGCCATGTAAGTTTGGCCCACACCCTCGACGTTTAGAGTGGTAGCATACAGTTCACAATAACAGAGCAAAGAACATCATGGAAGATATCTTAAAAATATCAACTCCCATAATCCCTCGTTTAACAAAATATTCACTACCCTCAAGGAAAAACATATGTGGATCAACTTGATAATAATTTGGTCCACATTCTTTGTTTTAGAAGGAAATAATCAAGTGAAAAATATCATACATAAAATAAAATACCTACATTTGTTCCCTTGGAATCACTAGCACAAGAAAGACGGAGGTGAAGTTGTGGAAAATCATCTTGTCCACCACACACCTCCAATTCTGAGCTCGTGCGTCAGTTCTTCTTCCTTGAAGATGTGGATGTCCCACGTCGGAAGAAGTCATGAGAAAGAAGGACAAAGTAGTTCGGTGTTCTTCATGAGTGGATAATTCTTCGTTGGAGAGCGTAATGCTTCAAGTGTTGTGCATCACAAAACATTACCAGTGCATCATCACATGATGAAGCCATCCCAAATCCTCCTCTGAAACTCCATATATATAAGAGAGTGGGAGAGGAATGTAAGGATCATGGAATTTATTATGGTTCATTTATTAGGAACATTCCTAAATTCCAACTATGTTGTTACATAAGATTTAAAAAGTGTCAAGCCAATTAATTTATGTTGGCATAATAAAGTGGTGCATTGGAACAATTTAATGTAGAGGAAGTCAAGAGGCTCCACCACATTAATGAATGTAGTTGAGTGTTTCTCTCCATTAAAAAGGAGATTTAATCCCAGGTGGTCCCCACCACCATAACCTCTCATGGAAGGTTAGTCTTGGGTGGTCCCCACCACCATAACCTCACAAGGGAGGTTAAAGTACGATGGTCCCCACTTCTCAACATCCACAAGGATGTTTAGTTCTGCTAGACCCCACCTCTCAACACCCACATGGGTGTTGCAAATAAAAAAAGTGTCAATTTTTTTTTTAATTTTTATTCTTTCAAAAAAACTCAAAAAATAACATTCACCCTTGACCAACTGTCGTCGAGTTGAAAGTCTCCTTAAGCGAATATCAGTGCTTTTCGTTCAACGGTGTCCTTAGATTTCAATTTTGAGCACCAGTTCATTAGTTAAAAAAACCAGCTCGCAGGTTTACTGAATGTACCCAAAAAAAAGTTCGAAAAATTATTAACAGTCACCCATGACCCGCACTTTTCGAGGATACACTCTTCCCATGTGAAACATGCCCCAAAAAACCCAATAGTACTCATGTATTTTCAATCTGATTTATTGTTTAGAAGTTATGAATTTTTCAATAAAATAATTTTAAATTCATTATTTTATTTGTGACCAAAAACAAACTTTCTCTAGTGGCCCGCGCTGGACAATGTTAGTATCCGCATAAAGAAATAATACCCTCACATGTTTAGTGGTGGTATCATATTTTTAATCCAAATTACCATTTGTTAGTTATAAAATTTTGAAAAATAAAATAATTTATTTATTAATTTTATTTATGGTTATGTCATTTTTGGGTTTTCTCACAGCAATCCCGCGTCAACTAATCTTAAGTCGTGCCTAGGGTAAACCCTCCATCTGGAGCACAACGGTACCCTCGTATTTCTTATCCAAGTAACTATTTAATTTTTATTCTAATCTTTTAGGAAAACTACTTAATCGTGTTTACATAATCTTATGAAAATTTTACAGATCATTCTGGGCACTCTTGGCCTCATAATCACGCACCGTTAGATTTCACAGACTAATAAAATTCACATTTATTTAAAAATAATGATGGAAATTCTGGGTCATTACATTCTCCCTACCTTAGGTCTCTACATCCCCATAATCCATAACTCATCTAGGTAAACAAGTGGGGGTACTAAGCATGCATCTAATCCTCTTGATCCCATGTGCTCTCATGGAGGTTCCTATGCTACAAATGAACATGCACCAAAGGTATCGATTTCCCATGAAGGACTCTCTCTTATCGATCCTAAATATCCACCGGATCCTATGTAAAAGTCTCCCCATCTTCGATGTCCAACTCTCCTTGTTTGATGATGTGAGAAGGGGCGTGCACGAATCTCCTCAGTTGGGATGTGTGGATGACATCTTGCACCTGGTGCAACTGAGGTGGAAGAGTTAAGCGGTATGCCACCTCAACAAATCTCTTGAGGACCTGAAAAGGCTTGATGAATCTCCGAGAAAACTTGTCGCCTCATCCAAATCTTCATAGACCTCTCCGGGGTGAGAGCCATAGGATTTCGTGGTCGCCATCCTCGAACTCCAGAGGTCTTCATCTCCTAGATGTATATGGAATTCCTATCACAAAGTCCAGGGATATCCCATTCCACTTCTACTATGGGACCTCTAAAGGCTAAACCAATATTTTTGGTACCTAATTCTATGCCTTTACCTGCTGACAAGTGAGGCATCGAGAGACAAACTCTGCAACTTCTATCTTCATTCCCGGCCACCAATGCTATCATCGGAGATCCTGGTACATCTTTCCAATTCTGAATGTACCGCTAGAGGGGATGTGTGGAACTCCCCCAAAAATTCCTCCTGATGAGACACTGGTACCATAGTATGTGCTCTGAAAAGGATGAAATTCTCCCCACCTTTAGAAAATCCATCAGGTTCCTATCCTATGGATATCTGAGCTCATCGAATCTCGCAGTCATCGTACGCATGTTGCGCCTCCCTGTCTCGCTGAAGAAGTGGAAGAGTAAGTGTAAGAGACTGAAGAAAAGGTACTCTATCTCGATCAACAAAGGATATTTGCAAAGCATCTAGCATTTCAGTCACCTCACTCAGCAGTAGGCCAATCATCTTGTTGAATGTGTCTGCTATCATGTTCCACTTCCCAATATTATTGACTGTCTTAAATTCATAATCCAGAAAGAACCCTAGACACTCCTATTGGGAACTGAAAACTGAAAACTTCTACTGCCACGAGGGTGAGGTTGGCTGACTCACGAGTGATCAACTGCACCCTCCTATGTAAGAGTATATCTTGTGCTTCCTGAGTTTCCTTTTTTATCACTGACTAAGGAAAACCTCATCCCAAATTTGTAGTCAAACCACTAACATTTTTCCTAATACACTCAATCTGTGTATGAATTTTGGATGTCCATTCATACCCTAAATAACATCGTAATGCCTCGATGATTCCAACAAGATGTTCCAATCGAAACTCTCACCTCATGTGTCATATCACACCATCCACATAAGTGTGATTATCAAGTCTCGTGACAAAGTTATCTCCAGACGTGAGGGTCATGTCAACGGTTTAACAAGAAACGCTTGGTCTTTGACATGATTCTTGGAAGGAAGGGATGATTGGTACCAATTCCTATGGATATGGCATCTTGTAGTAGACCTAGACCACACCTTGAATAATTATTAGAGCCCTAGGGTCGCATTCCTTTACCTCATGCAGCTACTATCTTCCCTCCATCCTCCATCTCCCTAAACCTAGAGGGGACCACAAAGGGGGATGGTTGAAACATGTTGCAATGTACACCACATCATGATTCTCCCCTAGCTCTTCTTCCACATCTGCTGCCCTAAAAACTCATCTTCCCCTAACACTTCTTCTTCCTCAAACATTTTACATGCCCAAGTCTCTGAGACTGGCACCGGTTTCTTGCATTCCCACTACTAATATTTACTAGGTGCATCCGCTCTGCCAAGGAATATTCAACCACAATGGTTCTCTCTAGCACCCTAACAGAAGTAGGAATGCATAGAAGAATAGAGATAGATTGGATTTACCTAAAGATACCTCTCTCATAGGTCTGAACTTTGAAGCACTGATCGTATCGCATTCATGAAATACCAGGAATGATTGCTACAGCTCGATGAATACTCAGCAACTGACATGTCGTCCAGTAGAAGCTATATAATCATTAAAGAACTCTCAGTCACTTCCTCAAGCCAGTCTTCAGCCGCCTGTGAGTCGACTAGCCTCAGAATATGAGGGGTTTTTATGATGAATCATGCATAATGCACTATGCATTTATGTGTCATTTACCAGTACCTCTAGTTGGAACTGTTGACCAATGGGTAGTGATAACTAACACACTACCCAAATATACTATCTCGGGTAATGGGCCATGTACCTAAGCCACATCACTATGTTGACCATCCTAATGGTATCTCACTGAAAATGTCTAGTAGATAAGATCACCATCTTCTCTATTAGTGTCTCAAATAGGTGGAAAACTCTAGAAACCATCTCCAACAATCCCTCAGCTGTGTGGGAAACTATCTCGCCTCGAAACCTCAGAGTTTTATACTAATAAAAATCATTCAACATGATCAGTTGGCATGCAACATCCACCAGTGAGGATGGTGGTATCTTCCCTCTAATGAGTGGTGGTTCTGCTGCTACACCACTCGAAGGTTCCAACCTTGTAAGAGGGTCCTGCATCGGAGCCTCATCGCTCGGTGGGTTGTCAGAGTGTACAAGTCTCAAAACTCTAACTTGTTGTCTACGTGGAGGAATCCTAAAAGAATCATATGCGACACGGTAAAAAGATATACCTAGTGATCTATCCCAGTGAACTGAATTATGAAGTGTTGTCATGCGTGCTCTCAAAAATATTTATACTAAGTGAAGCATAGTAGATGACCTAGGTCTATCTCTTTAAGAGCCTTTTATAGTCAACCACTCACTATTTCTAATTAAATTAATATATATATATATATATATATATGAAATAAAATAAATGAAAAGGATACTTTATAAATGATAATGAAATACTAAAAGTAAATATGCAGATGCAATGAAAACACAGTCAATGCAAACAGAATGAAGTTAGACAGAAAGGAGATCCTCCCAAGAGATTATCCAAAGTAAACCTTCGTTGTCTCTTTGATAGTTTCAAATATACATAATGATCATGCACCATAATATGCATGAAAATTCCCCTATGCCTATGGTTATGAATATACAGTATACTCAATGATCATCGATATATCTTCAATCCACCTCCTCAATTGAGGGAGAATGTGACAGAAGTGAAACCTAAGCCTCGGGTGGCAAGTGGAGACACAATGGCGCCTCGCCCACTAAGATCCCCTTTAGCCTAACTATAAGAAAATAAGAAACAATAAAACATTAAAGATCAAATACTTGGGTTTAACACTTAATTACTCCCCTAGGAAATTCCTCAAGTTAGCTACTCATGATCACGAGCATAAGAGTTCACAGTGATGGAGAGAATGAGGGAATAAAACAATAGAGAGATGAAAATGTGGAGAAAGGAGAACACTTGAATTAAAATATGGAATGCTATTACATAATGAAAATAAAATAAAATAAAACACTAAACTACATATAATATCCAACAAAGTCTATTATCAAGTTCCCAACCCTTTGAAATGAAATAGAAACACTCTTTTATAGAGAGAGGGGATGACATTTTGGATCCAAATATATGTCCACCAGATGTATACGCATGAATGGACTAATTAATGACAGAATATGGGAATTTATCCTGCATTAAACTTGTTCCATTACATCTCCTCGGTCGACCCATGAACTGTGAGATTTATTGGACATGTTTGGAGAGAGATATGGTCGCTTCACTCACAACATTTAATATGTCCATGATGATTGTTCATATTCCAATACACCGCGTTCCAACGCATTAATGGCCTTGAAAATGAGATTTGCAGATGTGGATGTCTTAATAAAAGTTCTTCATCTGGATGTCAAACAGCTCCATGTAAAATTTAAGCTCAAATGGGTTGTCCATTTAGGATATATAGTCCCAACTATAAAATTCTCATGTTCTGTACACAGTTTTTGAGGCCTTGTTAGTGAGTTGGATTTGAGCTTCCAAATGATTGATAGTGCTTTGGGTCCAGAAGGAAAAAATGAATTTCATAGAACATAGAAACTGCTAAAAGAATAATTTTTAATTATTATTAGTTTAGAAAAATTTACGAACGAAACATTAAAATAAGTGAAAATTGTTTAATTCCAAAATAAGCCATCTTTTCAATTATGCTAAAAAATACTCCTAAAACTATAAAATGTGTCAATTCCTCTTAAAATAACACTTTTTTTGGATAAAAAAAATTGAAATTCATAATTAAATAATTGAAAATATTTGTTTTATAATTTCCCCCACACTTAAACATTGCACTCCTGGGCAATCATCTTATACCAAGGTCAAAACAAACTTCTCAAATAATTAATGACAACACAGATTAATTATCATATCGGAGAAAATATCATGCCTCATACATGGAAACGAATTTATGAACTCAATAATCATATGAATCCTTTGAATCTCAAGTTAATCCTCACATGCATGTCATACCTACCTCCTTAGAAAAAAATATTTCTCTTTCCACTCGAGGATATTTTAATGTGGAGTTTTTCTCATTCCCAACAACATGTATGATCTCCATAGGCTTGCTATCCTATTAATATCACTACATCACAAAGTAAAAAATGTATCAATCATGAGTTATTTTTCATGGTTAGTTCTGAGGATGAGGGTTGACAGGTTTAAAATATAAAAACATCAGAGGCAGAATGAGGAGGGTTAAGCTCTAATGTGAAGTAAATGCATGAAAATAGTTTTTCTCTAAAATGGTATGCTCCTAAATCAGCTCAAAAATTAATCACCTCCAAACACATATTCTTTTGGGAAGTTAACACATAGAATTTCAGCATCAATGATTTTCATCCCACTTTTCTCCATTTGTAGCATTGTTTCATCTTGATTTTAGATTTGGATTTCTCTTCAGAATCATGTTTTGGAGGAAAAGAGAGGCACAATTTTATCTTCAAATATTGCTGAACAACCACCCCATATATGTAATGATATTTCTGGATATCCATAAATCTTACCATCATTACATTGCTTCCACCCATGCATCAATATATATGGCCGCACATTGAATACAACTCAAACTGATTCTTCAAGAAAGAAAAACAATACCCATTTTCTCCCTCCCCCACACTTGAGTTCAACAATTATCATGCATTTAACTTCTAGAGTAGGTTTTAAAGGGATAAATTGATTTTAATGTGGCTTCCTAACAAGGTATTTCATGGGTACTAGGGATTAAAGGAGGTCTGATGAGAAGGTAAGCCAAAATAAGAGTTGAACACAAAAAAGTGGCTTTCAATGTGATGCCTCAATCATACTTGACACATTCGATGAACTCTAATAGCTTTGAAAAAAAATAAAAATAGAAAGTTATAGATCAAAAAACATTTCTCAATACTCTCATGAAAAAGAGAAATTTAAGAAGATGTCAAACATATTTAGAAACCTCTTGGTTTGGGCATGATTTTCAATTCGAACAGCACTAGCGCACATGAGTTTCATAGTCAATCAAACATCATTAAATAAAAATATTAGAAATCAGAAACAAAATCCATTCAGAAATCATTTAAAATCTCAAATACTCAAATAAAGAAATGTTCCACAAGTACCAAAATGGTTTTAATTTTTCCATGAATTCGATTCAACTCAAGATTCCTAAAAACATACCAAAAAATAAAAAAGGAAACAAGAAAATTTAAAAAAACAACATGAAAAATTAAATTAAATCACACAAAAAATATATTACAACACATAAGAAAAATAAATAAAAAGAAATAGAAAAGTTATAGAAAAGGGATAATGCTTGGTTTGACCCCCAAATCGGGTGCTAGGTTTTTGCTACCCCTAGTAAGGTAGTTGAAATATATTATCCCCAATCAGATGGTAGGTGTGGTTTTTTTAGATAAACTACCACATGTGACTTTTTCTAGTATCAATCAGTATACACTATGATTGGAGAACCCCAAAGAAAATAATAAAGTTCATAATCCCCAACAAAAATGAAGGATTGAATTTGATATCCAGTGTGGGAAGGAATTGAATATAAGGGTGCTCCCTGCGATCTTCTATGGTATCCTCCTCCAAATGGTATGAATATTGTTGTGGAGGAGGTTGTCGCACCACCACCAACTTCTCTAACTCTTATCCCTTGATCACCACCACTTCAGTGGTCTCTTTTGTTTCATCTAAGGTCTGCTCCATTTGTATTGTATCAGAAATTTCTACAAATGAGAAGTTAGAAAACAATTCAGTTTAAATAATATTAAAACATAATGAATCAATAAATATATATCCCCTTTAATTTAAGTTAGCTTGAAAATTTATCTCTTCAAGAAAAACCATTGGCAACTCTATCTCAGTAGGTGCATCTTCTTCATTGTCTTCCAAATAAAGTGGGAGGTCAAAAGTTGTTGATTGTTCGATATCAAAGTTGGGGAGATCAAGTTTCAAGTTATCTTCAATAAAGTGATTCCAAGATTCTTCCAAAAATTATTGATCTCTCATAAGTGAATCATCTGGCATGTGTACATCAGGGACCTCCTCTAGCAATGGATGAGTTTAGGATGATATGATTAATTCTTTTAGAAGCTCATTCTCACACTCCTCAGGTCCTTTGACATAAAAAATGATTGTTGGGATCACTTCCACCACTCGTTCAAATTCAGGTTTAGGTTCAGGTTCATGTTCATGTTCACGTTCAGGTTGCTCCATCACTGAACGAATATATTCATCAAACCTTTTAGCATTTCTCTTTAGTTTATGAATGTATTCAATAATTTCTTACATATGAGATTTTATAATTTCAGCTTCTTGTTTTACTTAAGATTCATTAGTTCATGTAGAATAATCAACCATTGAAATACATCATGAACAAAAAAGTTTTTATTTTTGTTTTTGAAATTTATGATTTTGTTGTTGTTTTTCTTTAACTAAAGGAAGAAAAATAATTTACAATTAGTGAATAAAATTAGTTAGTGAAGACTACTTGGATCCTTGTCAACGGTTCCAATTTGATGAAGCATTTTCGTGCACGCTCTCAAAAATATTGAAACTAAATGCAGCACAGTAGCTGAGCTAGGTCGATCTCTTGAGGAGACTTTTGTAGTCAATCACTCACTGTTTATAATTCAATTTATATATATATATATATATGAAATAAAATAAATGAAAAATATACTTTATAAAAGAGAATAAAATACTAAAATTAAATATGAAGATGCAATGTAAACACAATGAATGCAAACAGAATGATGTTAGAAAGAAAGGAGATCATCCCTGGAGATTATCCAGAGTGAACCTTCATTGCCTCTTTGATAGTTTCAAATATTAATAATGAGAATGATCCATCGTATGCATGAACATCCCCTTCTTCCTCTGGTTATGAATATATAGTACACTCAACGATCATCGAGATACCATACATCCACCTCCTCGATCGAGGGAGAATGTGACAGAATTGAAAGCTAAGCCTCGGGTGGCAAGTGGAGACACAAAGGCGCCTTGCCCACTAAGATACCCTTAGGCTAAATCTATGTAAATAAGAAACAATAATAAATTAATGATCAAAGACATGGGTTCACCACTTAATTGCTCCTTTGGGAAATTTCTTATGTTAACTACTCATGATCACGAGCATAAGTGTTCACAGTGATGGAGAGAACAGGGGAAGAAAACAAAAGAGATATAGAAAAGTGGAGATAGGATAACAATTGAATTAAAATATGGAATGCTATTATAGAATGAAAAGAAAATAAAATAAAACACTAAACTACATATAATTCCCAACAATGGATATTCCTAAGTGTCCAACCGTTTGAAATGAAAAGGAAACACTCTTTTATATGGATTCGAGATGACATTTTGGCTCCAAAAATCGGTCCACCAGATGTTTGTGCGTGGATGGCCTAATTAATGACATAATTTGGGAATTTATCCTTCTTCGAATTTCTTCCATTACTTCTCATATGTCATCCCATGAATTTTCAGCATTATTGTCTATGTTTGGAGAGAGATATGGTCGCTTCACTTAGGAAATATAATCTGTCCAGGATGACTATTCGTATTCCAATACATTGCGATGCAAAGAAATAATGGCCTTGAAAATGAATGATCCAGACGTAGATGTATTACTTAATGTTCTTCCTCCTGATTTCTTCTATCACCATGTACGATATCAGCTCTAATGGGTCTGCCTTTTTAGAGATATGGTCCCAAAAATAAAATTCCCCCATTATGTATAGACTTTTCAAGGTTTGGTTTCTGTGCTGGATCTGAGGTTCCAAATTATTGATTGATATTTGAGTCCAGATAGATAAAATGAATTTCATCGAACATAGAAACCTATAAAAATTGAATTTTGCGATTTGGATCAGTTTAGAAAACGTTATGGATGAAACATTAAAATAAATGAAACTACTTAAATCCAAAGTAAGCCATTGTTCCAATTACGCTAAAAAATAATCCTAAAACTATAAAATGTGACAATTTCCCTTATGATATGATTTTTGTAGAATTAAATACATTTTAATTCAGAATAAAATAATTTAAAATATTTTTTCTATCACTGATTTGAAGAAAACTTTTGAAAACACACATGCAATTAGTGTTTTCATATACTAAGTCTGAAATCAGATGTCATGGTCCTAGTTTATGGATACGTCTATCCTCGCACCAACACTGGACTCCCTAATATAAAAAGTTAACTCGCCACACATAACACTATTGCTTCATAGAAAATATCAGAGTCTTATGTTCTACAGTAGAACCAACTCCTTTGATACTAGTTTGTCAGGACGTGTCTCCCGGGGCACGTGTCATCACAACCCTAAACTCCCCATACATAGGGCAGGGGATGGCGACTACCACCAAAGAAGTAATTCCCAATAAATGGGAAGACATTTCCTTCATTACCTGTATACACTCAAAATAGATCACAAATCTGGGTATAAACACTAAGTAAACTGTATAACAAAAGATTTCTGAAAAGTAAAAGGGGTTGGAAATACAAGCCCAAATATAGTGTATAAGGAAATAGAAGTATAAGAAGAACTGATGAAAAGTAAAACAATTTTTCGGTCATCCTCTGGGATTCCTACCTGAAGGGTAGGTTTAGATAGCCTCCTCATCACTCCACATCCATCAGTCTCCTTCATATACTGACTCATCGTATGGTCCACCTCTAGGTACCGTCCAATCCCGGTACTCTCAACCTCAATTAGCGTTGTCTGTCATCTACAACCAACACAATAAGGTGTGGGCATAGCCTGTGCAGTGATGATTATAACAATACCAAGTAGGGACCCCAAAACCCTCAATTTCTCACAAAATCTATTAAGGATAAACCAAAAATCATGAAATCAACATATAACCGTACTTATGTATATTCCGAAACATATACCTAAATTATAATGTGATTCATATCAATCATAAAAAAAATAGAAAAACTAACTCAGCTCAAACCAAGATTTATTCTAGGGGTAAAACAGTTTGAACCCTCGTCTGCTGAAGAACAACTCCTCTATCGAGTACAGAGGGTCTTAAACCATAACCAAGCGCTTCCCACTTACCTTGGACTACTCAGGCACTTCTCATGTCGAGTACCATGGGTCTGCTGCGTCACACAGAGGCGCTCCCCACCATGGATCTACCGCCACTACTAGGGGTTCCCCCTGAGAGCCTTCAAAGGTACACCTCCTTTCATGTACTGTGGTTATTCCACCACAACTAGGTACTCCTCTTCCATGGGTCTACAGCCACAATGATGTGCTCCCCACTGGGCTAGTCGAGTCACTTCGAGTCAATCGGTCAGTAGTTGTCAAGTCTCAGCCAGCTACTAGGTTCCTTCAAAAATGCTTGCTTGTCTCTGGAAGATCCAGTCCACAAGATAATTTTTGATGCTCCAAATTCATTGAATTCCCACAAATATGTATCCCAAAGGTCTGTCACGTCATAGATGTCTCAACGCAATTGACAGTGCATCAATTGGACGCCCGGTCTGTGAGTTATTTGACTTCTAGTCCTGGGGGCCCAGTTGGATTCGTGCATGATCCAACCTAACAGTATCTCAACTATACCCCAAACTCTAGTGTTGTATTTTCAAGGGGACTATCATGCTCCAAGAATTCCATCACCACAGAAAGTTTTCCAAACAGACGTATGATGCCAAGGATAAGACCAGAAGAAGCGTAAATGGGTCGTAGTGGGCCCAGGTCTGGTCCAAACCAGTTCAGGTCAACCCAGCCTGCCCCATTGGGTCGGGCACGGTCCCTTGAGTGGACCATACCATTGGGTTTGACCCGACATGTCAGGCCCAGCCTAGCAGGCCGCGAGGGCGGTTCAGCCCGAAAGGAGACACGTAGGCGGCTCGGCCCGGTGGTGCGAAGCCAGTTCGGCCCGAAACACAGCGAGGGTGCGATTGGTTCTGCCAAGGGAAGCATGGATAGGGCACAAGGGCACAACTGGTGGGTCGATAAGGCTAGCAAGGTTGTGGAGTTGCTTCAGTGGTATGGCAGGAGGGGCAGTGCGACTGACGAGGTGGCGCGAGGTGTTATTCAGCCAGCGATCGGAATGTCACGGGGGCAGTGTGGGGCACAAATGCGATGGGTGGAACAGCCGTTGCCTTCGTTTCCTTCGTCGTTGTTTCGAAGAACACCACAAAGAAGATCGGCGGGGGGTCGGGCCATGTTAGTTTTTACCACTCCCTCAGCATTTATAGTGGTAGAAAACAGTTCGCAAGAACGAAGAAAAGAACTTCATGGAAGATATATTAAAAACATCAATTCCCATAATTCATCGTTTAAAAAAATATTCCCAACCAGCAAGGAAAAACATCAATGGATCAACATTATAATAATTTGTTCCACTTTATTTTTTTAGAAGGAAAAAATCAGTGGAATAATTTCATACATTAAATAAAATCCATACCTTTGTTCGCTTGATGTCGTCGGCGCAAGAAGGAATGAGGTGATTTTGTTGACGTTCATCTCATCTGCCACACACCTCCAATTCCGGGCTCGTGCATCAGTTTTTTTGTAGTTGAAGTTGTGGACGTCAAACATTGAATGAAGTCCCGAGGAAGAAGGTCAAAGGAGGTCGACATTCTTCGTCGGTGGAGCATTCTTCGTTGGAGAGCGTAATCCTCCAAGTGTTGGGCGTCGTGGCACTTTACCAGTGCTTCGTCACTTGGTGATGTCTTCCCAAATCTTCCTCCCAAACTCTATATATATATGATATGTGGAGAGGTAAGTAACGATTGTGGAATTTATGATGGTTCATTTATTAGAAACCTTCCACAATTCCAACAATTTTGTTACTTAGTATTTTAAAATGGTCAATCCATTTAATTGACATTGGCATAATAAAGTGGTGTGTTGGCACAATATAATGTGGAGGAAGTCAAGAGGCTCCTACATAGTAATGAAGGGAGTTGAGAGTTTCTCTCAATTAAAAATGTGGTTTAATCCTGTGTGGTCCCCATCACCATAACCTCTCATGGGAGGTTACGCTTGGGTGCTCCCCACCACTATAACCTCACATGGAAGGCTAATGTATCGTGGTCCCCACTTCTCAACTTCCACAAGGAGGTTTAGTTCTAATGGACTGTAACTCTCAACACCCACATGGGTGTTGAAAATAAAAATAAAGTGTCACCAACTTTTTTTTTCACGACAAACAGAAAAACTAACTTTCACCCTCGACCAACTTCCTTCAAGGTGAAAGTCTCCTTAAGCGAATATTGGCACTATGAGTTCAATAGTGTTCTCAGATTTGAATTCCATGCAGTAGTTCAAAAGTTAGAAAAACCCGCTCCCATGTTTATGGAACGTACATGAAAAAAAGTTAAGAAAATTATTAAATGTAACCCTTGACTGTGCTAGTTGAGGTTATGCTCTACCCATGTGAAACACGCCCTAATGAACCCAACAGTACTCCCAGGTTTTTAATCTGAGATTCTGTTTAGATGTTATCAATTATACAGTAAAATAATTTTCACATAACTATTTTATTTGCAGGGAAAAAACTATCCTTCTCTGGTTTCCCGTGTCATCCATTGTTACTATCTTATTAATGAAAAAATACCCACATGGGTTCATCAGTGGTATTGGATATTTAATCCAAGATACTGTTTAGGAGTTATAAACATTTTAAAAAATCAAATAATTTATTAAATTATCTTATTTACAATTATGTCATTTTTTGGTTTTCTCACAGGAGTCATGCGCAGACTAATCTAAAGTCATTCCTAGGGTAAACCTGCTATCATGAGCATAGTTGTGACCTTGTATTTTTTATCTGAATTACCGTTTAAGAGTTATTCCACTTTTTCAAGAAAACTTCTTACCCACATTAACTTAATCTTAACAAAACATTGACATATCATTCTGGGCACTCCGGGCATCGCAATTCTGCGCTGTCAGAGTTCACGGACTCATAAAATACCCATTTATTTAAAAACTTTATCGACATTCTTCGTCATACAGGTAAATTCATGAATGGAAACTATTTGTTGAGTAAAAATTAAGAAAACTCATATAAAATTTAGAAATACATTCAATTTTAACAGATTATATAAAACATTTTCATGGAAAATCATGAACATTTTTTTTCATGGAGAAAACATTTAAAACCCATAGAATGAAATTAAATACCCTTTTTGATAACATGAATCATCACACTCATAAATTCCGTTCAAAACCCTTTTAATTGAAATAACAATAATGCAGCATTCTTATATAATAATTACCAATGAATTGTTCAATATATAATAGGGGTATACCTTTATAGAATACATACTGAGATCACCCATGAGCTGTAATTTGGATCAACCCTTCATAAAATCTATATTGTAACTCTTATTTTTATGAACTATAATGGGGATAAACCCTTAATACAGGCTATATCGGTCACAGTCATTTTTTCAAGAGCTATACCGTGTTACGAACATTAGAATAAGATATATATGGCTCACCCATGAGCTACAATGGGGATAAACCCTTCATATGAGATATATTGGGCTCATATATTTAATATAATTATCAATTAAGATATCCTAATTAAAAAAAATTTATCCTTTCACAATTTCATTATAATAATTTGGAAAACTCATATAATCATTAACAAAAATAAGATATGTTTATAAAAAACCCTTTTATTTTAAAAACTCATCCTCAATTAGAAAATTCAATGAATAAGATAAATAGGTTTTTTCTTTGATGAGAAGGTCTTTAAAAATATTTCATTAGGAAAATCATATTTCCTTTTTGAAGAAAACATGATTTTTTTAAACAATATCACAATTATTTAAAAAAACATTTTCTTTGAAAATAATAATTTAGAATTTAAAAGGACGAATAAAATAATTAAAATGATATGATGGTGGGAAAATATGTACATGTCTTATAAGATAAAATAAAAATCATTTTTTACTTTTAGAATAATAAACAAAAAAAGAAATTTTTTAATAGAATGTTCTGTGAAAATATCATATCATTAGAGTGTTTTTTAATCAAATGATTATGTTATGTGTATATAAGGTAAATAAAAATAGAAATTTGAAAATACACTTTATAATAATATAAATTCATTTAACCCACAAAAATTTCATGCCATAATCAATGATGTAGAATTTAAACCCACCAAATTTTAATTGAGTTAATAAATACCATTCCACTTTGAAATTAGTAGAATTTTATGCCTCATGAGTGAATAAAATTTAAAACACATTAAATATCATGAGAAAAAATAAATTTGTGAAATAAAATTTCAAATATCTATTATATAGGTGTCATTAAATATTATAGGTTCATGGCATCAAATATGCCTCAAAAAAATAAATTAGAATTAAGTTCCCAATTAAATTTTTGCAGCATAACAGAAATACCTAAAGATTCCAAAATTATATTAATGAGAGATAAAATTTTAAATTATTACTTGAAAATACTATTTAAACTAATATTGATAGGGAAAATATTATTATGTAAATATCAATTAAAAATAAAATGCATAAAATAAAGAATGTGCTGGAAAAATATGACTGAGAGAGGTCCCTTACCTTAAGTTCGAATGATTTCTTCACATCATATTATTTTACTAGATAATATAATTAGATAAATTAATTATATAATTCAAAAACATTTTCATATATATTTTATTTTTTATAACTATATTGATTACATTTATGGCCATTTTGGTGTGTTATTATGTATCATTTCATTGTTCTAGGACAGTTCATTTTATGGATTTATGATTGGTTTGCTTGAGTATAATTATGGATGTTCTTGTCAAATGGTAATACTAATTTATTAGTTTAATGAAATAGTATTAACTAAATTCAAGCATTATAAATGGTCTCATAGGTAATTTATCATTCTTGTATGGGGATTATCTATTTGGTAAAAATTTAAACAACAAATAGATAGTTTATTTTTTGGGTTATTTAGACAATCCTAAACAAGTTTCATTTTCTCTTATATTATATATATCTACCGGTTATAAGACATTAAATAAGGTATAATATACCAATTAAAATATTATTTAATCATAATAATAGTATTATAACCATATTTTCATGTGTTAATTTGAAAATAAAAAATCAATATACATAGATATGGTTAAATCCCGTAAATTAAACAACAATTTTGTTTCTTTGAATATGAGGAGGTGAGAAAATAAATAGATATAACATATTCCATTAGAAAAATGAAATAATATTATATACATGAAAATTTAGTTATTATTATTTTATGGATGAATTAGGTGAGGAATATATAGAATAAGATTTCAAATTAAGAGATGTGGTTTGAGAAGGTAACCTCTTGAATATCACCTTCATAAAGGATATCTTAAGGAACATAAAACTATTCTTTTTGTGATACCAGATAAACATTGAAGTTGGGAGAGTAGGTAGAAAATGTGCTTTCATATATTCTAGGATCATATAGGATTTGCTTAATAAATTGGGAGGTGATGAGGGGTATTTATACTTTAGGATTGGTTGTATCATGTGATAAAATAATGATTATTCTATATTTAATGCCAACCACATTTGGGTAGAATTAATTATATTTAATTAAATTTTTTATTAATTTTATAAATTCATTTTAAGGGTCATATAAACATAAATCACTAATTTAATGTTTTATTTTTTCTTCTGTTTTAAGAGTTTACCTTTTTTTAGTACCACCTATTTTATTTTTTTCTTATATTGAGGTAAATATTTCATTACCACGGTATATTTTTTATACATAAAAAATAAAATAAGAATACTTATTAATCTGGAACATCTTATTACACATATATAATAAATTATACCAAATTCAATTCACATAAATACATAATTTAAATTTTAAAAAACCTACAAAAGAGATGAAAAATGTTATCCAGATGTGTATTTTTCAATGAAATATGACTTTATATTTACTATGTGACTGATAGTTATAATTTTATAAAAATAAATTAATATATAATGATATATATTCTATAAATATTCTTTTAATAATTCCTTTTTTATGAATTTAATTTAATTATTTAAAATGTTCAAAAAATATGAAATTTAAAGCTGTTTTAAAAGAATTCACATTTTAAAACACAAAAGTAAACATATAATAATATTTTGAATGAAAATAATTTATTTGGGTAATATATAATTATATATTAATTATTTTCATCAAAAAACTTCTAATTATATTTTAACTATTAAATTATTTAACTTATTGAAAAGAAAGGAAATATTTACCAAAATTGGTACTTTTTACTATTCTTTAATAACCCAATATTTTTTGAAATTTAAATAAATTACAGCCAAAATTAAACATTAACATATAATTTAAAAAATTATTTTTATTTTTTGGTATTTATTTTCAATTATTTTGAAAAAATAATTTTAAAATTTACTCATAAAATTAAATAAAACATAATTTTTTTAAAATTTATTTTCAAAAAATAACCAATTAATATTTGAGTGGATATATAAAAAATAGTTAATAAAATATAAATGATTATGGAAATTATATATTTCATCATTCAATTAATATTATTCATTCTCTTTAATTTAATTAATCTGTTATAATAGTCACATTTAAAAAATATTATTTAGTGATTTCCTTAAGCTTGATGTGGAATATATTTATGATATTGAACATAGTGTATCCTTTTAAATTAATGTGATGTTACATTCTCCCCCCTTAAAATAGTTACATCCTCAAAATTTAATCTCGGGATTGAAAAATAAGGGTGTGTTGAATTTTCAAAATACATTTATTAAAAGCCAATTTGATAAAAAGGATCAACAAAACAACCACCTGAAAAGTGATATAGGAGACTATGAAAGTCACCTGATATGAAACATACATGGATTACATATAGGAAAATATGGACTTGGAATATAAAATATGACAACCATGTACAGATAGAGAGTGATATGGAACATAGTCATTATAAATTTTACCATTATCAATTAATAATAATATAAAATAACATTGATATATTGGTAATAAATGTAAAACATCAATGTTTTTATTTCAATGTATTTTTCTAGGGTTGGGGAATTATTTTACTTCCTAGAAAATTAATATAAAGACAAATACTTACATGGAAATTATAATTTCATCCTCATATTTTATATAAATGATGTGTATTAAATATGAACATTCATCCCTGAATCATCAGAATAAACATCAATGTATCAAAAAAATCGAAAAAAGAAGAACTATATATTCCTCTTATCTTAAGGAATTAACTAAAAAAACTATTTTTAATACAATATGATATAATTATAAAAAAATAATTATTTGTATAAAAAAACATCAATTTTCCGAATTCAACCGTGGTACCAAATGTTTAAATAGATAATTCAAAAAATAACTATCCTATACAAAATTCAAAATTATAATAGACTACAATCAAAACATATAAATCATATGTTTTTATATAAGTTTTCTCCAAAGTTTAATTTAATATTTATTTTAAACTAATATCAATCTCTCCTAATGTATAATCCCAAAATTCAATTTCCTTGATTACATAATATTCATGATAAACTAATCATTTTCATAGTAAACCAGAGCACAATAACCCATATATTTCCAAAATATAATTCATCATTTAATTCTCAAAAAAAATCCAATAGGTTTTTATCACAATAATATAAGTTTCTCAAATTTATGAACTTCTTTTGACAAAACATTAATCACCTAATCACCAAATAATTTTCCAATACCATGGATATCAATAGGATAAACGATTTTTCCAAAAATTAACTTTTCCATTATCAATAAAATATTTTAAATAATGAAAATAAATTTCACACTCAATAGGGTGTCAAATAGTCTAGTGGTAGGTGATTAACCATTTTTTCCTTTAGAAGTGTGTTTGATCATTACAACCTGCATCCTTTCCAGATAGAACATGGTATCACACTATCTGTGGTATTTTCTTCATAAAAACTATATTAAAATAATTATTTTAAAATTAAAAAAATGTGAGAAAATTAGTCAAAAATAACCATATGATATTTAAAATTAAATAAATTTGTTATCCTAAACTATTATCGCTTACCTTTCAATTTTCATCCAAAAAACTAAAAACCCTTAATCACCTCAAATTAAAATATCATATAAACCCTAGTGCTTATCCATGCCTTTTAAATTATATCCAAAAAATAAAAATATAAATATTCTTCAAATAAAATTTTCACTTGATAATATTATGGGTTATATATAACTAAATCTAAATAAATGTCTCCCAGATTATGCCCATCATCAAAAGAGTATTAATACATTTTTAAATTTAATCATCCTTAAATGTACCATAAATAATGGATCATTTACATATATACATATTAATTATTAAGTGTTCTTAATAAACCCTTAACAATGTTTTTTACTTTATTCCCTAATACGGATTTTCTATAAAAAAATATATAAATCATGTCCTATAATTCAATGATATCAAAACATGATCCAAGAAATAATCCCTAATTATATTCTCAATTTTTAGTTTCCTAGTCTAGAATTATAATGGAATTGAAAATGTAATATATATATATATATATATATATATGGCTTTTCATCTCATTAATGTCCTTTATTTCTAAGACATCGATTTTCATATAGACCATAATTCCCATATTTAAAGCATTCAACTGAAAACTCAGGAAGAAATTATTTACACTTCCTGGATTTATGTGAACATTTTTTATAAAAGACTAATACTTTATAACCTCATTTTCAACATATAAACATCTTCCCATCTTTTTATGTCATTTTACTAGAAAATTATTTCCACATTATTTACACATCGATCATTGGGTATATTAACCTTTTGGATCGTTGTCAAGTAATCTTTCACAAGGATTCATTTATCTAATATATGATTCATTAGGAAACTCTCCAAGGATAAAGAGGTTAATAATGACTAATTATAGATATTTTATAATAATAAATTTTTTTATCATTATACCTCCCATTTCCTTTAGTTTTTCATTCATACAACCACTTTATATTCAATCACATCCATTATGACTTTAGTTCCTTCCAAATCTAGCAATTTACTGAAACAAAAAATGTGTGAATATATCAATAAAATCATTATATAGTATATTATTATGAGGATAAACACTATTATATTCTTATATATGTTATTTTATACTCATTCAATTTATTCAAAAAAATATTACTTTCTATACCATAATAACGATCATGGTTATATATGACATGTTAATTATGATTAAACAATATCCAAACCTCTAAAGCTTTCAAAACTGTCCTCTAAAAACAAACCTGATGACCTATCCTTAAATATCACTTATTCTTGTGATTTTAAACTATAATTAACATAAGTTAATGCTACGGATATTTTCATCCTATATTTTTATTTAATTAGGCTAAAATCATACATATTAAACCCATATTTTAAAAATTGGGCACATAATCCCAATGTATATTTTATTACCTTAAAAAAGCTTATTTATAATAAAGTGTGTCTTATTTTTTTTAATTGATCATCCCAATTTTCATTTATAGGTCATCCTTGTCCCTAAAAATCATTTTTCATTGATATTTCTAAAATGAGAAGAGTATAAATACATTATAATGGACATAAAAAAATATAAATAGTTATTTGATTAGAAAATAAAACAACACATATAAAATTTAACTTGAGATTTATTTTTCATTTTGACTATTAATCATTTTCTCATAGAAATAACACAAATCCTTTTTTAGAGAAAAATTTTAAAATTTGTGAAGAAATTAAATACCCTTTACTGTGACGTATATAACTACACAAATAGAGCCCTTTAAAACCCCATTTAGTTGGAAACAATAATGCCTAATTTTAATATAATCATTAACAAATGCATTTTAATCTTATAGTGGTGATCAACCTTTATATAAACTATATAAAGATCACCTATGAGATGAAATGGATCTGAACAGTTCATATTAGATATATCGAGATCTCATGTGAGATATAATGGGGTTAAACCATTAATATAATATATATTGGGATCATCAATTTCATATAATTCTTGAGTACCATATTGTCATGATCTGTCCCTCGTGGCCTGTTCCATGACTTCCCAAATCCTTCATTCCATAGGCTAGGGGTTGAAAACTAGCACCAGAAAAGCATTTCCCTATAATTGGGAAGGCATTTCCTTTTATCCTGAAAACAAACAAACCAAGAACATTACAAGATGCAACCCATATAGTAAAACTACAGTATTAAAAGTGTGTACTAAAATTAAAGGGGATGGAACTGATGTGTACCATGTGCGCGGAATCCCCACCATTTTAATAATCTAAAGTATAAGATAAGAGATAAATTCTACTTTCAATTAATTGTTCATTAATGGGTGTAATTATTGAACCTTATTAATTATACAAGGAGTGGTTACACAGCCTATGTGTAACCAGGCATTTAATGTTATTCTTTAAATGCATGACCACTTTCGTGGTCCCCGCCATCGTCACTCAAGTGGTTGTATAAAAAAAATAACATATTATGTTAATTTATTTTTATTTAAAAAAATTTTAAAACTATGTTTTTCACTTAGCCTTCTATGGTCGATGTTAAGAATCCCTTAAATGAATCATGGAACTATGAATTCAATGGTGCCTTCATAATTTAATTCTGATCCCTGGTTTAGTAGATAGTAAATGTCGACTATACGTTTATTTAAGGTACATTAAAAATGTTAACAAATCTATTCCAGGATCGTCGGGCCCTGGACTCACATGCCTTAAATTTTTACAGACTCATAATAATTCCTTTCAATATTTTAGAAAAATACATGGAATTTCCAGGACCATACATTCTACCATCCTTGGGGATTTTCATCTCCGAAATTTACTTAAAATGCTACTACAAAAACCGGTGTACTAAATATGTATCAAAACCTCCCACTCCCAAGTTCTCCCTTAGAGGTTCTCATTCTTCCATGGAACTCACACCAGATGAATCAACAGCCCACATAAAACCAGCTCTTGCAGATCCTCTACCTCCACAAGGAACTCCACAAATTTCACCCCATTTAAAACTTTCATCTATCCCTAGTCAATAACATCAAATGGATCATGCATATACCTTCTCAACGGCCAAAAATAGAAAACATTATAGACCAGGTGCATCTGTTGGGGAAGAGCTAGATTGTACACCACCTTGCCTACTCTACTGGGGATCTCGAATGTACTGATGAACCTCAGAGATATATTGTCTCCCTGGATAAATATCCACAATCCTCTTCGGGTTGAGACCTGTTGGAAGAAATAATCTCTCTCCTCAAACTCTAAGGGTTTCCATCTCTTATCAACATAAGACTTCTGCCCGCTCTATACAGTCTTTATCCTCTCTTTAATGATATTCACCTTCTTAGTGGTATCATGTACCATCTCTGGATCCATATGTACTGAATCTATGTGGTATGTCCAACATAGAGGTGATCTGCTTTGTCGCCTGTACGCGGCCTCAAATAAAGCCATGCCAAGGGTAGAGAAAAAACTATTGTTTTTTGCGAACATCAATAGCAAAGGTGGTCCTACGATTTGTAACCAAAATGAATGACATAAGACGAAGCATGTCCTCTAGTGTTTGTATCGTCCACTCCATCATACCATTTGTCTGAGGATGGAAGGTGGTGCTTAAATGTAGTAGATTCTCGAATGCCTCATGTAATCCCTTCCACAAGAGGGATTTTAAATGAGTTTCACGGTCTATGATGATTGCCTATGGAGCTCTGTGAAGCTGTACAATCTCTTGAATGTAGAAACATCCAAATCCCTCAAGTGATCCCTTCTCTCGGATGGATAGAATGTTGGACGAATTGTTTAGTTGTCCAACGATCACCCAAATGGAATTGTGTCCTCTAGATGTATGTGGTAGCTCTATCACGATGTCCATGGATATATCATCTAACTTCCACTCTAGTACCTCAAGTGGTTGTGTTATGCCTGCAAAAACCTACTCGCCAGCCTTCACTTGTTGACAAGTGAGGAATAACGAATTGAACTCCACCACTTCTTTCTTCATCCCTATCAACCAGTACTGACACTGGATATCATGGTACATCTTTTCCACACATGGATGTACCTTTAAAGGGGATTTATGAAACTCTCAAAAAACCTAATCTCATAGCATCACTGGTACCATGGTTTATCCTCTATAGAGGATAATGTGCTCCCCGCCTTCATAAAATCCTTCATGAGCCTATCTTGATGACATCAATGCACGTCGGGCCTCACAGTCTACAACCCCATGATATACCTCCTAGACTCACTGATGTAGTGGGGGAGTAACTATCATAGACTGGAGGTAGTTTTTCCATCCCTATCTATGGAATATAACTGCAACGCGGATAGATGCTCTGTGGCATCACTCAAAAACTGTTGAGCAGACCACTTTATAAGTGTGTCATCCACCAAGTTCCCCTTCCCGGTATTGTATACTATATCAAATTCATAGTCCGAGAGGAACTATAGCCATATTCATTGTCTCAGGATCAGGTCCTTTTGTGAGAATATATACCAGATACTCTTGTGATTAGAGTAGATGGAAAACCATTTGACCATCATGTAGTGCCACCACATCTTCAAGTTGAAGACCATTAATGCTAACTCCAGGTCTTGGGTAGCATAGTTATGCTCATTTTTTCTTAGATGAAGTGAGTTTTATGCAATAATTACTTGATACTGCATCACGACACATCCTATTTTGGTCCCTGATATGTCACAGTAGACCATATACCCAAATCCCTCTTTTGGAAACCCCAATATGGGGGAACTCGTCAGTAACTACGTCATCTCTTGAAAACTCTGCTAACTTCCTTCTGCCCACATTAAGGGTTTTCCCTTCTTAGTCAAGGATGGAAACAGTGTCTCAAATATGGAAAAGTCATTTATGAACATCTGTTAATATATTGCCAACCTTAGGAAACTCTGCACCTTGGCCACACTCTTATGTGGCTCCCAAGGAAGTACTTTCTATCATCAATGGATCTACTACAACTCCAGCCTCCAAGATAACATGTCCCAAAAAGTGTACCGCTCATATCTAGAACTGGAACTTCGATAGCTTACTATAATGTTGGTGCTCTCATAGAGTATCCATAACTATCTATAAGTGAATGTCATCATCCTCCTCCATCATTGAGTAAACCAATATTTCATCAATGAATACCACCATAATGCGATCGAGGTATGGCTAGAAGATCATGTTCATGATTCCCATAAACACTGCTAAGGAATTGGCCATGCCAAAAGACATTACTAAGAACAGATAGTGGCCAAAACCGCATGTGAAGTTTTTCTTTAGTACATCCTCATCTCAAACCCTGAGTTGCTGATATCCAGATCTAAGGTCTATCTTTGAAATCCATTGAGCTCCCTTCATTTAGTCATAGAGATCATTCATCCTAGGGAGTGGATACTTGTTTTTCATGGTCACCTAGTTCAGATGATGATCTTCCATGCAAAGCCTTAGACTCTCATCTGCCTTCTCGCCGGAAAAATGATGGATGCCCATGGAGAAACACTGGGCCAAATGAAACCCTTCCACTGTATGTTCTCCAACTGTACCCACAACACACGAAGCTCTTTGGAGCCATCTAATATTATAGAGTAGATATCGGTGTCGTCCTGAGGTACAGGTCGATATAGAAGTATACCAATCTCAAAAGAGGTAGTCTCGGAACAACCTCAAGAAATAAATCAGCATACTGGTCCACCACTACAAGATATCTTGAACTCCTATGATAAAAATATTTGAAAGTAAGGAGAGCCAACTGATGTGTGATCGGCTGCACCCTCCTCTGGAAAATGCCTTCCTGAAATCCAAAGGTTCCCTTCTCACCAGTGAAGAAATAATCGGTCCCATCCTCACAGACACACCACACCATTCGCCTAAAATAGTAAATTTGAGTATGGAATATGGATAACTAGTCCATAACAATGATGACATCGTAGGGCCTCGACGTTGATACTATGAGATCCCAGTGAAAGATCTCACCTCCTAGAGTAATATCACACTTCTGGAACTAGTGTGTAATCATTGTATCATCTCCCATAAGAATCTCCAATAGTAATGATGAAGCTAATGGATCTACCTGATTCTATGAGCTCTGAACGGGATTCATGGTAATGAACGAGTGACTAGAACCTTGGTCTATAAGTACTGATGCTAGGGTGGATTAGATATAGATCGTACATCAAATCATCTCCGTAACATCATGGATATAGGCCTCACCTACCTAAATCTACGCTCGTCCCTATCTACATGCTCTCTAAGGTTGGGGTGGACCACCTAGAGGTTGTGGCTGTAGAACCTCAAATTTCCACACACCTCTTGTTGTACGACATGCACCTTTTCCAAATCATCCACCCTAGAGACCTCCTTGCTCAAATTTGGGCTTCTACCTCAGCGGTCCCACGAGTGTATATAGATAAATGATACAGAGGGTTGGGAAATGGCAATCCTTGTGGACCTATTCTCTGTACGTGAAACACAATCTCTCATATGTTGGCCGGATCTACCTATTAAGCTCTCCACCTCCATCACTGCATCATGGGGGCATCCTCTAGAAGGTTTAGACCCCTTGGACTTATGCATAGTCTTTCTTCTATATACTACAGAGGACACAAATACATGTTTTCCAGTAGTGGATCTCAATGTCGAGGTTTGCACATCTATGAATCTATCCACCAATAATGATCTCTTGATTACTCCATCATGTGTTGGAATGTGGCGTGATAACATCAAAGCTCTATTCTCCCACCGAAAACCTAACTCAAATGTCCAGGCCCTAAAAAAACTCTCTCATACCATGTTGTTGGAGTAGTGAGTGGGGTCAATGAATCATATTGAGTACTGGGCCACTGTCATGCTAGCATGATGTAAGTGTAGGATCTCTCGAATACGAATGGAGAGTAGTTTTTTTCAAATGAACTCTTCCATGAAGAGGGTCTCAAAGTCCATCCGGGTGAGGGTCACCTCATCGTGTAACTGGAGAATTACGCTCTACCATCTCCCTATCATTCCATGGAAAATAAAAGAATCTTGGATCACTATATACTCTACTAGTGTCCCAACTAGGCAGAAAACACTAGCCATAGCCTCCATCTAGTCCTCATTTATCTAAGGATCTGTCTCAGTTTGAAATCTATGAGGCCTCTACCACTAGAAATTGTGAAACACACTCAGTCAACATGCATTGTCCTCTAGTGGGGCTGGTGGAAGCTTCATCCCAATGGGTAGTGGTGTTTCTAGTGCACCACCCGAAGGTGCTATCAATGTAAGAGGTCCCTACATAGAAGCCTCATCACTTGGTGGGCCATCATCATGAACACTCTCTAAAATGAAGGCTGGTTGTCTACATAGAGGCATCCTAAAAAGAAATAGGTTTTCCATGGTCAATATGTTATACCTGGTGTGCTGACTCAAAAAATATCAAAAGTAAAACATTTTAAAAAAACACATAATTAGTGTTTTCGTGCACTATGTCGGAAATCAAAATTTATGGTCCTGGTGTATGGATACATCATCCATTGCACCAACACTGGACACCTCGAACTGAAAAATTAACTAAAAACACTTCAAAATATTACTAAATTGGAAAGATCGACATCCTAGTTCGTTGGTAGGACTGACTCATCTGATACCACATTGTCACGGCCCATCCCCTGGAGCCCATGTGGTAAATACCCCAAGACTGCCATCCATAGGTCAGGGGTAGCCGACTAGCACTAGAAAATCATTTCCCTAAAATTGTTAAGGCATTGACATTGATCCTAAAAACACACAAACCAAGAACATGCCAAGATACAAGCCACATAGTAAAACTATAGTAGAAAAAGTGTGTATTGAATGTATAAGAAGAAGGAATACAATCCAAAAAAAAAGATATAACCACAAAATTAAATTAACTCCTGATATTTTCCACCAAGTATCTTACCTAAAGGGTAGGTAAATCATGTCTCTGTAGATCCCCTTGTCAACAAGTCACCTCTGTGTACTGCCTAGTCAAGGCTCCTTTATTTCTCAGCCAAGATACTCATCCTCTGCATAAGACATGATAAGGTGTGGGTGAAGCCCGTTTAGGGGTGAGTATAACAACTCTCAGTAGGGACCTCGAGATCCCTGAAGGTATCCCAGAATTACACAATGGAAAACCCAAAAAGAATGACCTCAAACACAAAGAACGACATAAATTCAGCTTAGACTAGGTATAAATCTCAGATATCATGAATAACGATGATTAGTCTTAATCTATACCATTATATTTTGTTAGTAAGATCAAAAAATCAACCATGAAATGTTTTTCCGTTGTCGATCCCCATAGGGTCGTATATCACTGATCCATGATGGGCCGCTCTAGGGATGGTCCTCTTTGGGTTACACACTTATGATCGACAACGGTACACAAGGATTTTGATCCACATAAGGTCACTATAATGCTGATCCACACAGGGTCGCTAAGATTCAGATCCACATAGCGTTGGACTCCAATTGACATCAAGCCACAGGATTTCTCGCACTCAGTGTGCTTGAGTTCCATGGAATCTACTCCTCATGTTATCGGTCATGTATCAAATTCCATGATGTTTCAAAAAAAAATAGGTACCCCGAAAGACCATCATGGCATAAGTGTCCTGATGAGAGGGATGTCGCGTCAATAATATTCCCGGTATGTGAGTTATAAGCGTTTTATTATTGAGGGACTAGTTGGATTCTGGTTCGATCCAACCTAGCCATACACTAAAATTCTTCAAAACTCAGGTGGAGTATCTCAAAAGGACAATCTTGTTCTTTTTATTCCATCACTACATATGGTTCGTCAAAGAGACTTCTGGTTTGTGAGATATGACCATTTTAGTGAAATTATGTCGAAAAGGGGTCGGGACCGGTCTGACACGGTCGGACGGACCTATCCTAGTCTGGGTCTGACCCAGGTCCGACCCAGCCTAGTCTGAACCTGCTGGCCCGGCCCAAGCGAGCATGGACTCTGTGCACTCGCCCTGCTAGGCCACGGATCGACCATGTCCTTCTTGGGTGGGCGCAACCCACTAGGCTTCACAGGGGACATCTCCCCTCCCGAACGGACATTCATCCATTTGGTTTGCAATGGTAGAGTCATGTGGAACCCCCCCCCCCCCCTCTATCATTTGGACCTATGGGATGTGGGTCGCCCTCCGCTGCAGGTCGAATCCTGGGCCTCCCTCTGTGGGGTTCTTCCAATACTTTGTGGCTCAAAAATTAATCTTACTGCCATATTTTCTTATTTCCCACAAAAAAGAAATCAAAATAACAAAAGGAAGATGGTTCGGGCCTAGTTTGTTTGGCCTGCACCCTCATCATTAGATAAATAACAACAGTGGTAGTTATAGAACCATCGAGAGGAGACTAAACCCCATTCAAAACAACTGCAACAATGACCCGAAATTTTATAATAATAACAGAATTAACTTATTTTGGATAATCCACGTTCATCACATTTTTCAAGGAGGATATACTGAAACAAAATAACATAAATTTAAACCTAAACTAATACATCAGATTCATAGGATATGTCGCGATTGATGGAAAATAATCCAACATCATTGAAGAGATCAACAATCATCATTTGAAGATTGAATCCTCCAATGTGATCATTTAAGTCTCTATTCTTCATTGGAGGGGAAGCTTGTACCATGGTTCTTTGATAAATATTCTCCCATTATTCCAGAAATCTCCTTTCCCCACCATTTAAGCAATCTAAAAGATTTGTTAAGTGGTTAACTCTTAAATTAATGGTTCAATAATTTGTGTAATTAGTGAAACTTATTAATTATAAGAGGGGTGGATACACGACCTATGAGTAACAAGGCATTTAATTTCCCTCTTTAAATGTCCGACCACCTCTATGGTCTGTGGTATCGTCACTCAATAATTGAGTGAAAAATAAAATAACATAATATGTTATTTTATTATTCTTTTAAAAAGTCGGTAAAACTATCTTTTTCACCAGACCTTCGTCATCCGATGTGAATATTCCCTTTTGAGAATCATGACGCTATGAGTTCAACTCTGGCCTTAGTTTTCAATTCCAAAAACCGGTTCAAATGATAATAAATGTCACACATAAAATTGTAGAATATACCAAAAAATTTCAATATTATGAGCACTGATTCCACGGTGCCCTTCGACTTTGTTGATTTGATTGAGTTCTTCATGGGAAACCAGAAAATATTGTGACAAGATGAATCCCGGAGCCACTCAGTGTGGGATGAATCTTGGGAGGTCAGTACGCATAATTGGATGGAAAATTGGACCTCTAGAGATCAGCTGCTGGCCCGCAGAATCCCTGCTAGTGACTGGTGCTTGCGGTGGGGTAAGTTGGTGCATGAAAAATCCTTAGTGAATAGAATGGGCAGTCGGCCCTTGGCTAGTCGTGTGGGTAGCAAGCGGCACACCATCCCGCATCATGGATGGAGGCCACAACTTAGAGATATAGTAAAGGGGGACCTACGCCACAAGGGTCCCGTTGACATAGGGGGTGGTGCCAAGTGGCGCCGCTATTTCAAACCAAATGGATGAATGTCTTTTTTGGAGGGGAACCGACCACCCACCCGGCCCGGTGGGCTGCTCCTAACCAAAGCAGGCTATGACATTCTGGGGCCCAGTGGACCGAGCCCATTGCGACCAGACTTGATTGGGCCAGCCCATCCAGTTTGTGTAGTGCTGGTTCGGACCCGGGTCAGACCCGGACCAGGTTGGGGAGACCAAACAGTGTTGGGTCAGCCCATGTTGTGGTGGGTTGAGTCGGCCTGACCTGGTCGGACCATACCCTGACCCTTTTCGACTCAGTTTCTCTTAAAACGTCATATCTCACAATCTGTATGTCCATTTGACAAACCCTCTATAGTGAATGAATCCTTGGAACAATAAGTTATTTTGAGATATTATACCAGAGTTTGGGTAAAAAGGTTGGAGTATAGACGGGGTGGATCAAACCCTAATCCAACAGGGCCCTAGGTACTAAAACCCAAATAACTCACAGATCGGGTGTCCGATTTACACGCCGCCTGTCGCATTGGAAACATTAAGACATAAAGGTCCTTTAGGTAATATCATTGTGGATATTATTAGTAGTATCGACACACTTGATATCATGAGGATATGATTATACGAACCTCATGCACGCTTTATGTGGGGAATCTTATGGATGGCTATCAATTGAAGAGCAACCTAGTGTGGATTAGCATCATAGAAACATTGGTTTGATTAGCATCATAGAGACCCTGTGTGGATCATCGTCATAGAGAACATGTGTAGATCAGTATATTAGAGACCCTATGTGGATCAGCATCCTAGTGACCCTGTGTGGATCCGTAATGCGTGACCCGATGAGGACTAACCTTAGAGTGGACCATCCTGGATCAATGCCATATGACCCAATGTAGATCGATAATGGAACAAATTATTTTTTACTTCAGTTGTGGAGCTTCAAAATAGAATAATATGATATAGCGTAACAATAATAATCATTGATCATGATCTCTGATTTGTATACCTAGTGTAACCTGACTTTATTTTGGGCTTTGTGATTAAGGTCATGATTGGTGGGTTTTCCTTTGTGGAATTATGGGAGACCATCAGTAG
The DNA here is from genome assembly GCA_963277665.1 of Viscum album. Lineage (NCBI taxonomy): Eukaryota > Viridiplantae > Streptophyta > Magnoliopsida > Santalales > Viscaceae > Viscum > Viscum album. The sequence continues at coordinate 1,547,036,853 of OY728147.1, forward strand.
TCTTGTGGCCCCTACTAGGTACTGTTATACTCACTCCTACCCGAGATTCTCTTACACCATGTTGTGTCATGTGCAGATGATGAGAAGCTTGGCAGAGAATTTAGGGATCCAAGACCAAGTGGTACATAGAGGTGACAGGTTGACATGGAGAGCTGTGGAGACGTGCTATAACTACCCTTCAGGTAGGATCCTTGGTAGACGATCTCATGATTTGTTTTCTGTTGTAGTTTTATCTTTCAATTGGGTTTGTATTTCATACCCCTTAACATTTAGTACACACTTTTGCAACTAATTTTTTACTACGTGGTTTACATCTTTTCATGTTCTCTGTTTGGGTGTTTTCAGGCTTAAAGGAAACACCTTCCCAATTATAGGGAAATGATTTTCTGGTTCTAGTAATCAAATCCTATCCAATATAAGGTAGTCTTGGTATATTTAGGGCATAAGACCAGGTGTATGGGTTATGACACATATAATGGATAAAACATTATTTTCTTTCACTTTTCAACCCAATACATTTGAAAAACTATTTTTGACTCCTAACAAAATCACTTTTTGATATAAAAATACCATTTCATTTTAAAAAACCCATTCTCAAAGAAAATAATACCAAAATATGGTAATGTGGGGTTTTCATTGAATAATAAGAGATTTAAAACATGTTTCAAGGAAACATGATTTTCTATATTGAAGAAACTTTTTTCTATAATAAACTACAGCTATTTAAGAAACATTTTCATTTAATGTTATATCATAAACATATAGTGAAATATTTATTTAATAATGGAACCATTAATGTAAAAAAATACTTTTATTTAATTTAATTTTAATGAAATTTTACTTTTTATTTTTATAAGATTATATAATAAAACATGATTTTTAACTGAAAGTCCCTTACAATTAGCTATTCTTTGAAGTGAGCATTAGTCAAATGATTTTCTGATATCCTTCCACTATAAATCCACATAAATAATTTAAAATAAAAAATAATGTAATCTAAATTAATTTCACAAAAAATATTATAATTACATAATAAATGAAGTAGATGTATAACCCAATGAATGGAAATTGAGGTAAGAAATCCCTTATAACATTGTAATCGTTTAAAACTTATTTCTGTTGTATGAATAAAATGTAACAAAAATTTAAATATCATGAGAATAAATAAATTATTTATATATAATTTCAATGTGATGTTATATAAACCTTTCAAGAATAATATAGTTTTATGCATCAAAATATGCCTCAAGGAATGTAATTTTTTGACGAATTTCCTTACTGATAGTTGGAAGCATAACTGTAGTATTTATATATTCCTAGAATTGTTTAATTGAAGGTAAAAGTTAATATAATAATTTTAAAATCATATGTAATGTATTATGTCTGTATAAAATAACATTTCACCAATTTTAATTTAATAACAAATTTATAAAATAAATAAGGCACTAGAAAATAAGAGAATGTTAGATGGCCCTAACGTTGTGTTTCAATGTCTACTGCACATTCACATAATGTCATGGATAATAATACTAGATTAATTAAATTGTTAAATAAAATGACTTTACAAATATATTTTACATATAATAATTTTATTTTCAAAATTTATGGCCATTTTGATGAGTTATAATGTTTTCTCTTATTGTTCTAGGAGCATTTGTTTTGTGGTTTTATGATCGGTTCAATTGTGTATAATTAGTGACATTTTTTTCATATGGTAATACTAATACAAAAGTGGAAAAAATTGTATTAATTCTCCTATTCAAGTATAAATTTTCCAAAATATGATTTCTCATTCTTGTATGAGTGTCAATCATTTGATAAAAATGTTAATGAAAATGATTAATTTATTTTGGGTTTATTTCTAACCATCATAATATCATTTTATTTTATTTAATATTAATTCAGATATTAGTTATAAAACATGTAATTAGTTATAATTTTCCTATTACAATATAATATAATTTGAAAAACTATTTTTTGATGTTTCTTGGAGGTCGTAATTCAAAACGAATTACCATTATCCATATACACGGTTAACTTCCATAATTTCCACTATGATTTTGTTTCTTTTAATTAAGAGTACTTGAAAAAAATAATTCATATAAGACATTCCATTAGAAATATAAAATTACAGTATATACATGATACTTTAGTTGTTATAATTTTATGTATGATTGAGGCGAGGATAAGGTCATAGAAAAAAAAAAGAAATTAAGAGAGGTTGTTTTAGAATGATTCCTCCTGAATATCACCTCTTTCACATATCCCTTAAAGAACACAGAATTGGATTTTTGGCGAGACAAGAATAACATTGATATCAAGAGAGTGGGTAGGAATGGGTTTATAAGAGACATGAATATATTTAAGGCGTATTAGTATTAAGGGGGTGGGGAGGACTCGTATTTATACTTGAGGTGGGGTGGTTTTATTTGATTAAATAATGATTATTTTATATTTATGTCCAACCATATTTGGGAGGCATTGATTCCAAAAAAATAATTTATTAATAATGTATGTATGGACTTTTTTTCCCATAAACATATAAACCACCCATTTAATGTTTTATTTTTTTGGTTTTAGGGTTTGACCTTAAAACGTTAACACCATTCATTATATGACATATACTATAGTAAATCCTTTTTTTACATGATAACATTTTTATAAAAAATGAAAATGTCTATAATAAAGAATATGTATATTTTAATTCTTAATATGGAATGAATTTTATTAAAATAAATTCACATAGTTGTATATATTAAATTTAAAAACAACCCCCAAACATGCTAAAAAAGGTGTGTTTCGAAAATAATACTTTTTAAGTAAAATATTTTTTGTTGGTTATCTAAATGACTAATAATAATTATTATATTAAAAGAAATTAATATTTACAAATATATAATCCATAAAATTTATTTTGAAATCCACATTTAGTTATTATTTTAATAATTTAAAAATCTGAACATTATGTTATTTAAAATATTTTTACTAAAATTCCAATTATAAACCCAAAAATAAACATATTCTATCAAGTTTATTCAAAATAATTTAACTGATTGAAATATAAATAAATAAAATTATTTTACCTTAAATAAAATATATAACATAATGGGAATTTAAAATTGTTTAATTTATTGAAAATAAGAGTTTTTTTTAAAAACGGTAAATTATACTATTCACTAGAAACCCAATATTTTCCAAAAAAATTTAATATTTCTCCTTATTTAAAACATGATTATAGGATTTCAAAAATTATTTCAGTTTTATGAATTTTATTTTCTAAAATTTAAAAATATTAATTAGAATATTGACACACAAAAATAATAAAACTCATTTTATTTTGATAAAAATTTGTTTTTTAAAAATAAAATATCTTTACAAAAAATTAAATTACTATTTACAATGAACTAATTAATAAATTATAAATGAGTATGACCATTATATAGTTACTAAAAAATTAATACGATTCATTTACTCTAATTTAATGGATATGTTATAATGGTAACATCAAATTAATAATATAAAGTCATTGGTTAAAGCTCGATATGCTCTATATTATATCATATTGAACATAGTGTCCCCTTTTAATATATCAGGATGTTTTAATGACAAAAGACAAGGTATAATATCATTGGATATGGGTTCCTAATTTTTTTTAATAAATAAAAAAAACATTTCCTCAAAAATTACATCATAGAATACTCATTTATTAAAAAATAATTTATAATATTTTTCTTTATTCTCTAGGATATTGAAATTTAATAAATTCATAATCTATGACAATAAATAAGCAGTAAAACACATCATATATCAATAAAATCATCAGTTGTGATAAAAAATGATATCATAAAAGTCTAATCACAAAACAAAAGTATAGGCCTTAGAAAATAATCATAAAATCCCATTATATATCATATAAAGAATGATTAAATAAATATAATAAATAACCTAAGAAAACAGAATGACAAAAAATTATTTCATATGTATCGTTATTAAATATCATATCTTATAACCCAAATATTTTTCAAGATAATCATTTCATTGTGGGTAAACCAGTCTCACAACATGGTGGACTAGGTTAAATCCCTAGTGCCATAAAAATAACATGAGAAATAAAATTTTCCAAATGCATTGAAGGACTATGTAATTATTTCCCCACATTTCACATGATTATAAACCATAAATATGTGTGTAGTATGGTCATGAAAGTTACTATAAAAAAATTATAACAAAATTAACCAATGAGAATGTTACTGATTTCTCGTACAAAATATTTTAAAGAATATAAAATATATCATTAGTAGAATGAACGTAGACGAATATATTAATGTAGATCCCCAATGAAACATTAAAACATTATATTGTATGGGGATTCATTAAAATAATATTAAATGTTGATATGAAATTATAAAATACAATGGAATAATAATTTTATTCTTACAACATTTAGTAAAAAATGATTTATAATTATGTTTTTTAAATAAAGATAATGTAAATTAAAATTATATTAAATAAACAAATAAAATATAAAATATTCTCTATAAAAAATATCTACTAAACATAAAAGGATAATGTTTCCAGGAGGAAAACATAAAAAATAGTTAAAATTTCATCTCCAATGATTTTACGTAATTTGAATTCAATGGATTTTGAAAATAATTAATTATAAAAGTAAAAAAAAAAATTTTTAAAATTATGGATATTGTAGATAAATATTCCAAATAAAATAAAATATATTAATATAATTATTCTTACACATTTAATTATTAATTATATAAGAATCAATGCGAACTCAATAATAAATAAAATAAAATAATAAATCATTATCATAAGATTATAAAATTGTAATAAAATTGATTTAGATTATATCTAAATTATACCATCAGTTTATTTGGTATAAATAATCTCGATTAGGATTTGGGTTTGTGAGATAAAACCATTAGTTTTTTTATCTAAATAACCCAAATGTTCTTTAATATTCTGTATAACCAACACGTTCTTCATCATAATCTATTTTTAAACTTTATATATATAATAAATATTATATTAGTTCTTCTAATACATTTATTTTGTATATATTATATTATTTTACTGAATTTTCATAATCTAATTTCTTTAGTTTTTATTATAAGTTTCTTGTTTCCTTATATAAGTTTGAATAATCATTATATGTTAGAAATTATACCATTCGTATATTGAAAAAGGTACTAAAATGGTAATATTTTCTGGAGAAAACATATCCATTGATGTCATGATAAATATATTTGTATGGTTTAAAATAATTCAATTCATAGTAAGAATGTTATTAGTAAAATTTATAATATTAAAGAGTTACTTTCAAAAGATCACGCATTTGGGTAATTTTTTTTAAAAAATAATAATTATATATATCAATTATTAATATAAAATATAATCAATATCAATGCCTTGATACTCAACTATGATAATAATTATAAATAACTTCTAGCATCATTTACATGGTTGGTTGATCTATATAAGAAAAAAAAATGTTATACCGAAGAACAAGTAAGTGTATTGTGTTATAATAAACTAAATTCATTTTCATTGAATCATATTGATTATTATTGAACATCGTTATGGTTTTTGATAGAGTTTACTTTAAATTTTATAAGTAAACTGATATGATTTTTAAATCATTACTTACATATATTGAATAACTCCATATAATACCAACTTTCATCATAATAAAGGATTTTTGCCTCCTTAATGGGACCAAAACTTAACCAAAATTAAAGACTATAGTTGGGTGGGATATTTTTCATCATATTTTATAAGGAAATTAAAGAGTGATATTTTTTTGGTTGCATCTACTATGGGTACATTATATATGAATTCCAATGGCATGATTTTATATTTAATTCATCAATATTTATATATGGTTAATTTTTCAAGATACATGGACCATATGTAGAAAAAAAATTGATATTAATATTTCCCCAATTATAAAATATATTTTTTATTTATTTAATATATCAGATTAAAAATATATTATATGTTTCCCTTGTTATAGTCAAAAAATATTGTTAACTATACCACCTAGAAACATATTGTTTCACTATAAATTAATTTGACCATCTTACCTAATATTTATTTTATAATTTCATAAATCAAATAAATGTTATGAAATTAAATCATTAAATATCTATTTTTCAACATCATTAAATATTGACTATTTTAGAAAAAATATATCATTTTTAATACAAACACTTTATTATGTAATGATTAACAATACTATAATTATTATAATTCCATATTAATTTAATAAGTGGAGAATATTTCATATCAATATTTAATATATGATTTATGAAAGTTTATTCATTTCTTATAAAGGGAATATATTCCCTCTATAACATGGATTTTATCATTATTGGTCATATATATTAATAGTGTTCATATATATTTCTATTATTCATTTAATGATTATATTACCCATTTTCAATCGTTTAAATAACCTTACATGTCAAAACCCACATTTATCATAAACATATATTTCATTGATAAAATTTATATTCTATTTAGTATATATTTCTATATTATCATAGTTTTAAATAGAACTATGACCATCAAGAAAAATCTATGGATATTGATCATAATTTGATTGTCTTTATATATATTATTTGTTTTTATTCCAGTAGTAAATTATACAATGAGACTTCATATTCATTTATCATAATTTATTAAAGATCATTATATTTCTATGTTATTTTTTTAATTAATATGCTCTGGTTATTTTTATTTGGATTCATATGTCAAAAAACATATTCCATATATTCAACATATCAAAATGTATTGTGATTAATTTTACACACTTAGAATGGTCACAATTTAAATTTCATTTCTATGATGGAAATTAATTGGGAAAATACATTTATAATATATCTTTTGGATCCCATTTTTATACCCCATGATTTTGATCCTACCACAGAACAATGTCCTGAAAATTTTTCTTACATACTATTACTTTTTTTATGATCCATGATCTCTATATATCACTCAACATAATATTAAAAATGTTACCACTATAAGACATGTTATTTTAGTACATGTGATAGATAATTTTTGTGATTTCTAAAAATAAATTCATTTAATACATTGTTCAATTGATAGGGATTTAGTGTACTCTTTATTTGATGAGATATATCCCACACATGAACAAGGACAATGATGGGGAATATGATACTACGGTTTATCTTTTACTTTTTTGAAAATATTCCAACCCTTATACATTATGATAATTTAAGAAAACCTTTTTCTCTATCCATTTAATAATGATGTTATCAAAAATTATTATTATTGATCATATTAAATATATTTACATATTTAATATCTCATTGAATTATTGGAATGGTCTTTATCACCCCTTCATCATATTCCTATCCTAATAACTTTCATTGTCCAACTTGAACCCCACATGATAAATTTATATATATCATCCCATTATAATTTTCGAACTATTTCATTTAACTGATAAAGTGAAAATTATTTTGTAATGAAAACTCCACTTGTGGAAGATATTGAATCAAACCATATTTTAAATATTTCATGTAGTATCCTATAATATCATCCAAATTTTGAATAGCTCTTTCATATTAACCTTCATTTTAAGGATTAATGTTTTTAAAAATGCTTGGATAATTATGTAATTATAATTTATGGTACCTCCAAAAAATTAAATTGAACGTATGATCCCAATAAAATAAAATTAATTTTGGATCACAATGAAAAATTATCACATTTATTATGAAGATAATGGAATGATAATCAAATGAATGTTCTTCTTGAATTCTAATGATGTGTGCATAATAAAAAAAATGTTTAACCTTATTCTGAATATAATTATTATAATTAATGGAATTAATATTTATTACGATCAAATATATTGTATTATTATCTATTTTTTATATTTTTGTAGTTAATTATTTCATTATCCCCAAATAATTGTAACACATTTCATTAACATACTACTAGTCAATGCATTAAGATATGTCCTCTATATTCTCTCTATTTATGTTTCAAATATAATATTCTATTTGAAATCTATATGCTTCTTTATTATTCTATAATTAAAATAGAATAATAAACTATATACACCATCCAATAGATCCTCTAGTTTCTCTGTTGATGAGATATGTATTAACTTCCCAAATATTTTAATTCATTTATAGAATTATTGAAATCTATAATTTATTCAACATTAATTATAATCTACATATAATGCATTAATGCATTAGATCATTACATAGATAGATTATTGAGAAATATTTTTTAAAAAGGACGATTTTTCCTTTAAAAGTATAATTATCATATTCATCCATTTAAAATAAATGAGTATTGGTTCTCCTTCAATTTATATCACTGATAACATATAGAAATTCTTTCAATAAGAGAATTTTTTTCCTGGTTTCCCTTTCCAATATTGTGGTGTTATGAGAAATCATAGTCCTCAATCTACTCTACCAATCTCCTTTATGTAATGTATAGATCATTCTATGTGAATATATACATTTATCTCATTTGATTAGTATATATATCAATTTATTCTCCATATAGGTAATGAATCCATATAATTAATGAAAAAATTAATAATACAATATATGAATCATTATATGGATATTTTTTGGCGTGATATTTAGTTAATAAGAGGCATAACCTACCACCCTATAAATTAAAATATGAAAAAACCCTATGACCTTTTTAATAAATCTGTGAATTTCACAATCCCATCATCACTATAGTGTGGTGTGATTATAGGTCCTATAAATAACATATTCTAAATATCTATGAATCTTATTTAGTTTATTTTTTGATAGAAATTTAACTCTGATCCATTTAAACATAGATAGTGGATTTTAATACAAGTAAAAGTTCATCCAAAAGAAATTAAAATATCTAATAAACCAAGAAATTATTATATCTATGTCATATTAATCAGTATGGTCTATTCTTCAATAACCATTTTATTATAAATATAATCATATATTACATATCTTCTAATTATATCCACCATGTTGGATACATTTTACTCCCAAAATCAATACATTTTTATTTTTATTACCATCTATCCTTTATTAAAATCTTTTTAAAATTCATAAATTCTATTCATGTTATTCTTTACTCATAAAATTTATTGAAATAATTTTTATTAAGAATACCAAAAAATTGTTAATATAATATATTAATACGTTTTTTATCAAATCTATAATTATTACAAGTGAATTTGTTTTCCAAAATCTAATCATCGTGAATCCATAGTGCATATATACTGCATGAAAGTATTTATTAAATATATCTTCCATTTTAATCCTTAATTGATCATACCCAAAATGAAGTTACACCTTCGAATGGTATTGATCCCGATGAAGATAATTGAACATGTAATTAATATTGGGTAAAGTATACATTTCTTTCATCATCATCATGTTAAGATTAGGTTAATAAAAGAAAAATTAAATAATAATTCATTTTAAAAATAAAGGAAACTACTACCCCCACTATAAAAAACATATAATATAAAACCATTTTCCAGATTATTTTTATTTAGTTTCTCATATAACATGGTTTTAATAGTAGTATAATAAATTAAAACATTTCAACAATATAATAGCACTAGGTAGAAGATCAGATGTAAAGTTGTCTTCAAAATATAAGGAAGTCTGAGAAACACAATATGCTATAAATAAAAATAATCTCATATAATTAACATATTATTAGTGATGCATTTTTCCCCTACCGTTTAAGTTTTATGTCCCTTATTATTGGTAATTATTTCATATATAAAAGGTTTAGTTTCCATAGATATTTATTAATAATAATTGAATTGATATGTGATCTTTATATTATTTTTTATATGAAATTCAATTTCCCTTTCTAAAAATTTTATATAGGGTCTATGTAATGATATAAAATCCATTCCTAAAATATAATCAAATTTTAACACTAGAATATTGAACAGTTTTTTTGATTATATTATCCCACACACCTAAATTGGTGAATCATTGTAATATTTGAATGAAATCACAACACCACTACTGGTTTTTGTTGATAATTTAATATATAATTACTCATTTCATTGATTAATAAACATAGAAAAATTATGATAATTAATGTGTGGAGAAAATATAATCAAGGAAAAAAATTGGTGTTTGAGTGGATAATAAATTTATCTTTTACCATGTAATTTTTATATTACACATCATTGGTGTTGACTAAATAACCATTCAAACTATTTTTTATTTAAAAAAAGGTTAGGTAAATTGAATATTCTTATTATCCATTGGATTGGTTCACAATATGTCAAAATAAATGATTTTTATAATTGAAAAATTAAATTAAATGTTTTACATTTGGTTAGGAATTATTTTTGTCCCATTAAATTTACAAACTCTTAATATCACCCTGAAGTTCATCTTCCTTACACATATATTTTCCACACTTGAAATACCATCTTATTCCTTGAGACAACATTTGTGGATATTCCTCCAATATTTTCTACTTGTAGTAAGTTGAAAATTATTCCCTTAGTGATATTTGTTATTGGAGTGCACATGTAACATTATTCTCCATTTTTTATCCTAGAAAATATTTTTATATGTGTATTTAATTTTTTTTACTTATATCACATCAAATAATTTCTTGATAGAAAAAAATTCCCTTATTGAAAATGAATTCACACACTTTTTTTAAAATCCATTAACGAAAAGATTATTTGGATTTTCCAAGTCATTGATAAGATAAGAATCATACCTAGTATGTCTCGTGAAGTTTAATTCATAAGAAGAAACTGATTCATCCTTCTTTTTCACTAATGGAATTCAATAATTATATTAATGTAAAGTATTCATGTAATAAATTCATAGATAAATACTTTTAATTATCTAAATTTTTTTTATGGTGGTCAATTTCATCCAATTTATAAAATTATAGATTAAATTCAAACATTTATCTACATTATATTCCAACTAATAAAAAAAATTGAAACCAAATTTTCTTGTATTTAATAATGAATAAAAACAAAATTTATATTTTTTTGATTCATTAATCAGAAATTTGAGGATTATTGGACCAACTACTAGAAGGGGGTCATTGTTTCATTAATAATATAATTGAATTTTTTTTCATAGATAATTTGGGAGTTTAATATGGTTCTTTATTTTTATTATATCTTATAATATATTACTGAGATTTATTTGGATATTTTTTAATCTAGATCTTTTCTTGTCTAGTTTGTTATTGGGAAATATATTTCCATATCCATCATAAATTTTGACCACTTGGTTACTCATAGTTCAGACCAATGAATAAAACTAAATATTTTATTTTTTGTATTAAACAATAATAACTCATATAATAATTCATATTATAATCTATCATATAATGTATTAAACATTTACACCTTCAAATTATTACACTTCATGTAAAACCATTATCTGTTTTGGTTAATATTCTTAATCTTTATAACCTGACAACAAAAATTAAATAATGCCCACACTAATACCAATAAAAACAACCCAATAATAACATATGTATATAACACATCATTATTAATGATCATATATTACATCTCATAAGAAATGACATCCCCAAATCCATATGGTTTAGTATCTTTAGAGATTGGGTATATAAATGTTTTTTTATATAATATAGTGAAAATTTCTTTTTTAATTTTATAAAAATATTCTAAATCTAAGAAATATCATTTGTAATATTACTCTTTACATCCTATGGAATATAATTGTATAAAATTGATGAACATTGAAACTCAATAAGTTGGTGAACAATAGATATATCAATAAAATTAACTCATATAACCATAAATTACATCATAAATGAGTACTCAAAAAAATATAAGTATGATAATATAATCATAAAATTATACAATTGATAATAACTCTAATTTTAACATAATTATGAGTAATACTATAACAATTTTTCATATCATAAAAATTAGACAAATTTTTAAGAATAGAAAACCATATCCTATGTAAACGCTCTAGACCAAGATTGTCATCACACAATGAAAAAATATTTCTATATAATACAGTGGAAGGAGATATCATCCCTAGTCATATATCATAAATGTCCTGAGGTATAATAATTACCCTATTTAATTTAATTCTATATAATTTTGGTTTTTTCCACCACAAATTGATAAACCATAAATAATTATTCTGTATTATTGTGAAAAAATCCCAATATTCATCATAATATAATGAACCAATGATAATTGAATGGGTTTCCTGATAACATTATAAAATAAATTAATAAATCACCTATATAAATATTATTTATAATTACAATAAAATGTATCCCCAAATAAACACAAAAAATATAATATATTGACATAGATCAGTACACATTTGAAGGATTTGTAAAAATTATTAAAAAAATAAGAAAATGACCATTACATTTTGAATTTGTTTTAAAGAGATAAGAAAATTAATGGTTTTAATAAATAATTAGTTTTTAATTATAAATTAATTTAATGAATCTTGGAAATTAGGATCATAATATTCTCAATAAAACATGAAATAATAATGTATTATGAGGTGACAAAATTGAAAAGATGAAGAAATATAGATTAAAAGATTCATTTATACCCAGAAAGTCCGATCCAAGAAAACTTGGACCACCAAATTTATTAATAAAAAAGTGCAGAAACAGGAGAAGGAAGAGAGAGAGATTACAAGTCAAAACATTCATAGTCACCACCCCCATACCCGATCGTGTCATCAGCATCAGCTGATTCCCATTCTGATTGGGTCTCGTATTGTTTAAGAAGCTTCTTATAGAACTTCCGTTTGTCCATCTCCTCCTTTGATCGCTTCTCAGTCTCCTTCTTGGCAGATGCCCTAGTGGTCACGGTCCTCGGAACTGCAGAGTAGTCCTTCCATGGTTTCCTTGAAACAGGGGCAGATCTGACACCCTCATTGTCAGAGCCTCTTTTCTTTTCTCCTCGGACAATATCACTGTATGATATCGTAGTTACATCCATACCTCTTCCCTTGGTCTCAACATGAGAGGCACCCCCTTTGCAGAGGGTTAGGTCCCCAACTCCAGGAGTGGGTTCCTCCTCCCTTCCTTTCTCAGTAGTCTTTGACTTGTCACCATTGCCCGAGACCCAGATCGGTGTACACACCCTCCCCTGTTCATCTTCAGAAATGTTCCCCCATTTCTCATGTAACTCAGATATCCGAAATTGCTTCTGGATTTCATGATGATAATCAACATGAAGTTTCACATCACCCTGATTATAGACATCAACCTGGTGAGAGTCCGGGATCATTAAAAGATTCATTTATATCCTTTATAATTAATTTAAATTAAATGATAAAGAACATAGAAAATAATAAAAACTAGTGTGATATGAAATTTAATTCATCCATAAATCATTATAAAAAATATAGAAATATAATATAATAATTCTAATAAAATAAAATAAAGGTAATACAACTCCCATTAGATTTTTAACTAATGATTTATGAATCAATGAGAAGATAATTGTAAACAGACAAGTATATTTATAAAATATAAAAATGATAATAAAAATGTATTTATATAAAATAAATTTTTACAAATATTCTACTAATTTATGTTTCCATGTAGATAATATCAATAAATAATAAATTTTAGGAAGGAAAAATATTATTTTTATAACTATATTCCATGAATGTGATCAAACTTCTTATATATTTGGTATAAACATTGTAATGATCTATTTTAGAACCATGTATGAGGCACCCTATGTTCCCAGATATGGTGCTAAAAACACAAAATTTTACAAATTAACATTGATACAAAGTGAGATTACCCATGATAACATGGATAGATTGCACTTTATTGTTACATATTACATCAATCTCACATATCTTGTAAGATCTATTGGTTTAATATCATTGAATACAAGATAAAAAACAATAACATGTGATCATTTTCACATAATATAACTCTAGTATTCTCACTTTTCTACATTCCATTGATAATACTTTTCTTCATTACTTAGGGAAAAGAAATCATAATAATGGGTTTAGGGAAAATTATCTACAATGGAAAACATATTAACATTTCTTCAATTCATGCATTATAATCATATAGAAAAATAATTTCATATGATAAATTTATTATTAAAAGGAATATGTAAAAATATGTGATATCTATTAGTCATGATATATGGAAATGTAATATCAAATGAAAAAAATATAAATGCTGGTAAAAGGCATGTTGTGACACAAGTCATTAAACATGATTGAGGATGTATAGTCATTATCACATGATTATAACATAAGACTATTGCATAACTATAAGAATATAAATTAAATTTCATGTATTTACACTAATAATATCATCGCATAGTAGACATAGTCTAATCACTAACGTAGCTTATTAAAAGAGTGATAATCATCCATTGTACTGCTATTATTATGATAAAACCTTATATATACCAATTTTTATTCTGAAGAATATTCATATGAACCCTTGGCCTTTTTATAAATCTTCCATATAGCCTTAGGCTCCTGATAAATCCTCTCACATACCCTTCTTATCTCATGATATAGTAAGATTACCAATGAATTAAAATATTATAGCGGAACCCACCTATCAATCATCTTTATATATGATACAAATTGAAAAAAAATCATTATACACGTCATAAAGATGTACTAACACAGGCCCCATTATCATGGATCCATTTTATTCTTTATTATAATGTAATAAAAAACAAGGAATAACCTAGTGGAGGGAATTTTAGTTTATTAGTCTTGGTAAATATGATATATAATTTATTAAAATATTATATTTAAAAAAATTACAACAATATTGTTTTTGACAATATCAATATTTCATCTACAATAATATTGGATATCTTTCGTAATAATATTCATGGATTATTGGGAAAGATAATAAATAAGAGTGATCTCAAATGATCAATTATTGTTATGTGAAGAGAAATTTATCATTAAATTAAAAGAATAATGAACATGGAATGGAAGCTAATTGATGAAAGATTCCATTTAAATAACTTATCATGGTATGATAATGAAGACTCAATGAATGAAGTTAAATAACTAAAAATGCATGTCATTTAATCAATAAAATGAGAATTAAATTCATCTACATATAATATCATAGATAAAATATCATGTTTAATAATAATAATAGTAATAATTGAAATATTTTCTAAATATTATTACATCATGTTTATCAAGAACATGATACCTCTACTATAATGATCTATTCTCAATAAATTTTAACACTAGTGGGTAGACACCCATTCAAAAATGCTGAGAAAACTAATTCATCTTGTAGTAACCACGATTTCTGGTATGTATCACTTTCTTGATGATTTTAATGGTTGTAAAGTTAAGGGTGTTGAATGGGAGAGTCGGGAGAACTTGGAATGATGTTTGGAGGCAAACGGGAAGTCGCACGGTCGGCGCACGGTTTGTCTAACCGTGTGGCCAAACTATGCACAGTGAGTCTTGGAGGGAGTGGCTTCCGCATGGTCGGCACCCAGTTTGTCTAACTGTGTGGCCAAACCATGCGTGAAGGTTTGCCAAGGCAGATGCTAACACACGGTTAGCGCATAGTTTGTCAAACTGTGCGGACTAACCATGCGGTCACATAAAGTTAGATCCTACAATTGGGGATCTAACTCGTTTTGCATTTAATTACTTTTTTTGAAACTCCTAAGTGGCCATAACTCATGATTACTCTCCCTTGAAGGTTGGAAGACATGTCCCAAGCATTCTGGAGGCGATCATTAGGCTTCTCTTGGCGAATCGAAGCCAGATTCTTAAGGTATTATTTCATTCTTGATCAGTTTCTTAGATCTACTTAGATCTACTTCTCCTATTATCTCATTTTCATAGATCTACACCCGTTATGGGAAGATCTAAGGGTTTGGATGACAAATATGACAAGATTTGTTCATGGTTATTTTAGGAGAAGAGATCTACAGAGGGTTTTGGGGTTGTGACCCGGTGTTCTTGAGCATTCTTCGTCCGTGGCTTGGTTTCCCCCAAATTGTTGAGGTAGGTGGCTTCACTCTCGATTCCTCTTTCTTAGAACTTGAAGGCTTAGTTTAAAATTGTTTTCTTTGTTTGAAATGGTTTGATTATCTGTTATGAAAGAATGTTTGAAACCCCTTTTTAGAAATGAGTGATGAAATTTTTGTGTTTTGGAAAGTGCTTGTTGAATTAAATTTAAAAGGGTGATTTTAAATTGGCTATGGTTTTTCTGCTTGAAAGAAATGGTTTCCAATAAAAGGGTTATACCTTATTGAATGTTTTTGAACACACTTGGTTTTGGGCGTGGACTTGCATGGGTTGTGGTGTGTTTTCATATGCATTAGGATGGTCAAGGGCGAGAAGTCCCACCATCAAAAGGTTGGGATAGAAAAGGACGAGAAGTCCCCCCATCACTAGGTTGGGATGGATAAGGTCGTGAAGTACCCCCGTCAAGGTAGTGCACTAAGTGACGGCATAGTGGAAGGATAACTCACCACTCACGAGTATAGGGAGGTCTAGGTTGCATGCATTGTTGGTTGTGTGAATTGGTGGAAGGGAACGAATGTGCTAAATGGAAATGTGAATGGAATTGGGAACATTTCTTGGTTTCTTTTCTTAAGAAAGATGGGTTTTGATGGAAAATGGTTTTGACATGGAAGTTGTTTATTTTGAACTATTTTGGAATTGTTTTATATAAATTTTTTTATATAAATGTGCAAACATGTTTTATCCTAGAGGCATGGGTTGGGAATTCATCGGGGAAAACCTACTGAGTTTGATTACTCACCCCATTCTTTGGAATGTTGGTGATTTTGCAGATGTCATATACTGGGTCGTTAGAAAAGGTAAAGTGTCACATGTTTAGAGTGCTGCTTTGTGATACTTGGGCTAGTTCGTGATGTTGGAGTTGGGAGCATGTGGATCATGAAGTTGGGTTATTGTCTTGTCTTCTTTGAGTTTTCTTTCCTCTATTTACTCTATTGTTTAGCATTGGTTTTCATTGTGGTAATTTTGGTTGGTTTTTGATAAAATAATGGTTGAGTTGTTTTTTTTTTAAATCATGCATCATATAGTGGTTGCTTAGAGATGTTTTTCTTGTTTTCTCTATTTGTTAGTTGTTTTCAGTTAAAGGGTAAATTGTCCCCCATGTATTTTGAAACCCTTCGGCATTTATTTCTAGCCTTTGGTGTCTTGGGGATGTCTCTTAAGGCCTAGTAATAAATTTTTTAGCTCTCAAGCCAATGAGAATTGCAGGGTCATTACAAATGGTATCATCTTGTTCGGTCCTTGCCTAATAAGTGGTCATCGATGTTCTTGGTCCTAGAGTTGATATTCCTTGTTTTATATTCCTTGGGTGATCATCTTAGACAAATGTAGGATTGTCGAAAATTGAAATGTATAGCATAAAATTATTTAGCTAACCCATTTATGCTGAAATTCAAGTTACCAGGGTGTTGGGTACATAAGTGTTTTGGATACACTTCTAGAATATCTCATTTTTAAGAATGATTGATGATTTTGGGAAAGGTTAAAATATATGAAAAATACAGAAAATGATTTTCAAATGAGAGATTTTGAAAAAAATGGATATTTAGTATATTTTGAAAACTCGCGGATTTTCAAAATGTATGTGCCATTTTTTCAAAAACGGTTGAACATGTGGAAAAGCTTGATTGATAGAAAACAATGTTGTGATAGGGATGTGATAGAAATTTAAATACTAAGCCTTAAGTTTCTAGGAAATGAGACTAACGGCGTGTGTTACTTTTATAGAAAACGACACCCCTTATTCGTCGTAGAAACCAAACAGAAGAGGCTGCGAAGAATGTGTTTGCACCTGAACCACGTGTGAACCAAGAGCTGGTTCAGAGTATCGTTCAAGTGTTCCAGGCTATGGACACGGGGAATCAGAGGGATGATTCAAGGCATGTTGAACATTTCATCCAGTTCCAGAAGCAGAATCCACCCATCTTTTGGGGTGATGCTGAACCCAAGAAGGCGGAGGTGCGGCTATGTAGGATGAATCGTATATTCGATTTCATTGGTACACCAGTAGAGCTGAACGTAAATCCAACAACGTATATTCTTGAGGATCTTGCACGTCAGTGGTGGGATTTAGTGGTGCATGCTAAATTGGATGAAGGCCTTACATGGGGGATTTTGAAGAATTTTTTAACAAACTATTCTTTCCTCACACGTTCAAGATCCAAAAATGACGGACTTCTTCATCTTGAAACAAGAGAGCCTCTCTTTCACAGAGTATGCAGCTAAGTTCATGAATCTAGTCTGTTTTTCACCAGATGTTGCGGAAAGTCCTTCTTTAAAGTCACGCATCTTCGAATCGGGGCTAAGGCAAGAGATTCGATCGAAGATTGTGGTGCTCTGTATTACGAATTATACAGAGATGGTGAACAGAGCAACATTTTCTGAACGTGATATCTCAGGATCGATAGGAGGAAGCAGCATGATACCCATGGGAACAGGTGGAAACATTAATTCTGGAAACAAGAGGAAGAGGGACACCTACTTCCAAGTTGGGAGTGTGAATCAAAACCAGAGCGCGGGATCAGTCAACCTTCTTCCACGACCCCATAGCAAAGCATGTTTATTTCAGTGTGGTTTGATTGATCACATCAAACAAGAATGTACAACACCACCGAGATTATGCCACAATTGGAAGAAGATGTGTTATCTTCAATGACATTGTCACAGTTCTCCCAGGTCAGGTGAACGTGACACTTCCCTGGCGTCACAGGCATTTTATGCTTCGACAGGGCGAGGACAAAAAAATCTGTCTCACCAGTAGAAAAAAGATAGTTATGGTGATTCCATGAATACCATGACACCTCAGGCTGGAAAATCTCAACAAGGAAATAAGGAGAAAAGTGCAGTAACAATGAAATTTTATGGAGCAGAACAGGTGATTGTGGATGATCAGGATGGACCATCAACAGTAATATGTAATATTCATTTGAATTCTACATTTGTTCAAGTGTTGTTTGATAACAATGCATCACATTCCTTCATTTATTCACGTGTTTTTGACTTACTATGTTTAAAACTTGAAATGATGCCTTCTATGTTAAAACTGCAAACTCTTCTGGGAGAAAGAGAATGTCAACCCTTTGTGGGTAGAACATGTGCTATAACTGTTGATGGAGCTAAGATGAAATGGTACTTCTCCATGTTGGATATCGATGTCTATGATATAATCAAGGGAATGGATTGGTTAAAAACGTTTCATGCTCACAACGACTGTTATGGGAGAATGGTTAGTTTCACGACTGAGGACGACATGGAGAATCTCTTCAGATGATATAGGATAATAAAGAAAGGCACAATTAGCTTGTTGGCACCAATGGTGGGAACCATTACTCACCAATTAGCAGTGTTGACTTTGGCATCAATGGATGATATTAAGGAAAATAGTATTCCAGCTGTGGTGGATCAATTTCCAGATGTCTTTCCCAAGAACTTCTCATGGTTACCACCTGTAAGAGAAGTGGAGTTTACGATTGATCTCCATCCAAAGACCAGTCCTATCTCACTTCCATATTATAGGATGAAACAAACCGAGTTAAAGGAATTGAACGTGTAGTTGGAAGAACATGAAAGAAAAGGTTTTATTCGGCCTAGCATGTCTCTGTGGGAAGCACCAGTTTTGTTTGTAAAGAAAGCAGATGGAACTTTGATGCTATGTGTGGATTATCATAAACTTGACCAATTTACGATAAAGAATATATATCCACTTCCATGGACTGATGACATGTTTGATCAATTAAGGGGAGCATAGTGGTTCTCCAAGATTGACTTGCGGTCAGGATATCACCAGTTGCAAGTTCGGAAGGAGGAATTCCGAAGATAGGCTTCAGAAGCAGATATGGCCAGTACGAATATGTAGTCATGCCTTTTGGTCTAACGAATGCACTAGAAGTCTTCATGGCTTTAATGAATCAGATATTTGAACAGTGTCTGGATTCTTTTGTTGTGGTGTTTGTGGATGATATATTGGTGTATTCAAGAACAAGGTTTGAGCATGAGCAACACTTAGCGATAGTTTTGGAAATCTTGAGGAACCATCAATTGAATTCCAAATTATCAAAGTGTGATTTTTGGATACAAGAGGTAAGTTTTGTGGGCCATTTCGTTTCTATGAAATGTGTTTCAGTGGATCCAGAAAAGATATAAGCCGTTCTTTCTTGGAAACCACCAAAGAATGTCTTTGAAATATAATGTTTTCTTGGTCTAGCTGGTTATTACCGATGCTTTTTTCATGACTTCTCACGACTATTTTCACCTATGACAGCATTGAAAAATAAAAAACAATGAATTTCAATAGACTGAGTAATTTCAGAGATCTTTTCAATAGTTGAAAGTTCACCTTACATCAGCACCCATATTGATTTTTCCGGAATCCAGAAAGGGGTATGTGGTGTATTGTGACGCTTCAGGAACAAGGTTGGGTTGTGTTCTCATGAAAGGAGACCATTTTGTTACTTAGGTTTCAAGGCAGTTGAGGGTGCATGAATAGAATTACCCGACACGCGATTTGGAGTTAGTTGCAGTCTTCCATGCTTTGAAAACATGGAGAAATTATTTCTTTGGTGAGAAATTTACTATGTTTACGGATCACAAAAGCTTGAAACACATTTTACCACAAAGAGATTTGAATCTGAGGTAGAGGATATAGATGGAGTATCTTAAAATTTTTAACATTGACTTAATGTATACACCGGGTAAGGGAAATTCGATGGCCGATGCATTAAGCATGAAGGTGTATGTTCTGTTGGAAAAGGAAGCTTCAGATGAATGGCAGTTGATGTCGGTCTTAGCCGACATGCCTGTGGAATGTGAAAATTGAGGTGATGTTCTGGTTTTCTTTTCAGCTACGCTTTTCCCTGAGCTGGTAAAAGTGGTCAAAGAGGCACAAACATCTAATGCGGAATGTCTGATAATGAGTTCAAAACTCAATGGTGGAGAGACCATTGATGGATGGTAGCTGGATGGGAGTTCAGTTTTGTGTTTCGTAGATCGGATTATTGTACCTATGGTTTGTCAGGAACAAATCCTTCATGATTACCACCATTCGTGATATGTTGTACATCCGGAAACATAGAATATGTATAAGGCGCTAAAGGTGCTGTTTTGGTGGAGTGACATGAAAAGGAAGGTGGCTGACTTCGTCTCGCGGTGCTTAACTTGATAGTAGTTAAAGCAGAGAATCAGAGACTAGCTGGTATGTTATAGTCTATACCTATCCTAGTGAGGAAATGGGAGCATATAGCAATGGAATTTGTTACAATTCTTCCAAGAACAGTCTGGAAAGACGATGCCATTTGGATGATAGTAGATCGTCTGACCAAGTCATCCCATTTCATCCTGATTTGTGAAACTCATACGGTGGAAGATCATTCAAAAATCTATATCTGAGAATTGGTAAAGATACATGGGGTACCAGTGTCTATCGTCCCAGAGAGAGATCCGAGGTTCGTATCTCATTTCTTGAAATCATTACAGCAAGCCCTAGGGACTCAGTTGACGATGAGTACAACCTATCATCCTTACACAGATGGGAAATCTGAGCAGACGATACAAACATTGGAAGACATGTTGCGGGCTTGTGTAATGGACTTTGGTAGCTCATGGGAGGAGCATATACCATTAGTGGAGTTCTAATACAATAACAGTTATCAGGCCTTGATACACATGGCTCCGTTGGAAGCATTGAATGGGCATCCTTGTCGTTCTCCACTATGTTGGGTGGAAACTGGTGAAACATCACTAGTTGCTCCGAGCCTTGTCCAAGATGAAATGCAGAAGATTTAGTTGATTAGAAAGAGGATACAGACAGCTCGGGGTCATTAGAAATATTTTGCAGATCACCATCGAAGATCGTTTTCGTTCGTTGTGGGTGATAATGTCTTTTTGAGAATCTCTCCAAGGATTGGACAACATCATTTTGGAAAGCAGGGAAAATTATCTCCTCGATATATCAGCCCTTTTGAGATATTGTAACAGGTTGGAGAGGTGGCATATCAGTTGGCGTTACCACCATGGTTCAGTTCGGTGCACAATGTGTTCCATGTATCTCATATAAAGAAGTATAAGCCCGATCTTGCCCAAGTGATCAGAAGGGATCACATTGACCTAGATCTGGATGGTTCATTGGTACATATCTCTGTGCGGACTGTGGATAGAAATTATAATGTCTTGCATGGAAAAAGCATCGGCCTAGTGCGATTTTTGTGGAAACATGGTCAGATTCAGGAAGAGTCTTGAGAACGCGAGAAAGATATGAGAGAGCAGTAGACATAACTCTTTCAGTCAAGCGATGGTTTTCTCCATTCTGAGGACGGAAAGCCCAATGGTGGGGAGAATGTAGTACCCCCAGTTTTTGGTATGAAACCCTTTCTTGATGCTTTTAATGGTTTTAAAGTTAAGGGTGTTGAATGGGAGATTCAGGAGAACTTTGAATGATCTTTGGAGGCAAAGGGGAAGTCCCACAGTCAGCGCACAGTTTGTCTAACCATGGGGCCAAACTGTGCACAGTGGGTCTTGGATGTAGTGGCTTTCACACAGTCGGCGCACAGTTTGTCTAACCATGTGGCCAAACCGTGCGTGAAGGTTGGGCAAGGCCGAAGCTAACACACAGTTAGCGCACGGTTTGTCAAACTGTGCGGACTAACTATGAGGTCACTTAATGGTAGATCCTAAAATTGTGGATCTAACTCATTTTGCCTTTAATTTAAATGTCTAAACCTACTATGTGGAACTAACTCAGTATTACTCTCCCTTGAAGGTTGGAAGGCTTCTCCCATGTGTTCTGGAGGCGATCTTAAGGCTTATCTTGGTGAATTGAAGCCAGATTCTTAATTCATGTTATCGTTCTTGATCGGTTTCCTAGATCTACATAGATCTACATATCCTTTTCTCTCATTTTCTTAGATCTACGTCCATTATGAGTAGATCTAAGGGTTTGGATGCCAAATATGACAATATTTGGTCATGGATGTGTTAGGAGAAGAGATCTAAGGAGGGTTTTGGAGTTGTGACCTAGTGTTCTTGAGCCTTCTCCGTCCGTGGCTTGGTTTTACCCAATTTGTTGAGGTAAGTGGCTTCAATATCAATTTCTCTTTCATAGAACTTGAAGGCTTAGTTTCAAATTTTTTTCCCGTGTTTGAAATGATTTTTTAACTTTTATGATAGAATGGTTGAAACTCCTTTTTAGTAATGGGTGATGAAATTTGTGTGTTTTGGAAAGTGTTTGTTGAAGTAATTTTTAAATGGTGATTTTAAATTGGCTATGGTTTTGCTGCTTGAAAGAAATGGTTTTCAATAAAAGGGTTATGATTTATTGAAATGTTTTGAACAAACTTGGTTTTGGGCATGGACTTACATGGGTTGTGGTGTGTGTTCATATGTATTAGGATGGATAAGGGCGAGAAGTCCCCCCATCACTAGGTTGGGACGGATAAGGTCGTGAAGTACCCCTGTCATGGTAGTCCACTAATTGATGTCTTAGTGGAAGGATAATTCACCATTCGCGAGTTTAGGGAGGTCCAAGTTTCATGCATGGTTGGTTGTGTGGATTGGTGGAAGGGAATGAATGTGCCAAATGGAAATGTGAATGGAATTGAGAACATTTCTTGGTTGTTTTTCTTAAGAAAGATGGGTTTTGTTGGAAAATGGATTTGACATGGAAATTGTTTATTTTGAACTATTTTGGTATTGCTTTTTATAAATTGATTTATATAAATGTGGTAACATGTTTTTTCCTAAAGGCATGGTTTGGGAAGTTATTGGGGAAAACCGACTAAGTTTCATTTCTCACCCCCTGCTTTGGCATGTTGGTGCTTTTGTAGATGTCATATACCGGGACGTTGGAAAAGGTAATGTGTAACATGTTTAGAGCGCTGCTTCGTGATACTTGGGCTGGTTCATGATGTTAGAGGTGGGGGCTTGTCGAGCATGGATTTGGGTTGTTGTCTTGTTGTCTTTGTGTTGTCATTCCGCTGTTTACTCGGATGTTTAGCGTTAGTTTTCACTGTGGTACTTTTCATTGGGTTTTGTTAAAATTATTGGTTGAGTTGTTTTGGATTTAAATCATGCATCATATAGTGGTTTCTTGGGGATGATTTTCTAGTTTTCTCTATTTTTTGGTTGTTTTTAGTTAATGGGTAAATAGTCACCCATGTATTTTGAAACCCTTCGGCATTTAATTCCAGCCTTTGGTTCCTTGGGGATGTCACTTAAGGCCTAGTAATGACTTGTTGAGCTCTCAAGCCAATGAGAATTGGAGGGTCATTTCACATCTTATGTGACTAAATATGCATCAATGGGAAATTTATAATTATCCCTCACTCATGTATAAATTACCAAATAATGTTTCATATATATACTAAAAACATTAATTCGTGAAAAATGTTCATCATTAGGAAATAACCATATTTTGCAGGGAATAATGAATTATCAACATTTACCTTGATAAAAAATAACATTCAATATAGAACATTATTCATTAAAAAGATATATGGTATAAGAGAAAAACATATCCCTGATAAATTATATAGATATTTATGATATATTTAATATCCATAAGATTTTAAATTATAAAATAGAAAGTAAATCACTATAAAAATGAACCATGGTATTTAATTTCAATAAATTACTTATCCAAAATCATCACAAACTATCTAGAGGAATAATATAGATAGTATAAAGACAATATATACCATTTGGAGTGATAAAAATGGATTTTGGCATTTAGGAATATAAATACCATAATTATATGAATAAAATCATTCTTTGTGCTAATATACTTTTAATTTTAAAATAATTTTTTAAAATAGAAACTTTTTAAAGTAATGTTAATATAAATTGACATTTAAAATATAATAATTTATACAATATTATGAAAATTATATTATTTAAATTTATCACTGTAAAATTTCAATGGAATTTAAAAAATAAATTATGTTCATGATGGTTGGTACATGTCGTACAATTTCAAAAAAACATTCATTTTTCATAGTTAAAATGACATAAAATTCTCTTTTTCAGAAAAGGGAAAAATATTCTTTTAAAAAAAGTTGACCATACAAAATGGGTAAAATTTAATTTAATAAATCATTTGTAATAGGTTATAAACGTTTTGGAAAAAAATTGAAATCAAGGTTTTTGAAAAATATGATTTCTATTTGAAGGGATAAATGAAATAAGATTTTCTAAAGAGACAAATTCTCAAATATTTTAACTATTAGAGAGTTGAAAATGATACTATTACATAGAAATAATATAAATAACTAGACAAGTAGAAAATTAATATGGTATTTTTTTGAAATACAAAATTAATCTCCATTATCTAAAATTCAATAATAAAAAGTCTCAATTAAAATGAGATTGTAAAATGACATTTACAATGATCATAACATTGATGTGAGAATTAATAAAATGATAGAATTTGTGTAGAAACTATAAATATAATATCCCAGACCACATAGAGATATTTTCATGTTAAAATTTTTGTTTAGATTAATTAATTTTGGTTTATTAATGGTTTATTGGGTCTGTGAGGATGTTATTGGCTGTTTCTAAGAGGTATGAACAACGGTGAGTGGGAAATAACGCCATTCTGTGCATGTCGTATGGTTTGTAAATTGTTAGCAAAAAATGGTTCAAAGGGAGATCGAAACTATTGAAACATGGACAAATGAATGTTTCATGGTGGGCATATAGTTTTTTAATCCATTCTAGATTCCCAGGTAACCATGTTACTTGGACCCCTCGTGGGATGTGGTTGAATTAGGTTTGGTGCATGTTTTGAGAACCTCATGAAAAAACCATGCACCCTTTAAAAAAATAAGAATATTTCAAATCCCCCCCCCCATGATTTTAAATTCCTACCACAATTTTACTCACATTTTACCATCCTCTATCCCAATTGATTAATAGAACTCTTCGAGGCTTCGCAAGGATCATTCTCCTTCGATTAAGATATGTTTGGCATATTGTTGGTTGAGATTTGAATAGTTGGGTGATTCCAACCCTTCTCTTGGTTCTCTTTTCCAAATTAGTGTTTTTGGTTTCATTATTCTTGTTATTATTATGCCATATCCCCTATTTTTTCATGAATCAAAGGTTGGGAATTCAAAGGGTTCTAGAATCTGGATCAATGTCTATGTTTAAGGGTTCATTTATCTGTATATAAAAGGTAAGTGGTCTATAAAATATATCCATTAGATTTTTGTAGATTTGTTCATGTGTGGTTGTGATTATGTTTTCCTCTATTATGAATTTTTTTCCTTTAGAAATATTTTTAAAAATGGATGTATAAATGAAAAATTCAAAAAAGAACTATTCTTGTTGGACGAATTGACCTTAAAAGGACCAGTTTAGGGCTACCCATGGGGTTTAACAACAATTTCGAACATGGAAAATTTAAAGGTTAATCTCATAGTTGATTTGTGTTAAAATATATCCTATGATGAATAAGTTTAGATCTTAGTTTAAACCATTAGGGTCACCAATGTTTGTTGTGTCTATTTTCCTTAATGGTATAACAGATTTTTATAGATTAATGTCATTTATAATAGATGTAATAAAGTGTCTAACCTTAGTGACTTATAAATGTTACTTGTGATTCCTAAATGGGTAAAGGATTTCAAATCGATGAATATGATAAATGTGTTAGGGTAACAGAATTATTAATTACTCAAATGATTCAATTTACGAGAAAGGGAAATGAGTTAAATGAGTTATGCTATTTATTTGGAAAATGTGTTCATGGGTTAAGGATTAATGTTGATTTCAATGTTGAATAACTATAAAATGTGAATATTATGTTATTGAATTATATATCGATAGTGATATGGGATTTTTGGTAGAATTATAAACCATAATGAACACATGGAGTTATAGTTGTGGGGTTTTGACATGAGTTTCTATGCCCATGGGTGGGGTTGGAAGGAGCCTCTAATCCCCACCACTAGAATGCATGTGTTAGCGAGTCTAATTGAGGCTCTATATCTATACAAATTACATTAGATGATACAACCTAGACTGAGGCTTTGAGGTATGTCTGATATATTTTTTAAGAGATGTGCATCCCTAGTATGATTGGGAACATGGCCATTTCCCTTGTGCATTGTAATTGACCAGCAAAGGATGTAGTTTAAATTATGACTTCACTAACCCATGGAAAAGGTGATGTAAATCGTATAAATGATTTAAATGGTTAAAGTGAATAATGATAAATAATATAACCCATGTTTTCTTTTATTTATGTTCTATTTTATATAGAACATCCATGAACTATCTATTTAGAATATATATATTTGTAGACATCATATGTGGTGGACTAATAATTTTTACTCACACCTAGATTGGTTCACTGTTGGGTACATAAGTTTCTTTCATAGTTACATGTCATGATAAAAGAAATTCTTCTATTATAAGGAGTAGAGTTGGGCATGGGATGAGAATGTATGAGGATCTTTACATGGAGTCAGGACTAGTTTTGTGGATTCTAGTCATGTAATTATTTTTTATTTTTACTCCCACTTGGAATTATCAGCATGACATAACATGTTTCTTGTTTGGTAATGGGTCATACCATATATTGAATATTCTTAGTAATGCATGTTTTTTTTTTCTGTTTTTTTTTTCCATTATTCATGTGTTGTCTTGTTTGGAATAATTGGGTTTATATGTTATAGTGTCCTCACATTATCTATTCAACCCCCACTATTTTTAGACAACCACTATCATATTGGGAGGCATGCTTGAGATCATGTGGTGACATGACCCGGATCACTGGATAGTGGATTCTAGTTTGGGATATTAATATTTGGAATATCAGAGGTCCTTTTTATGACTTACTACCCAGGAATGGTAGACAGAATATTAGGATGTGTAATAGCTTGGGAATAGAGATTGTTCATGGGAGTATCTATCCTATTTACATGGGAAAACCCATGTACTATGAGTGGGAATTTTTATTCATGATATATTTTGTTAAATTTATATAATATTAGAACATTGGGTGATGTAATTGTTGTTTTATGTGGCAATTTTATGATAATTTTCCATTTTCCAAGATGGTAGGAGGTTGTGAATTCTGGAATTGTTTTACGCATCTTCGGATATAAGTGACTTGCATCATGATGGGCACATATGGGATTGGTGTGTGGGACAATAAAAATTTAATGAATTTAAATTCATTAAAAAGTTGAAGATAATGGTGTTTAATAAATATGATGTATATTTTCAAATAAATAAATGTGAATGAAATTTATATAATTTTTTTTCATAAATGGGGTAAATGTTTTAAAATATTGGTTTTCATAACTAATTAAATGAATAATCTTCCTAAGAGGAAAGATTTACAATGTGAAGGTGGAGATGGTTTTAAAGTTCCTTCTAAATAAAGACTTATGATTATGTAAAGTGGATTGCCCTAGAATTACCGTAAATATGGGTAGTTCTCTATGTGTTATGACATTTTTGGGGTATTTTATGTGAAACGAGTTGTTTTTTGACTACTGGGAAGACATATTTTCTTAAATTAGGCATTATTTTTGTTATGTTTTTAAAGAATCATACATATAATTGTTAGATGATTCCACCATGACATATTTTTCTGGTTTGTTGGTAGAAACATTTCATGTAGAATGATCCCCTAAATTTGGATTAAGTAATCCCAATGATATAAGGCTACCAGGGATAAGAATATTTACATGATTCCTTTCCCCTTTTATACAGATGGTGGAAAGGGAACATGGAACGGATGTATAGATTATTTTTGGGATGACTAGGATGCTTTAGCTTATCTATCTCTATGTTTTTCGGGAGAGGATGAACCTTAGGTTAATACATTCATGATAGCTTCCATCCAAATAATTATTGATCATATAGAGACTCCTCATAAGAATATAGTCAATCTAGTAGACTACATGCTATGATCAAAGGAAAAATTCTATGGGGTATCATGGTTAAGAATAAGAAATAAGAGGCTATGTTTAGTAAGGGGTTCTTGGAATAGTTTCTAATACACTTATATCTAGTGACCATGAGTTAGTGGAAGGCTATGGAGTTTATTTTCTTGACACATGGGTCTATGATAGTGATTGATTATGATAGTCACTTCACTAACCTAAAATTCTTTGTTACCGCATTGGTTAATGATGAATAATTTGTGGCAAGAGGTTTCTAGGACGTAATTATACATGATATTAAGTCCCAAGTGAATATAATACATTTTAATAGGTCTATTGAAGTGGGTTATTAGATCCTTACTTCATAAAGAAATCTCAAGGAGGATCCTAATAGTGGATATTCAACCTTAATGGGATGATCTAGTGATGCATGTTATGATAGTTAGAAGCATTGTATCGAGAGTTTCCATGAGGCCGGGAGTGGTCAGGGAAGTAAGAAAAGGGAACCGTCCATTATGCGTATCAATCAGGTTATCTTCTATAAGTACGGCATGACGGGATGTATGTGTGGTTCCCCCAACCATCATTTGAGTCTTATGAATGGACTGGGATGGGTCATTTTTAGAGGTTAGGAAGGATCCCTAAAAAACTGGGAATGAATTTCGGATTGAGGTAGATGATGAGTGTATGAGGGAACAAATTACCCAATATTATGAAGTTAGTTAGATCTTGACTGGCCATACTAATTTAGGAAGTGGACATGGTACTACAGGATGTGATCATCCAAATTAAAAGGGTAGTAAAATAAAAAAAAATCATGTCAGTGCCCACAAAAGCGGTGTTGGTGTAAATAATGTAGTTAAATATATAATAGATGTGGAAAAGAAATACAATCAACTGTTTAAGGTATTATTCTTATAGATTCCATGATTTCTTGTTCATTAGTCAATACAGGTGACCCACATTATTTTATTTCTGCTCACATTGTGGTTGTGTTGGGCCTTTCAATGGAATTTATGTGTGGGGTTATTTAGATTGATAAACCATTAGGGGTTTGAGATGAAAATATTAGGATGTGTAATGGATGTGATTATGAATTTGGTGGGTATTGTTTTTTATGGGACTTTTTTTATGGATATTTCATTTTTTTAATTTGATTTTGGGCATGGAATGGTTAGGTGTTTACCAATCCCATATTGACTATTACCGAAACACATTAACATTTGAATCTCTCGAGGGAGAAAATTATGTCCATCATGGTGAATGGGATGTTTAGGTAGTCCATTCATAGCTTGTTTTTCAATAGTTGGGTGGACTCATATCCCATGTGGATTGTCTTATTCTTGATGACGGGGGAGTGGAGTGTCTTTAATTTTCACCTTTGGTTGATAGAGTTATAGGACATATTTCTTCAGTACTTCTCATGGATACCAATGGAAATAGACGTTCAGTGCATACTATATTTTCTTCTAGGAGTATAGACAATTATCATTCTTCCATATATAATGTAACTATAAGAATGCCGGGATCATAAAACTTGGTTGTATTAACTAGATAATAAAGGGTTTGTCAATTCATGTATGAATCATTTGTGGTATTTAGTTTTGTTTCTCAAGAGGGTTGATATGTCATTTTTGTTGTTTGTTTATTATAGGAGGTCGAATTTGAAGATAATGAATAATAGATATCCTCTTCATCGAATTGATGACATCTTTGAACAAATACAAGGTGATTCATTGTTCTCTAATGTTAATTTGAGATTAGGGTGCCATCAAATTTGGGTGAGGTCTTTTGATATGCCTCAGACTACTTTTAGTAGGAGGTATGGGTTGTGCGAGTTATTTGTGATGTCTTTCAGGTTAACCAATGCACCAGTAGTGTTTATGTACCTAAAGAACTTAATCTTTCACCCCTACCCATATTATTTTGTAGTCATTTTTGTTGATAACACCCTGGTGTACTCCCAAAATATTGAATATTATACTACAAAACATGACATAATCCTTAGTATATAATGAGACCCTAGGATATACAATATCTATTCGAATGTTATTTCTATAATGATAGGTTTTATTTATTGGGTTACATTACCATAAATGATGGAGTGTCCATGGATCTATAGAATTTGTAGGCATTAGTGTTTGGGAATTGGCCAATGAATATTTCTGATCTTCGTAGTTTTCTAGATTAGATATATTACTATCAATGGTTCATCAATGACTTATACAATTTGGTAGTTCCACTTTAAATATTTACTATAAAAATAATCATGATTTAGTTAACCGAGTCATGTGGGAATGATTTCCAAGATTTAATGAAGTGGTTTAGTAGTGCATCGATTATTGTATTACCCTAGTCATGAAAAGGGTATATTATGTTTTTCGATATATCGTGTCTTGTGCTTGGGGGTATTATTGATGAAATATCTTTGGGTTGCTACATATGGATCGTGATAGTTTACTCCTAAGGAAACAAATTAACCCAATCATGTACTTGAATTGCCTACATTGGTTCAGGCCTAGATATTTTGGCAGCATTACAAGTTGGGAGAGAGTTTCACAGTGTATACATATCATAAAATCTTATGTACATATTCTCCCAACATGATATGAACAACTGGCCTTGAAAACGGACTAGTTAAATTGTAACACCCGAGATTTTTATGATTAATATTTTGTTTTTATCATCAAAGGAATCTTTTTCTACACAACACTTTCTTGGCTTTCTTTACACGCAATCGCGACCTTCCTCGATAGCTTGCGTCGTACGCAATACTGAGTTTCACTAAACAACAATATGCTATTAAAATATTATTAAAAATAGCCATTATGAATAGTAATAACCACTTTTTGAAATTTTATAAATTTTGTCTTTCAAAATGGACTTCATTTTTGGATTTGGAATACCGAAATTAGCCTAGGGTGAAATTTTGGTATTTTTCTGAAAACTTTTGATGAATAGTGAAACCACTAAGTGGTAGGTTAAAAAGAGAATTTTGCATAAAACTTAATTTTACCGCTTCTGTGAATGGAATTTCGAAAATCCGAGAGACACGGTTAATATCAAGGACTAAAATGTGGTTCAATGAGATGAAAATAATTTTTTGTGAATAGTAACTTTTTACTTTTTTTTACCACGGTTAAAAGTTAATAGGGTAATTAAGGGTAAAAAGGATATTATTATTACCCTAACACATGTCCTAATTCTATTGGACAAGTGTAATTCGACCAAAAACAAACTTAGGAATAAAATATGACCATTTAGGTCCACTTGGATTAGATTAGGACATTTATTATTAATTTATTTAAAGAAGGGTTAAAATAGTTAAAATCAAAGTTTAATAAGTAAATAATTTTTAATATGGGGTTATACATAATATAAAATCAACTATAAATATTCATTAGAAAGATAAAAATATTTCCTACATAATGGTATTTTATTTGTAATTTTTAGACATTAAATAATTTAATTTATTTATGACACAATGATGATGTAGTAATTATCTTATTAATGAAATATTGACATAATTGATGTTATAAACACCAAAATAAATGTAATTTGAGACTTTTTATGAATTACACTAATTTTATATGTTACTATGATATATTAGTGTTCATTTAATCAACTTGGTTCGAACATATAATTCTGTTATGACTTTCACAAAAATCATATATCAAATAGTGTCAAAGTTGACACAAAATAGTTTTTAAATCAAATATTATATTATTAATTGTTATTTTATTCCTAAAAATCTAAGGTTCGGCCAAATGACTTAGATAAGGATATATATATTAATAATAAACAATTTGGGGTTCGTTTGGCATGTTATAGTAAGTGTATTAACCATATAGTGAAGGAAAACAAAAAGACACGGTAAAAGTTAAATTATTTAACTTAGAGTTAAATCTAATTGATAAGGTTAAAATAATACCCTAAACTTGTCTAAATCCTATTGAATGATAGGAGTTCGACCCATCCCCACTTTAGCCTAGAAATAAGACACTTTGGAACCATTATAAACCGATTTTTACTTTAATATAAAATAATATTTTGAGATATTCCTAAGGTGCCCCTCTCCTCCCTTATAAAAGGGCACCTCCTCCCCCTCCTCCTCACACCAAATTGAGCACTCAAGCTCGGCCATCCCCTGAAATATTCTCCTCTCCACTTACCTAGAATAATCCTAGAGGTCCTGGTCTTCTTCAAAGGCCAATCTTAGTTCCCTAAGTGGAGGATTCAAAGAAGCGTTCCAAAGAAGAGGTAATATCCATTACCGATCTTTTCAATTTCTTTCTTCTTCAACTTCTTTTTCTTTAGTAGTTTCATGATAAAGTAATAACATCATTATTACATACATACTGATATGTTATTATAAATATGAAACAACCCAAATTCACCTTCTATCCATCCTACGGAAAAATGAAATCACCGCGCGTGCGTACGTACGGAATACCGTCTCCACGCCGTGGTGTAATCTATTTTCCACCATCACCTTACAAGGATGGGTATAATGGTGTAATGAGTAACTATTTATGATTATTATAAATTAATATTGATACTGAAATAATATATATATATACTCCAATACAATTCCACGATCATAGGAATGATATCATCACTCGTGCGTACGTACGAAATACCGTCTCCACGATGTGATGCGACCCGTTCTACATGATCATCATTACATAGTAATTATATAAATGAATTGAATGAATAAATATTATATATGTTACACTAATACCATTATGGATATAAGGTATCTATAATCTTAAATGAAGAATAAGAATTTATTCGGCAAAACATGCATAAGAACAAAAGGCAATAAAGACCTGAGTAACAAGTAACAATGAAATATTACTAACAAGAAGCAAATAATATGACCATATATGATATCATATCAATATTTATGATTCTGGAATAAGTCAATAACATTATTTAAACCATTATAATGGAGCTTCGGACACAAACAAAGAAAATCGGACCTAAGGTAAGGGAAATATCACAATCTCATTTTTATCCGAGATTGTTTATACTTTGGCATTTACTGGGGTGTATTTTATCATCCACATCCATGTTTCCTCAATATGTAATATTTATATCCTTCTACAATAGTTTATATCCAATTTTACCCATTGGTGAGTTTTTTGTAAAATATATGAAAGGAATCTTTTGGCGTTTTTCGTACGAGGTACTTTTTGACTTTTCGGACAAAAGTACGAAGAATGCTTTTTAACTTATACGGCATGAATGGATTCTTAAAACATTATTTCCAAGAAGATTCCTTTACAAGTATTCATGTTTATTTTTAATCAACTTCTTTTAGTATGACATGTTAAGAAAGGAAAAGTGTTTTTGAAGTAGAAAGGATATTTTCCTCAAGAATGGAGTTCAAGTATTTTATCAAAATTATTTTCCATCTAAGATAATAAAAGGGTTCTATTTTTATCCCTATTATTACATAGATTTGATTATGTTTTGATGGAAATATTTTTATGAATTCCTTTATCTTATATGAATTGTTTTATGATGTCATGTTGTTTAAGAATCCCATTTTTATTACATGGGTTAGGCTATGATGTATTGTTTATGATTATGTGCCACACATAAGAAAGGAATCATTATAAGATGGGTGGGACCTATATCTCCCTCCAATGCATTGGGTAAATATTTTATATCTCATGAGATAGACATGGCTGGAACGGTAGGTTATACCGGTTCAGTGAAACAGGACTGGAACGAGGGTGACTCGGTTCAGAAAGGGACTTTGTCCACTAAGATAGTCTTGGCAATGAGTCATGACTAACAAGAAATGATTTTCCATGATTATGTGTGCATGCCACAAAGTTTCAAGTTTTATGTTATGATTATGGGGATCTCATTTTCACTTCTATGATTTGTTCCATGTTATGATATTATGATCTCTTTTGCAGGTTATGATTTTCAAAAACATATGATATGATTTTTATTTCCTTTATTTGCCCTTGCTGAGCATTTGAGATCACCATTTTATGTTTTCTTTTCCCCAGGTCAGGAAGATGGATATTAAGTAGAATATGCTAAAAGGGACCCCAGATATGATGAAATAAATGGGAGACACTGTAGAAGATTTATGAACCAGTTGTTTATGTTTCCCAGTTTCTAAAGACACTATACCTATACGGTCCATTGTGGTTTTGTCATATGTTGTAATAAGTGTGCTTCAATTTTGAAGTATTAACAATGTATGTAAAGTATGGGTCATTATAGTTGGTATCAGAGGAAAGGTATAGTCAACCTTTGGAAACTAGGATGTGAAAGCCTTAATAAGAACCCTAAGGATAAGTCTAAGCATAGAACACAATCTTAGTGTTTTAGAAATGGCCATGAATAACCTAGGATAAGACCTTAAGCGTGAAAAATTTATTCTTGAATTATGTGGTTTTCCTATTATAATTAGTGTTGCTCACACTATTCTTTTTGGTTTTAGTCAATGGCTGGAACCCGAAGGAACCGTGTTAATGCGGAATGCGATGGGCAATGCAATGATTGTCCCCCTGATCATCCAAACGATATGGGAGATGGAATGCAAAATCATGTAGCCATGCTCACACAACTTTCTCAAGCTATGAATTATGCAGGACTTCCAAACGAGCAAAGGAAGGAGCAACATTCTGTTGAATCCTTCATGAGGCAGCGTCCACCTTCTTTCAGTGGGTCTACTGATCCATTAGTTTCTGAACAATGGATTAGTACTACTGAAAAGATATTTTCAGTTCTTCAATGTTCTGAACATGATAAAGTCATCCTAGTAGTGTATCGTTTGGAAGGAGATGCTGATCAATGGTGGAATCTTATTAAGAATACGAGGCAAAGGGATGAAATTGAGTCCATGGAATGGGACGAGTTCAAGAACTTATTTTTCAATAAGTACTTCCCTCATATTCTCCGAACAAAGATGGAGAAAGAGTTTCTTGAACTGAAGCAAAGGGATGATGAATCTGTTGGTACCTATGAAGCAAATTTTACAAGACTTGCAAGGTACGCTTCTGGTATTATTATCCAACCTGAGAGTAAGATAGATCGATTCTTTAGTGGCTTAAAACCAAGTCTTTGAAGGGCGTTAGCCATAAGGGA
The DNA here is from genome assembly GCA_963277665.1 of Viscum album. Lineage (NCBI taxonomy): Eukaryota > Viridiplantae > Streptophyta > Magnoliopsida > Santalales > Viscaceae > Viscum > Viscum album. Next base: position 1,547,072,920 of record OY728147.1, read on the forward strand.
CTTCAATAGCTACGAGGAAATCGTTCGATGTGCTCTCAAAGTTGAGATGGAGATTGGAATAACCCATCAGTCACATGGGTTTGATAAGAAGAGGAAGATGGAATTCAAAGAAAAATCTAAAGAGCACATGGAAAAGAAGATGAGCTTTTCCTTATGCTCAAAGTGTGGAAAGAAACACAGAGGGAGTTGTCTTAAAGGGACAAGTAAATGTTTTAAATGTGGAAAAGAAGGTCATTGGGCATTTGAATGCCGTGATAATGGGAAGAAGATGTCTAATGACGCAAACAAAGGAATGGAAACACAGAATGAACCTACTACACTTCAATGTTTCAAGTGCAAGGAGATGGGGCATTATGCCAATCAATGCCCAAATCCAAGGGTTGATGATGATGGTCGACGTCAACAAAATCTTAAGGGTAAAGACAAAGGAAAGTCACATTCAATTTCTATCAGCGATGTGGAGTACGATAACGAAGTGGTGAAAGGTACACTTACCATCCACTCTAAAGTAGAAAATGTTTTATTTGATTCTGGATCCACCCACTCTTTTATTTCTGAAAAATTTTCTAAGGGTATCACTGTACTACCTCAACAATTAGATGATGAGTTAGCTGTGACAACACCTAATGGCACAACAGTCGCATCAAAAGTTTATAATTCTTCTCCGATTGAAGTTTGTGGGAAAGTACTTCCTGCAAATCTTGTGATACTTCCTTTAGTGGAATTTGATGTGATTCGTGGCATGGATTGGCTTTCTCTACATGGAGCTCATATCAATTGCCAAACAAGGGAAGTCACATTTCATGTTCCAGATCAATCTACGATCGTCTATCGATGCAAGGATGAACATAACCTTCCAGTGGAAATTCCTTCCATCTTATGGGTCTTGATACCACTAAATGAAGGTTATTTATCTCAAATGGTTGGTGAGAAACTCACGATTAAGAATATTCCTATCGTACAGGAGTTTGATGATGTCTTTCCGGAGGAATTACTGGGTCTTCCACCAAATCATGAAGTTGAGTTTTCAATAGAACTCATACCGGGTGCTTTGCCTATTTCAAAGACACCTTATAGAATTGCCCCAATTGAGTTGCAGGAATTGAAGAAGCAACTCCAGGAGAATCTTGATAAGGGATTCATACGCCCTAGTGTGTCACCTTGGGGAGCACCTGTTCTATTTGTTAAGAAGAAAGATGGATCAATGAGACTCTGCATTGATTATCGAGAACTTAACAAGATCACTATCAAGAACAAATATCCTCTCCCACGCATTGATGACTTATTTTACCAACTACATGGAGCTCAATACTTTTACAGGATTGATCTTCGTTCAGGGTATCGTCAATTAAGGGTCAAAAGGGAGGATATACCAAAGACGGCTTTCCGTACAAGGTATGGACACTTTGAATTTATAGTGACGCCATTTGGTCTTACTAATGCCCCTGCTATCTTCATGGATCTAATGAATAGAGTCTTTAGAGACTATCTTGATCAATTTGTGGTAGTCTTTATAGACGATATTCTTGTCTATTCAAAGAGCAAGGAAGATCATGAAGATCACTTGAGAATTATATTGAAGACCCTGAGAAAGGAGAAGCTTTATGCCAAATTTACCAAGTGTGAATTTTGGCTTCAAAAAGTTGCATTTTTGGGTCACATAATCTCAATAGAGGGGATATCTGTGGATCCAGCAAAAACAGAGGTTATCGAAAGATTGTCAAGACCAACAACAGTAACTGTTATCCGGAGTTTTCTTGGTTTGGATGGATATTATCGACGTTTTGTAAAGGATTTTTCATGATTATCTAATCCACTCACCAAGTTGACTCAGAAAGGAGTTAAGTTTTTCTGGACGGAAGAATGTGAAGAGAATTTCAAGGAGTTGAAAAGAAGGTTATCCAGTGCACCTGTGCTCACACTACCTTGTAGTGGATAAAGGTTTGTGATATACAGTGATGCATCCAAGAAGGGATTGGGGTGTGTTCTTATGCAAAATGATATGGTGATAGCTTATGCCTCACGACAGTTGAAAATCCATGAGCAAAATTACCCAACACATGATTTGGAGTTGGCTGCGGTAATCTTTGCATTAAAGATTTGGATGCATTACCTTTATGGTGAAAGGTGTGATATTTATACTGATCATAAAAGTTTAAAGTATATTTTCACACAAAAGGAGCGAAATATGCGCCAAAGAAGATGGTTGGAGCTGATTAAGGATTATGACTGCTCAATCCATTACCACCCTGGGAAAGAAAACAAGGTGGCAGATGCATTAAGTCGACAAGACCATGCTAGTTTATCCATGATGAGGATCACAAAAGATCCAATATTTATGGATTTACAAAGGATGGATCTTGGAATTATAATGGAAGGGGAAAAATCTTATCTTTCTCAAATGAATATTAAACCATCTATACATGTGAAGATTAAAGAGGCACAGAAAGAAGATGTGGAGTTACAAAAGAAGGTGAGAAATGTTCTGAATTCAACCTTGATTGTGATGGGATAATAAAGTTCAGGAATCGGGTTTGTGTTCCTTCCATCCCCGAATTAAAGAAGGAGCTGCTGGATGAGGCTCATAGTTCTTCATTCTCTATTCATCCTGGAAGCACAAAGATGTATAGGGACCTGAAAGAGTACTTCTGGTGGGATGGCATGAAAAGAGATGTTGCTGAATATGTCTCCCGATGCTTGGTTTGTCAACAAGTTAAAGCTGAGAGACAAAAGTCTAAGGGGATGTTACAACCATTACCCATACCCGAATGGAAATGGGAAAACATCACTATGGACTTTGTCACAGGACTTCCTAAAACATCCAAAGGCAATAATTCTATCTGGGTCATAGTTGATCGTCTTACAAAGTCTGCACACTTCATTGCTATTAGAGAGGATTTCTCTCTAGATCAGCTTGCCAGGATATATGTAAAGGAAGTGGTAAGATTGCATGGAGTACCACTTTCTATTATATCTGATCGGGATCCGAGATTTACCTCGAATTTCTGCCGAAGTCTTCATCATACTATGGATACAGAGTTGAGTTTTAGCACTGCTTATCATCCCCAGACAGACGGTCAGTCTGAGAGAACAATTCAAACCCTAGAAGATATGTTGAGATCTTGCTCTATGGATTTCAAAGGAGGTTGGGATCAACACCTACCTTTGGTGGAATTTTCTTATAATAATAGCTTTCACTCCAGTATTCAGATGGCTCCTTATGAAGCTCTCTATGGAATGAAATGAAAGACTCCAACTTGCTGGGATGAAGTTGGGGAAAGAAAGCTATTAGGACCTGATCTCGTTGATGAAATGGCAGAAAAGGTCAGATCTATTCAACAACACATAAGAGCATCTCAGAGTCGACAGAAAAGTTATGCCGACAACCGAAGAAAAGACCTAGAGTTTGAAGTGGGTGATAAAGTGTTCTTACGAATATCTCCCTGGAAGAGGGTTATGAGATTTGGAACGAATGGGAAGTTGAGCCCTAGATATATCGGTCCTTTCGAAATACTAGATCGTGTTGGGAAGGTAGCTTACCGATTGGCGCTTCCACCGAATCTCTCTCAAGTTCATGATGTGTTCCATGTATCTCTCCTGAGAAAGTACATACCTGATCCTTCATAGGTACTCAGCTCAGAAGTTGTACCGCAGGAGCAAGATCTTTCTTATGAAGAACAGCCGATAGAGATTCTGGATCGTAGCGAAAAAGTCCTACAAAATAAGACCACTCGATTGGTGAAAGTTTTATGGAGGAACCACCAACTTGAAGAAGCTACATGGGAGCTTGAGGATATGATAAGGGAGAAGTATCCTCATCTGTTTGTTACAAAGTGACGAATTTCGAGGGCGAAATTCTTTTTAAGGGGGGTAGAATGTAACACCCGAGATTTTTATGAGTAATATTTTGTTTTTATCATCAAAGGAATCTTTTTCTACACAACACTTTCTTGGCTTGCTTTACACGCAATCGCGACCTTCCTTGATAGCTTGCGTCGTACGCAATACTGAGTTTCACTAAACAACAATATGCTATTAAAATATTATTAAAACTAGCCATTATGAATAGTAATAACCACTTTTTGAAATTTTATAAATTTTATCTTTCAAAATGGACTTCATTTTTGGATTCGGAATACTGAAATTAGCCTAGGGTGAAATTTTGGTATTTTTCTTAAAACTTTTGATGAATAGTGAAACCACTAAGTGGTAGGTTAAAAACTGAATTTTGCATAAAACATAATTTTACCGCTTCTGTGAATGGAATTTTGAAAATCCGAGAGACACGGTTAATATCAAGGACTAAAATGTGGTTCAATGAGATGAAAATAATTTTTGGTGAATAGTAACGTTTTACTTTTTTTACCACGGTTAAAAGTAAATAGGGTAATTAAGGGTAAAAATGAAATTATTATTACCGTAACACATGATCTAATTCTATTGGACAAGTGTAATTCGACCAAAAAAAACTTAGGAATAAAATATGACCATTTAGGTCCACTTGGATTAGATTAGGACATTTATTATTAATTTATTTAATGAAGGGTTAAAATAGTTAAAATCAAAGTTTAATAAGTAAATCATTTTTAATATGGGGTTATACATAAGATAAATTCGACTATAAATATTCATTAGAAAGATAAAAATATTTCCTACATAATGGTATTTTATTTGTAATTTTTAGACATTAAATAATTTAATTTATGTTTGACACAATGATGATGCAGTAATTATCTTATTAATGAAATATTCACGTAATTGATGTTATAAACACCAAAATAAATGTAATTTGAGACTTTTTATGAATTACACTAATTTTCTAGGTTACTATGATATATTAGTGTTGATTTAATCAACTTGGTTCGAACATATAATTCTGTTATGACTTTCACAAATATCATATATCAAATAGTGTCCAAATTGACACAAAATAGTTTTTAAATCAAATATTATATTATTAATTGTTATTTTATTCCTAAAAATCTAAGGTTCGGAAACATGACTTAGATAAGGATATATATATTAATAATAAACAATTTGGGGTTCGTTTGGCATGTTATAGTAAGTGTATTAACCATATAGTGAAAGAAAACAAAAAGACACTGTAAAAGTTAAATTATTTAACTTAGAGTTAAATCTAATTGATAAGGTTAAAATAATACACTAAACTTGTCTAAATCCTATTGTTTGATAGAATTTCGACCCATACCCACTTTAGCTTCGAAATAAGACCCTTTGGAACCATTATTAACCGATTTTGACTTTGATATAAAATAATATTTTAAGATATTCCTAAGGTGCCCCTCTCCTCCCTTATAAAAGGGCACCTCCTCCCCCTCCTCCTCACACCAAATTGAGCACTCAAGCTCGGCCAACCCCTGCCATTTTCTCCTCTCCACTTCCCTATAATAATCCTAGAGGTCATGGTCTTCTTCAAAGACCAATCATATTTCCCTAAGTGGAGGATTCAAAGAAGCGTTCCAAAGAAGAGGTAATATCCATTACTGATCTTTTCAATTTCTTTCTTCTTCAACTTCTTCTTCTTTAGTTGTTTCATGATAAAGTAATAACATAAGTATTACTTACATACTTATATGTTATTATAAATATGGAACAACCCTAATTCAACTTCGATCCATCCTACGGAAAAATGAAATCACCGTGCGTGCGTACGTACGGAATACCATCTCCATGCCATGGTGTAATCTATTTTCCACCATCACCTTACAAGGATGGGTATAATGGTGTAATGAGTAACTATTCATGATTATTATAAAGTAATATTGATACTGAAATAATATATATATACTCTAATACAATTCCACGATCATAGGAACGATATCATCACTCGTGCGTACGTACGGAATACCGTCTCCACGATGTGATGCGACCCGTTCTACATGATCATCATTACATAGTAATTATATAAATGAATTGAATGAATAAATATTATATATGTTACACTAATACCATTCTGGATATAAGGTATCTATAACCTTAAAAGAAGAATAAGAATTTATTCGACAAAACACGCATAAGAATAAAAGGCAATAAAGACCCGAGTAATAAGTAACAATGAAATATTACTAACAAGAAGCTAAGAATATGACCATATATGATATCATATCAATATGTATGATTCTGGAATAAGTCAATAACATTATTTAAACCATTATACAGGAGCTTCGGACACATACAAAGCAAATCGGACCTAAGGTAAGGGAAATATCACAATCTCATTTTTATCCGAGATTGTTTATACTTTGGCATTTACTGGGGTGTATTTTATCATCCAAATCCATGTTTCCTCAATATGTAATATTTATATCCTTATACAATAGTTTATATCAAATTTTACCCTTTGGTGAGTTTTTTGTAAAATATATGAAAGGAATTTTTTGTCATTTTTCGTACGAGGTACTTTTTGACTTTTCCGACAAAAGTACGAAGAATGTTTTTTTAACATATACGGCATGAATGGATTCTTAAAACATTACTTCCAAGAAGCTTCCTTTACAAGTATTCAAGTTTATTTTTAATCAACTTCTTTTAGTATGACATGTTATGAAAGGAAAAGTGTTTTTGAAGTAGAAAGGATATTTTCCTCAAGAATGGAGTTCAAGTATTTTATCAAAATTATTTTCCATCTATGATAATAAAAGGGTTCTGTTTTTATCCCTATTATTACATAGATTTGATTATGTTGTGATGGAAATATTTTTATGAATTCCTTTATCTTATATGAATTGTTTTATGATGTCATGTTGTTTAAGAATCCCATTTTTATTAAATGGGTAGGCTATGATGTATGGTTTATGATTATGTGGCACACATAAGAAAGGAATCATTATAAGATGGGTGGGACCTATATCTCCCTCCAATGCATTGGGTAAAGATTTTATATCTCATTAGATAGACATGGCTGGAATGGTAGGTTATACCGGTTCAGTGAAACAGGACTGGAACGAGGGTGACTCAGTTCAGAAAGAGACTTTGTCCACTAAGATAGTCTTGGCAATGAGTCATGACTAACAAGAAATGATTTTCCATGATTATGTGTGCATGCCACAAAGTTTCAAGTTTTATTTTATGATTATGGGGATCTCATTTTCACTTCTATGATTTGTTCCATGTTAAGATATTATGATCTCTTTTGCAGGTTATGATTTTCAAAAAGATATGATATGATTTTTATTTCCTTTATTTGCCCTTGCTGAGCATTTGAGCTCACCCTTTTATGTTTTCTTTTCCCCAGGTCAGGAAGATGGATATTAAGTAGAATATGCTAAAAGGGACCCTAGATATGATGAAATAAATGGGAGACACTGTAGAAGATTTATGAACCAGTTGTTTATGTTTCCCAGTTTCTAAAGACACTATACCTATACGGTCCTTTGTGGTTTTGTCATATGTTGTAATAAGTGTGCTTCAATTTTGAAGTATTAACAATGTATGTAAAGTATGGGTCATTATATAAAAGTATTCATTTCATTTTGAGCTGTTATAGACAAAGAAAAAGGGAAATATTGTTGTAGATTCATTGGTCTAGAAGACTAATAATGAGCCTATTCAAGAATCATGTTCTAAGTGGAAGATGAATTTCTTTTTCACTATGATGCATCTAGAGTCGTGGGATTTCTAATGTAAGATGAACCTTACATCCTTGGAATATTATTTAATTATTTTGGGATAGATCAAGGAGAGAAATTGTGCCGATTTAGAATTTTTGGATTTAACGAAAAGTTGTAATGGTGGGGGTTCACCTTCTTCATACACCATTAGTGATGATGGAAACGTTTATGTTCATGGACATGTTGTTGTGTCATCATTTATATAGGAATATATTATATAAGAGTTCCATGTATCATTGTGGAAAGTGCATCCTAGTTTAACAAAAATATATTTTTATCTTTATTGAAAATATTGTTGGATTGGAATAAAGAAAGAGGTCGCTAGTTTTTTGACCTAATTCCTTACCTGTAAGAAGGTGACGGATGAACATCAATTTTTGAGTGGTCTGTTATAGATATTTACCATTACATAATGGATGTGAAATGATGTGATGATGGATTATTTGGTGGTGCATCTATGTAAGCCCCAGAAGAATTTTTTCATCCAAGTAGATGTGGAACAGCTGACTAAGGTGACTCAATTCATTCCATTTCAAGAGACATTCACCGTGGTCTAATTAACAGAATTGTACATTCCTGATATATCATAGTTGCATGAGGTCCTTCATACAATAGTTATGGATCACGATCTAAAATTTATGTCACATTAATGGTATGGATTAAAAAAACGTGATAACTAGGTTTTTTAGTATGAATTTCCACCCATAGACATATAGGAAGTTAGAGCATACCATTTATGTACTAGGGGGCATGTTGAGGGATTTTCTCCTATATTTTGGAGGATCATGGGAAAATAATTTTTTATTAATGATTTTTCCAAAAAATAAGATTTACCAAGGTATGATTTAGATGGAACAATATGAGGTAAATGATAATAAACTGTTTTAAACTCCATTTTTTGTGTGATTAGAGACAACTAATTAGAGTTATTGTTGCCAAGTCTCGTGCATCAGATGTGGGAAAATGTATAACAGATTTTAAAATGATTATAAATGGATAGTATCATGGAGAAATAATATGTCGATTAAATTTGTGGACCTCTGGAATTTGGGAAGGTGGTCATGTGTTTTTTCTAGTGTCCCCAAGGTGGGGTCACTCTCGGATTTGAAAATAGGGTAAGATTGCACCATTATAAGTGGGGAAATTCGATATTATGGGTAGGATCAAACTGGTGGAATACCAATTTCTTCTACTATAGTATTATAGTGTAATACATGTTTTTTTTCATGTTTCATATCATTAGATGTGAAACCATAACCCCACTCATGTGGTAGATGTTGAGGATATTAATCATGGGGTTGAATCATTCTTTTATGGGAATTTGGTTTGTATAGTGGGATATAATGAGAAAGAATTTTGATCCAAGACTATTCAATTACTTATAGTTTTGTGGAAGAACATTAATTTTCAAAAATAAATATGGAAAAGTGGACCAAACGCGTGGGTCTTATTTTCAATACTCGTTTCTTTATATGATCAATAAGGGTTGGGGTAGAAGATTATAGATTAAATGTAATAAGGTGTTGAGTGAGTAAGATCCCAAACTTCCTAGAGGTACACTTATGTTTAAATTTTTTTTTAAATCCATTAATTTTGGTTAATTAATGTTTTAATGGGAGTAAATAGAATTTTGAGGGTTTTTATAAGGATTAATACATGAGAAAGTGTTAAATCAATCCATTCTGGGTATGTCTCATGGTAGGTAAACAGTTACTGAACACTATTATATGGGTAAAGACAATCCATGTAACCTTGGATAGAGGCATTTCACATAGTTAGTGGATGGTTTTTCAAATTATACATGATTCATAGGTAACCATGCAACATGGAACCTTTCTTGAGTATAGGCTAAGGTATGGTTGGCGTATGGTTTGGAAAACCATGAGGCCAAACTATATGTCCATTAAAAAAGGAAAACATTATCAAATTACACCTAGGATTTTATTTTCTTCTCCATATTTCTCTTCAATGTATTCCTCCTCTTTCCCTAATTACAAACCAAACTCCTCCAAGAATCCCAAGGATTAGTTTGCTTCCATTAAAAGCAGTTCAGAGCACTTTTGGTGGTGAATCAAATATCTAGGAGAGTCAGTGATTCTCTAGCTTCTATTTTTTGAACTAAGGCATGCAGATTCTTTCTTATTATTTTAATATTTTAGGACCATATTTATTTTGAATCATAGGATGGGCATTTAAAGGGGTCTTGTATATTGATCTAAGGCTATTGTTAAGGCTGTGTTCAACTTAGGGTTAGAAATTGGTGATCTCTAAGTAATATTACATAGTTTTCTTTATATGTTTGCTTGTGTGTTTGTGATGTTTTGTTCCCCTTATTATGTTTTTTTCTGAGTTTGAATTGGTAAAATAGTTCTATAAATGATAATTTTTTCCGCTCATGATTCCTGTGGTATTCAATGAGGTTGAATAGAGAGAGTTAAGACCACTAATTATGGTGTTCCAAAAATTCTGAACATGGATAATTATGATGTTATTCATAGAGTATATTTTCCTTGAAATATATCCTTTTATGAATTTATTGAAATTTTAGTTTAAAGCATAATATGACTCATTTAGAATTTTTAATATTTGTTCAAAATGGGATACAATATTCTTTGGAATAATCTAATTTGGGTTAGATGTAATAAATTTGTTAAGGTATGCGACTCATGAATTATACAATTGTTTCATAAATGGGTGAATATTTGTGAATAGATTAATCTAATAAGTGGGTTAAGGTAATATATTTTTTAATTATGCTAATAAGTTAAGTGATGATATAGGGTAACTAGTTAAATTAGTTGTGAAATGAAATTATAAAATGGAATAATGGGTTTATTCTCAATATTTATTTCCTTGTTGAATAAAAATAAAATTTGAATGATAATTTTTTTCATTTTATAGGGGTTGTAATATGGTATATTAGGTAAATTGATTGTGCATGGATTAGTACTTTTGTGGTATTGCATTGAGGTGTTACTTCCATGGTTTATGTTGGACAGAGGATTTAAACCCCACCACTAGAATGCACATGGTAGGGACTCAGACAAAGGCTATATTCCCCTAATGGTTACATTATATGAGACTACCTGGTTAGAGTCTTAGTGTTAAGTGTGATGTATTATTTTATAAAAATTTATTAAATTGTAAGGTATGTAACTTGAACTTTTCCCTTAATACTTGTAATTGACCATCTTAGTCCGTAGAGTAAATGATGTATTCCCTATCCCATAGAATATGTGATGGAAATGGTTTAAATAATTAAAATTTTTAAATTTAATAATGATAACTAATCGTTCATATGTTATATTTAATTTAAATTTTTCTTAATTTAGTACGTTCATGATCTTTATTTTTAGATATGAAATTTTTTGGACACCATTAGTGGTGTCTTACTGAGCTATACTGACACCCTACTCAGGTCACCATTGGGGGGCTGATTAGATTTAATGGTTATTGGTAAGGACAACAAAAATGGCCATGTTCTATAGACTTGAGTTAGGAATGGGATAAAAGTATTGGAGGATAAATACATGGATTTGGGAACCATTTTGGGGATCTAATTTTTTTTTACTTTTTGGGTTTATTCACACTTTCCATTGTTTCCATGAAATAATATATTTATTGTATTGTTGTGGTCCGTACCCTGTTTAAAAAATTATTAGTAATTCATGTTTATTGTTTATTTATTATTGGTTCCTTTATTCATATGTTATATTCTTTGAAATATTCATTTAACAAGGGTATATTCTCCCATCCTGATCCATTAGATCGTCACTACTAGTAGGAAAACTCTGGTGTATGGGGTGGTGTGCTTGATGTTATGTGGTGAGCCATCTCAGAGTTCTATTTAGTGGCTCCTAGGTCAGGGATGTTATTGTAAATCAAAATAAATCTATTGGAAATTCAAAAAATGGTCATTAGACACATAATTATAACATGAACTAATGAATAAGGTTTATTTTTAAACCAATGAATTGAAATTGAGTTTATAAATCCATTTCCTTGCACTTATTTTTTGATAAAAATTCATTAACCTCTCGTAAAAATTTTTAAAAAAATTTATTAACTTAATAAATAAATAAAAAATTATTACTTAAAATATTATCTTATTATAACATCTTATTACTGTATTTTAATTATAATTCATTGATTTCATTTTTGTGTGTGTTAATTTCTTGGTTTTCTCATGCATATTTTTTCATGAAATATCTAGTTATTACACAGATTATATTGAAATATAATCTAAAGAATAGTTTTCATTACTTAATTATTATAATTTGTCATTAATTTTATATTTAAAACAAATCATGAAATATGGTTATGAAAAATTAAGAGCAATATAATCATTGAGATGGTAGGTCATACGTGTGCATGATTAACATTTCCATTTTTCATTGATCATTATAGAATGAAGGAAAAAAATATTTTATATTTATGGAATGATAAATATATCATATTTACCAAATTATTTACTTAAATATAGTCATATGAATCATTCATGTGATGTGGTGATGAAAATAGAGTAACATCACTTTTTGAAGGTGGTAGTACAGACATACACAAATGATGTCACTGTCTTTAAGTGAGGGAAACTGTAACAAATAAAATGTTATATATTATCATTCCAGAATGATAAATTTGTAATTGATAAAATAATTATGTCATTTATGTCACATATATTTATTAACATAATCTTTATTACATTCAATGTTAAGAATTTGTGAAAAACAAATCACATTGCTACAAGAGGTGGTATTCCTCCACACACATAAGAGATGTCTTCTCATCCCATAAAAAATAGAATGTAGTTTTTATATATATAATATAATGAACCCATAGGTATAATTATTTTATAAATATCATTTATATATTTATATTCAAAATAATGACCTTTCATTATAGATGTTAACGGAATAAATGAATGGCATCGATATGTGACGAGGTAGTATGTCGTACAAATGAACAATGATTTCATAACCCATTTCAATGAAGTGGAGGTTTTTTAAGTCATTCCATTAATATATAAATGTATCATTATATGTAAGACACTATTTTTGTTATATAATCATTTTTTACTAATAATTTAAAAGGGTGTATGAAGATTTAATATAAAAATTCTCGATAAAGTAAATTACCTCTTCCCGAGGTAACATCTTTAGATTTTCACCAAAGCCTTTGATGGTCACATTTACATAAAATTAAGGCTTATAGTATTATGGTTGTGAATTCTGTAAGATATTTTTTATTTCACTAGCCTAAACAATTATTTTTTAATGTGTGAATAACAGATGAGAGTGTGTGGCCTTTAATATGTGAGGTAAGTGGTCCACATGTAATTTTTAAAAATAATGAATTCCACCCACGTTTATTTCATGTCATGGGGATTAAATAATGGAATGATATTATTAAAATATGGTATAAGGTATATATATTTCAATAAAATAGATTCCAAACATGTTTAGTGGTAAATTTTACCCTTTTTATTTTATTTTAACCACCATAAACCCCATTTTTTACTTTATCTTGGGAAGTTAATGTTTTACTATTTTCACTTTTCAAATTGGTCAAAAATTATGTTGAACATATTAGAAATTATATGTTTTTATAATTTTAAATATTTAATTGATTTTCTAAATTCAATTTATCTATCTTTAAAATTTTAATTTTAATTAATCTAAAACCCATGATGCAAAAGCGTGTTTTTAAAGATAAAATGTTAAAAAATCAATGTTTTAATATCAAAATTAAATAAAAAAATAATTCCAATGACAATTATTGGATTAATATATATACAATAACAGAATTTTTTTTAGACCAATTAAAAATATATTTTAAAATTATAAATAATTTAAATTAAATATGAATTTTCAAATGAAATTATATATTTTCCCTATTCATAAAAATATAAAAACATTTAGAAAAATACAAAAAGATGACCATAATAACTTTTTTATCATGAAATGTCAAAAATCAATTAAATTTTATAAAATAAATTCACGAAATGTGGTTATAATTATAGTTTAATTATGTCTATAATGTGCAACTAAACTGTCTTTCAGAAATAAAAAATATAGTATTTCAAAAAACATTTAATTTTATTTTAAATAACATTTCTTTTATTATAAATTAATAGATAACAGTGAATTGTAAATTTTATTTTGTACAATTAAAACCTATAATTTTATTTTCTTTTCTATATTGTAATTATATATTATTTTTCCTTTAGACTTATTGATTCACGTTCTGCAAGTTGTCGATGAGATTAAATTTCATGAAATATATTTCCTAGGCTTTTTATGTTCAGTTTTTCATGTCATATATTATATTTATAAAAATTGTCTTATTTTATAAGCATATGGTGTTAAAAAATTACACATTTAAGAAAAAATGGGTTTAAAAACTATCCAAATGGTATCAAAAAAATGTTACACATTAATATAAATATTTGATACCCAAAATTGAATAATCACAAATGAGTATTTCATAAAAAGATAGAGGGTGATACTAGAAAAGTAACTTCTAGGTAAATAATGACTTTATATATAAATAATACAATGTTATTTAAATCATAAAACATTTATGATGAAAACACTATTATCTTTGGAAAATGTTATAAAGTCATTAGTAACTTTCAAAAAAAATCATATAGATTAATTTATTGAAATTGAAAATAATTGATTTTAAAAATAAATTGTACTAAATAAATATGAAGAATGAATCCATGGAGAAGGCATAATGGTTTCTAAATGGTGAATTAAAATTTTTTTAAAAAATATTTACTTTTAAATAGATTCTATTCTAATTCAGACTTGAAGAAAGAATACTAGTTTTAAATTGGTGAAGTGAAAGATTTGAATAATATTTATATTTCATAAAAATATTCACTAATAGTTGCTTTAAAAAATTGGTTATCCAAATAAATGTGTATCGTACGTTAATGGATTCAATTTGGAAATAATGGGAGTCCATATGAATATATTGAAATATTATTGATGATAACCCAAATCATAAATAGAGATAATATAGAATATAAAAAATACATAAATAGTAATATTATGGTAATATGAGATAAAAATAATTTTGAATCCAAATATAAAGAGGAAATTGTTTTTGGAAAATAAAATATGCGCAAAGTTGGAATGTATCTTTAAAGCGGATTGTAATTATTCATAATAATGATAAAAATATTTAGGAATAAATTAATCAATGTAAAATCATTAAATAATATCAAATTATAAAAATATAAGAATAAAATTTACATTAAATAAAATATTATGGAGGATATTTATAATCATAGAGTAATCAAATTCATAAGGTCACGTGATAACACAATGATGAAATTTGAGTTAACATAATGATGAAATTTGAGTTAACATAAACCCGTAAAAATATTGTCTGTTTTGAGTCAAAGGCCATTTAAAAGAGGAACACGATCTGGATTTCCAATACTAGGAATATCATGAATATCATAAAAGACAATAATTATATATTAATCACACAATATAATTGAAATGATGGTTTTTAATATCAAACATGTCTCATGGATCTGAAATTGAGACTACGAAACACAGATGGCATTAGAAACTATCAAATCGAAACCCCTCAAAGGGTATGATTTCAAATAAAATCTTAAATTACATGAATATTTATAATATCAGGATATAAAAAAATAATGGGTTAGTAGATACTATATTCTAAAACAATTGGGGTGTATGATAATAAATTTATCACAAAAAATTTATATTTGAGATATGAACCCCTTAAACAAATTAATGACTTCCACTAAACAACATGATCATCCTACATAAAAATAGATATTATAATCACCTATTTAATAACCTTATTCTTATATGTGACCTTTTATAATCATAATTAGCAATTATTATCTACATGTATACAATTTGTTTATTATCTATCTTCTATATTGAGTGTGAGTAATCTTGATTATTTTATAATATTTTCGTAATAGTGTTGTTGTTCATCATCATTATTAAATATTTTAAAAATTTTATATCATATCAGAAACTTGTATATATTATTCAATATATCTAATAAAAATATAATTTCATTCTATGAGGTTTTAGTTATGGTTCTTGTATATGAAATTGGCGTGAAACACGTTTTGGTGATTTTTGACATGGGAGTGTTGGTAATGTGATTAATAAGGTATATATATATATATATATTCAATATAAAAACATATTATTATAAATTATAATTACTAATATACAATATTAAGTTTCTAATGTGATACTTGATAGAATTTTATATCATTTTCATGTAGGTTGTCAAACCAACCTAACAAGTATGCGTTAAAATCTATATATGAGTATGGCTATGAAAGACAATATTTTTATATTATATCACTGTAAAAAAATATAATGGAATTATTTATATGTTATTGAGGTTTTAATTAATATTTTTTGAGTTATAATAAGAAATTATATTAAAAATAGTTTTATCTTATAAGTAAATTGGGTTTCCCCATGGTATGTTCAATTTAGTTGGATAGTCTTTTAATGATCACTGAATTCTATTATTAGTTTTTAATATTGAATATATATTTTAAAAATATAAAAAATTATATAAAAACATATTTATTCAATAAAAACATTTGTATAACCATCCTAGTATCTGATCATTATAAATGAAATGTGTCGTTCATGGAGGTCGTAGTCTTCTCACAAGAATGAGAAACATTTTAATTTAATCGATTGAATATGAAGGAACATTTAATAGTTATACAATTAATATAATAAAATTTTGGTGAATTATTTAAAATTAAATTTAATAATATATTTATAATTGGTCTGGAGGAATGTGGATGAAAAAGATATATAAAGAAAGTTAAATAAAAATTGATGTTTACATTGTGAATCTACATCCAATATTGAATAATATTTGAAAATGGAAATCGGTATACTTTTTAATGATAGTTGATGAGAAATATGTATAATGGATTTATAACAATTATATTTTTCTTAAATTAATTTTAATTTTGATCTATGGATTTGCGTGAAAATGGATGAAGTGATCAAAACTTATAGGTTAAAACCAGGGTCAAATCATTTAAAAATAATGTTAGGTAAGGAGTAAGAATGAAAATTTATTAGTGTTGGATTTAGCTAGGTAAATTTTGGTGATACATGTAGTTTTGACATTAAATCTTAAAAAATTAATTATATAGGATCTGTTTGTAAAATCTACTTTGTAAAATTTGTGCCATAATTGATCGCCCATTTTAACACAAATTAATCTGGATTAAAATTTAAATATCATAACTATGTTATTAATTAGAATATTGTATTTCCATGGATAAGAAATTTAGATGATATGAATCTATAAATTAGATGCATTGAACCATATTAATTTTATAAATAAGAAAAAAATAATAGTTTATATTAGACTATAAAATGTAATGACAAATGATTTCATTATAAACAATTGTTTTAATCAATAAGTGTTTTAAATATTATTTTATATTTATTTTAAATTAAATGATTTTTAATTTTTTAATATATCATATAAAACAAAATATTTTAGGATAAATATAAAAAAGATCCATTTAATTTAACAAAATACACAATATTTATAAAAGTTTCATTCTTTGAAAAACATAATTATATTACCCTAATAATTCAAAATTACTATGGTAACATAATTTTATGACCAAATAGAAAATTAATCTTATAAAAATAATTTACGTAAAATATAAAAAATATTTTATCAAATATAGTTTTTATGGACAAGAAATATACTAATAATGTAATCAAGCATAACTAATAAAAACCTATTTAATAAAACTATTTTTTTTATTATATTTTTGGTCAAGTAAAAATTTATCAATATCATTATAATTTATGATATAAATTTTTTGTTTAACGAAAATTAGGAATTATTTTTTTTATATTGAAATAAAAACAATGAATATTAAAAATAAATTTTTTAATTAAAATAAACTAATAATAACATATTTAAAATTTCTATAAAATGTAACTTTGGTTCTAAAATGTCAAAAAAATGTTTTCTATGTAAAACGTATATTTTAAATCACACAATATTGCTCATTAAATAAACAATTATTCACATCAATTGTTTTTTTAATCTCTTTTATTTTTTTTTATATATTGATAATGTTATAAAATTTAAAATTTTGATAAAATTTGAAATTATAACCATTCACATAATGATAAATTAAATCAATAAATCCTAAAAAACACCACAAAATAATTTTTATATAATGAATTAAAAAATAAAATTAATATTAAAAAATTCATGTTCTAAAATATATAACATTATATTTTAGATAAAAATTATATATAGAGAAATTGTTTTTATTATAAATTCCCTTTTAAAATAATAGGTGTTCTTAATACTATATTTTATAAATTTATAATTGATTGTATTATTTTTATTTACCATAGGTTATAAATTTTTTAATTTCCTTATTAATTATCATATTATATGTCAAATATCATTTGAGTTCATTATTTTTTGTGAATAAATCTTTCAAAAATAACAAATATTTAACGATAATATATACTGAAATTTATTATGGTTACATTCTCCTCTCCCTAAAAAACTTTCATCCTCATAACATTAATTATTATTAATGAATGGAATTGTTAATAGTGTATATAAGATATTAAGGAATTTGGATTAAAATCTATAATGATGTTTCCCAATCACTATCATTTATTTGACTGCTGGAACAATCTTTTTCCCTATAAATTGGAATATAACTATTGGTGAATTTTTCTTCAATCTTTGGTGAAAATACCACAACATTATGGTGGTAAATTTTCATATAGATTTTATTGTAATATTTTTATTAATAGGTGATCATGGGTTGATTTTAGGATTTTATTTTCATATCTTTTAAATTAACAATGGCAATAGTGTCAATCCAAGGCTAATATTCCATCAAATTTGACTAAAATATGGTGAAAAATATTTTCATGAATCCCATTCATAAAAAAATATATTACTTATTAATTTTTTATCTATTATAAAATAATCATTCCACTGAATATTAATAATAATAATTAAAGATATAGTATTTTAGGTGAATAATTAATGTTCTTAGTAAACATAATAAGTCAAATTAAGTGGGTTGAATAGGATACAATAATTATACATAATGTTCGTTAATGGATGATTGGAATCCTTAAGGAATAATACATTTTAAAAAATTAATCATGAGTTTTAGTTTTATATGATTTCCATTGTTCGCATTGTCTTGGAAATGTTTTGTGCATATCATGTTCGATATCCCTTATATTAGGGTGTTTATATGGGCATTTCCCAATTTTTTTACATTTATGATATTGATATGTAAATGGTACCTATATATGAACACTATTTTGTTTCATAGTGTCCTTTGATATCTAAAATATTTTTTAGGAAATATTTTCATTATTCATTTTATTTCCACACATAATACATATCTTATTTTCTTCAATACATTACACTTATTTATTCATACCACATTTTGTAAAATAATTAAATTGAATCTTATTTTCATTTATCATCTTCACCAATAAAAATTTCATTAGACTTGATCAATCACTCATTTTTTGGGTTTTTAAAAAAATGTCTACGATTTTAGGCATATTCCTTCGTATTTGGTTTATAATATTAACAATTTTTATCACTCTTGTGCTTAACTTGTATGTTTTCTCATTTAGAAATCTCTAAATTTTTCTAGAGAGTTTTAAAAATTATTCCATCAGTATTAATCCATTTATAAAATTAAGGGACTTAAAACAAGGGAGGTAAATCCTAACATAATTATTTGAAGATAATTAGATGAAAAATTATACTAAAAAATCTATTACTCGTGAAAATTATTATGTTATCATATAAATCAAACTAAATATCTTTCTATTTAATATATATTTATTTATTTTGTGTTATCTCATATTCTTGAATAGAATTACATTACATAATTAGTCTTTTAGATTGACTTGTAAAGAGATTGTTATTAACAAAATAATGTCCTTCATGATTTTCTAGCAAGGTGTGCTAACCTAGTTCTTCTAATTGAGCACCCGATTGAATATAAATTCAATGATCAACTATCCATTTTCAATGTTATTACCCCTATATTAATTTCTCTGCCAATCGATATCCATTTAAATGTATTTATGTATATAATTAATTATTAATAGAACCATGTAATATCTAATTTACTAAAACATTATGATGTTTTCATATACAACAAATTTAACATTAGACCGACCCCTTTTCATTTCAATAACGTTCTCTTATAATAATTCCATGTTAAAGTAAAAAAATCCTTAAAAATAATTAAACACTCCTCTAATAAAAAATGTCGTTCTCCAAACCTGCACTCTCGGACCCGGTGTAAACAAAATAAGTTATTATTAATTTATTTTGATACCAATTTAGAGTATCCAAGCTTACTTTAATAAATGTAACATTTTTAATAAATCTCACAATAATCACAGAAAAATATGAGAATTGTTTTTGTATATATTTTTTGAGTAATATATATATATATATATAAGTAACACATGGGTATATTTCTCTATAATGAAAATCTACTAGACATAACTCTATGCTTTGAACAATTGATAATATTTTAATAACATGGAGAAATGAAAACCTAAGAAAGGGGTTAGAAAAAACTTATTGGTAATGGTAAAAATATAGATATTTAATCAAATATTAGATCATAATAATATGATAAAACATGTTAATGAGAGAAAATTCTCATTAAAAATATGATATAATAATATGCATCAACCATAAGTCTTGGTAAAAGGAATTTTAATATCATATAAAAATATACCAGGGAAAATTCATGAGGAATTATGAGAAATTAAACATAATAATCATTGGTATAACATTTTGAAATAATATTTTCATATAAATATTATAAATAAAATCATATATCAAGGTTTATTATTAAGGCATTCATCACATAGTAGGCTTGATTAAATCACTTGTGATCCTTCATGGCCTTGGTATAATCATCACATGCATGGTTTTTCATGTGATAAAACCTCAAGTGACCCCCTCTTTCTTGGGATAAATCCTCTTATGAGCCCATTTTTTAGATGAATATTCTTTTATACCATATGTCTTGGAAAACAAATTGTTCCCTTTAGATATTATAGTAAATAAATAATACAAATTAATTAGAGCTCTAGATAGGACCCCTCCATAAATCAAACATGTATATGTTTTCAGTATAAAAAAATACATTGAACAAAACATAAGGAAGACATGGAATTAAAAAATGTGTATCATAACATTTTCACAGAGTATCACTAAAAATGAAAACCAGAAGGGATACTATTGATACAAAAAAACAATCACCCAAAATTAGTATTTACTAAGACAATTTAAATGGTGATAAAAGGGAAATAAAATTTAATGAAATAATTACTTTACATATAATGATTAAAATGGAGGTGAAATCAAAAAATAGTTTTGAAGTAATTACTATTGATATTGGTTAACGGATGCAGTTATGGGTCGGTTAAAATATTCATTTTCGGAATAGCTAAACTTATTAATGTAAAAGAAGAAATTTTAAAAATTAATAGTCAAAAAGAAATATAAAATATTAATCTTTGGAATATAAGTTAAGGATTAAAAATGTAGATGTTATTGAAAAAAGGATTAATTTGAAAAATAATCATAAATAATTATTCCTTGAGAAAGGGGAAAAGGTTTCAAAAATATAATGTTAGATATTTGAAAAATATATATATATTTAGAATGGAAAATCAATAATATATCATTGAAATGATATAATGTTTATAAAAAGATATATGGAGTGGAGTAAAACTCATTTTATTTTTAATTGATGAAAAATAAATATAATATCTTGAAATACATTTATTGAAATAATATATAAAAAATAGATAGTAAAAAATACATTTTAATATAGAAAAATGTAAATATGATGTTAAAATTATGAAAAGAATAACGTTGTTTAAAAACATTAAAGATAAAGAAATCATAAAAAGGAGTGGAAATATTTTTAAAGAGGATGAGAATTATTCATAATAATGATTTTTCAAAAGAAGATATTATAAAATAAAAAAATAATTGATTTAAAAGTCATTATTCCAAGATTGGAAGATATATTTCAATGAACAAAATATTACAGTGGAAGGAAAAAATCCTAGAAATAATAAATTTAATGAATATGCAACAAAACCTATTAATGAGATTTGTTTTATTTGAATCCATTATAACTATGGAATCGTAATAATCAAAGGTTATTTAAACAAATATAATTATATTTATTTTAAAACCCCATGAATTTTATGATTATGTAAAAACAAATTTATTTTATAATAATCACTACATATAAATGAAATGACGGTGTAAGATATCAAAAATGTCTCATTTATCTGAAAATGATACAAAGAAATATTTATGGAATTAGAAACATTCGAATAAAATAACCTTGAAGAATATAATTTCAAATGAACAAATAAATACAATGAATAACTAGAATATCATGATATGAAATAGAAAATGTGATGTCAATACAACATTATAAGTAAAACATGGTGTATAATGAGAAATATATCTCCTAAAATTTAATTCTATACACCCTAATTACTAAATTCTACTTAATCCACCGAATATATAGTATGACAAATAGATATCACAATAAAAATTTCCAAAAAACATCATAATTAATATAACATTTTATAAACATAATTTATAATTATCCAATATATTTATATTTTTTAGTATATTCATTTAATATCAAGTGTGATTATTCCTGATCATATTGAATATGTTTCATGATAGTGAGGTTTATCTTCATTATTATCCTGAATATAATCATTTTCAATCGATACATATTAATATAATTTGTTTTTTTGGATGGTTTAAAAATGTATAATTTCATTACATAAGTTTTTTAGTTATGGGTTTTTGAAAGAATTGGTGAAATTTTTTTTTGTGATTTCTAACATGTGAATTGTGGTTATCTAATTAATAAGTAAAAGAATCAATACAAAAATAATTTTTCTTTACTTATTATTATACAATAATTTCATTATAATTCCATGATTGATATAATTTTTTTTTATTTTCTATAATGGATTTTAAACTAACCCAACAAGAATATATCAAAAAGGTTGTGTGAGTTTAGTTATGGTAGAGATTATTTTGTCATAATATCATTATCATAAAATTATAATGGTATTTTTAGATGATATTTTTGTGAATAATCAATGTTCGTAAGAGTTATATGAATAATTTAGTTTTAAAAAATTTGTCAATTGAAATTACATCGAATTTTACATAGTATGTTACTTTATGGATATTAGATTTTCAATGATCGATTATTTATAATATTACTTACATAATTATTAATTTATATTTATATAATATAATTAGTGAATATATATATATTTATTTATTTATTTAAACCATATCTAGAACTATCCATGAAAGTTTGAGATGAAATATGGAATGTGTTCTTCATAGAGGCGGTATTCCTCACATGCATGTGAGCAACATTTTATTTTATTTATTGTATTAAATAAGAATATATAATAGTTATACCATAAATATAATAAATTTTTAGTATTATATTAATTATTATGTAATTATATACAAATGGTTATAATGTTTTTTGATGAGGGTGGATGATAAGGATATGGAATGTACATTTAATGGTATGTAATGATTACATTGAAAATTTAGATCATATATTGTAATATCCATTGGAAATGTTGTAACTGAAGATATTTATTGTTTATATATAATTAATGATGTTTTTATGATCCCTATAATAATTAAATAAAGAACATTATCATGGGAATTTTTAACTATTGATGTTTTCGGAAATGATTTAAAGTGGGCCCTATTTATTAGTAGAAAAGAGTGATAAATCTTGGGAAAAGAATGTTAGGTATATGGTAGGAATGAAATTTAATGAGATTAAGGTGATTTGGGTCGGTAAATATTTTTTAGATATATATGGATTACATTAACACCTAAAAAATTATTCTTAATGATCTATTTTTCATGTTTTTTTAAGAGAATTAATATATTAATCATTTACAGACATATTAATATTGATTAAAATTTTAACATGGGAACTATTTGATTTCAAAAATTAAAATTTGAAAGTTATTAAAAAATAATAATATAATGAATCCAAATTCCATCTCTAATAAATCCAATTCAATATATAAATATTATATAATTAACACTGAAATTAAAACTTATAATGTGTTGGAAAACTATTTATGTTTCAAACTCCCATGAATCATTAAGTGTTTTTAATAATATTTAAAATTTATTAAAAAACGTGTTTTAATTTATTTAAATATCTTTTTATACCTAATATTTTAGGCCTCATTTAAAATATATTTATTTAGTTTAAAAAATATGTAATATTTATAAAATTATCATTTTTTGAGAAATACCTATTTTTTATGGTAACTAATATTTACATTGGTAGATTATACTTATACTAAAAAATGTAATTGAGATTATTTGATTATACTCTAAAAAATCATCAAAATAATTTAATTAAATAAAAATTATAGAATTTTCGAATTATTAATTTTAATAATAGTATAAATGACACTTGAAGTATTTTTCTATAGAATGTCTTCTTTTAAAATTAAAATTTATTTGTAAAATAATTTTATAAATTTCATGGAATTTAATTATTTAAATTAGTTTCTAATAAACTAAATAAGATATATTTATATTTAAAAGAAATCCAAAACTAAACAATTCCATTTAAATGATTAATTAAAATGAAATATCGAAAACAATTTTTTAAATATATCAAATTGTTACATATGTTCTAAAATGTTTAACATATGATTTATAGGTTAAAATTATTATTTTAAAACACATATTTTTACTCACAAATTTATTTTTTATATATTAATATTTTTATTTAACTTCTTGATTTTCCTCATATATTGATAAAGTTATAAAATTTACAATTTTGGTAAAAACAAAACTTTTCACTGTTCACCGAAAAATCAATAATTTTAGAAAACAATTCATCTTAGAATAATGTGATATTAACAACTAAAAAATGAAATACATTATAAAAAATAAAATTAGAAAATCTAAAAAATTTATATTTTAAATGAAAATATATTATACAAAGGAAGACTACATTAATTAAAAAATGAACTTTTAAATCTTTTGTTATTATTGATAATAATTTTTATTATTCTATAATTTTAAAAAAAATTATTCTTATTTTCTTGATGATATTTTAACATAAAAGTTTTATAAAATTATTATCTAATATGTTATTGATCAATTTAGATTGGTGTTGTGAGTGAAGCATGTTTTTGAACACAATATTTATTTATGGAAAATAAAGAGTAAATCTCATGTCATTACACTATATATATATATATTAATCTATATTCTATTAAATATTTTTACCCATTTATAATATAAATGTCAGTTAATTTCTCTTTATTTTTATCAAATATTTTTTTTCAAAAATATTATTCTTATTTCACTAACATGTTTTGGATCACCATTCTTTATTAATAGGTTTGTCTTTTATCTATTGGTTTGGGTTGTAGAATTAGTATATTACAATATTAACAAATTCAATTATTCATTTGATGGTTGATATAGGTATGGTTAATAATAATGAAATTCAAAATTATCCCGATTTCTGTAACTGTAACCATATTGACAGGTTAGTTTTTAATAACTATATTTTTTTGTAAAACTATTTTGAATCCATTATCAAGACATATATTAATTATAAATGGCAGGTAATTCCTATAACAAAACATTAATACTCATACAACCCAAATAAACACATGTAATACTAATGATCAGGTAACAATATAATCTAATATTATAGTAATATAATTTCTACAAAATATTAATGATTCTAGTTCCACATCATTATGGTTGTGTATGTTGATTAGCAACCTGCTCTTGAATATGGTCAAGCTCTTTGATGAATACTAGGAGGCTCCTATCTTGTAGTGCCTGGTTCCCAATTCCCCATTCTCCCAAATGCCCAGTAATGTTCCAATACCCCTCTAGTTGCGATGGATTCTTTTTAATTGTGTTTTGAAACATAATACTGAGGGTTCCTACCACATAGGAACCATTTTTGGACATGGGTTTATTTGGAACTCTAATGGTGTAGTCATTATGACCTTCTCTGATTATCTATGAAGTGGGTCTTCTATCCAGGAATAATCCAAGGCGTCTCTTACTGGCCTCACACTTTTCCATAAGGCTAATACACGTCCTGATATAGTGAAGAAAACCTCCTTGATTATGCATAATTCCATTGAGGGTGTTGGTTCCATCCCATGTTCAATAACATACACCATTAGAAAGGGCATGGTTATAGTTTCCAATAATAATATCAATGTTCTTCATGCATGGTGTAAAAGGAAAAATGTGGCGGACCACCTTGCCTCTATGGACGAGCCCAACTCTAACATCTACTGTGTCTCGAATATGATCCTCCTGAGACCAGAGGGTGTGGATCTCATAATCGGGGATGCCCTTGGGTTACATTACTCTGACCTCTTTAGGCTTGTGACTATTTTTACATTGTCCCTATAGTTTTTTGTTCTTTTCTATCGTTCCCCCTCTTTTATTTATTAATAAAAAAGTTGTGAAGAGGGGGAGATTGTATTGGGATTTAAATAGTATTAATAACGATTATAAAAATATATATTAGTGATCAAATCACATACCCTTGGATCTCGATGAGAAATATTAAACTGCATAAATACATTAAATAAAGAACATAAAAAAATCTTTATTAGCACACAAAGAATATAAATTGAAATATCTAAATAACACTCAATTTTGATTGAGAAATATCATAGTAATGAAGCCAAAATACATTAAAAAAAATTAGGTACCCATAGGAAAACATGAATCATTTGACATTCAGATTGGATTCTAAATCCCTTCATTGTATTTTACTGCCAGGGGCATAAATAGTTTCGTTGAGGGGAGTGCCTAGTTCTGGGAGGTACAACAAAGCATCAACATGACACACAACAACACACCACCACCATCGCATGGCAGTGATATATATAATAACATGGGGACTCTACTTGGGTGTTGTATCATTTATTGATGTGATATAAAATAGTAATAATAAATTATATCCAAAACATGAATTTATCACAAGAATACATCACCTTCCAAATATTCCATCATAGAAAATGGTTCTTTTAATTATAGTTATGCTGAGAAACTAGTTTAAGTAAAGGATTCAATGATTAATATACCTTATCAATGCTTGAAAATATCAATTATCATGAATATTTAAATACACATTATATATATAATTTATATTTTTCTTTCTTTAGAGAATACATCCCAAAATATTTTATTTCACTGAAGCATATAAGACTTCTTTTAATTTAACTTTATATAGTACAATTTCCAATAGATCATTAATTCATATCCAAAACTCCTATTTCATATCTTTCAATGTAATTTTGGAATGTTATCATTAACTTAGCCTTATATCACAACATATGGAATTCCCAGTGAAATCTAATTTAAACACATTATGATTTACATTAAAACACTTTTAGTGTAGTTATCTAAGTTAATATCCTTCTTTATTCAGTCAAAAACAAATTTTGACCTCATATACATTTATTGAATTGAAAAAAATATGTATCTCTATATCCATAAGTTTATGTAAATTTGGTCTCTATAAAATATTCAATGATACTTTATATATAAAGGGTTCATGTGTAATTTCTATTAAACATATGTATCTTTATACATATATCCACTATTATACATCATATTAAAATTTTCATTCGTATATTTTCATTTTTCGTAAGATATCAAGTGATAAAGGAAGACATAACATGTCATTCTAATATGAAAAACTCACATGTTCGTATGTCTATGAGTATAGATTAAATTGGACAATTATTAATGTGAAATAAATTTATTCAATGGTATGATTTATTCTATGTTTATCATACTAGGAATGGTTATTTTCCTTTTGTAGATATTTTTTAGAGATATTGGGTACTTGGTATCATAATTAAATTATGGATAAGGTCATACGAGTACCATAACAGTTGTTGGATATCTACCAGCTAGCCAGTCCCACACAACCGACTAATAGGTGGCATATCCAATGGATTTTCACTTATATAAATCACACATACCAGCAGCTGCGGAGACACCCATTGTGTTGTGTTAGAGGAAATAATTCTAGTCTAATTCTAAACCTCTCAGCCAACTAGAGGCCAAAACTCATCATGTTGGTCATGTCTGGGTGGAATATTTAGGTGAGGAATCCATATTATCAACCTATAACCTCTATTAGCTATTACATTATTGTTCATATTACATCATTAACATGTAATATATAGAGATGATTCTATAAGATAAATTTGTCTCTCTCCTCCTCATCTAATCACTATTTTATAATACATTCAATTTTGTGGCTTCCATAAAGTATGTATAACTTGTTATATAAAAAAAATTATTTCTCTTAAGATGAATCATATATCATGTTTTTTATGGATAGGTATATGAATTAATATAATGTATAATAGATGATATATGTATTTTTAAATTATTTAAACCCAGATATTTTGAGGATATATTTCTCTCTCTTAATCAGATCGATATCCATTGTTGATCGTTGTTCTCATATAGTATAAATAACTAAATTCTATCATCTGTCATGTTATTCATCATTGATAGAGTTTATATAATCACAATATAATTAAATCGGGAGGATTATATGTATTTGTAGATTATGTTCTTGATTGTGGTGGAAATTCATAGCTTTCATCATTAACACTTTTGAGGAAATAAATCTTTACTATTTATGTTTTTTTTAATTTCTGGTCATGATATGCATGTCGGTGAATTTATATCACATGAGACACATTATTGGTATGATTCACATTTGGGTGGAGTGGATAATCTCATGAGGCCTGGTTTGATACGATTTGGATTAGTAATTCTTATTGTATGTTTAATACATTCTATATTGGGACATATGTTTAGATGAATTTATAGTTTCTCTAGGGTTGGTTCTAAGGTACCAGGGTTGTCCATATCAACTAGTTCTCCCTTTAAAAGGGTAGTATCACAATTTTTGATTATAATGTCCAAATTTTTTATTTATAAATGTTGGGTGGTAATGTTATTTTCCCAATTATCATACATTAATTTTGCATATGTGAATGTGGAATTCCTCAAAGATAGATATTTGGTCAACATGTGGTAATGTGTCTTACCCAAAAGATGTCAACTGGGTGAAAATATAGTCATTATGGGTTTACATTGAAATTAGTAATAAATTTTTCATATAATTTGAAATATAGATACAAGATATTTATGTGAATATGTTGATCAATCATGTGATGTACATGTAATGATCATGGTTATGAAATGATTTCATATAATTATTATTTAGGCTTCGAACCACCATAAGTAGAGTCTGGTTTTGTCCAAGAATGGTATGTGCATAATAACATGGAACATAGTTGTTTATTTAGTAACTAAAATATTATAATGACATAAAAATATCAATTTAGATGAACTTATGTCAAGGAATTATTGGAGGTATCCCACTATGCTTATAATAATTCCCTATAAAGGAATGTCGATGTGAATAAAAACATTCTAGTCATTGATATACTAAAGGGTGAGGAAACCATGTCATCTAGTTGAGCTGATAGAGATTATTTGAGGGATTTAATATAATTATATACTACATGTATTTGCCTTTACATTTCATTTATTTATTTTTATTCAAACATAAGATTAATCAGTTATATTTGGGATCCATAGGTTTATCTTGAATGGCCTATACGCTATTGGTTACAGCATACATTAGTCTTGTTTCTTCTTATATATGTATTTCATATTTAGTTATCACATCCTTATGTTTTTATATTGGTTAAATATAATTTTTAAGGGAGTATCATTCTCGTTTATTGATTCATACAAACACCATAAGATGAAATTCTCTTACATATAGGGTGGGGTGCATGAGGTCAGGGGACATTATGGCTCAAACCTGAGGTTTTGAGGTAAGGTGTTATAAATTTGTATTAAAGAATTTTTCCTTTTCTTTCTTCCTATGGAATATATTTGTAGAATTGTAGATATAATATAATTTATATATAACTCAATTTGGGGATTCATGTATGTGGAGATCCAATTCGCTTGTAATAGACCTTTGAGTTACTAAGGTATGGGATTTCTGTTGTGAGTTGTACATCTACAGTTTCATATTCAAACTGAATACTGATGTGTTTTTATAGTTTATGGGATATTGGTGAATTCAAACATCATGAATAGAAATTTTGTTTCACATTTCATGTTTATTTTTTCTTTTCATTGATAAAATATTAGTTAATTGAATTTCACTTGAAATTTTTGTTATCTGATTCCCTAATATATCTTTTCTAGAATTTAAATTACTTGGTTTTGATGATGCTATATATATATATATATATGACTATGACTAACATACATATAATGTAGACATTGTTTTAGGACATGGGTTAATGTTATGGTTTATGTTTTATAGACATGGGTTTCCTCTCAGGATGAGTCTCACATTAGTAGTATTGTGATGTTGCATTTAAGCTGTAGAGTATTTAACCTCATAAGATGTTCATGTTTGTTCTAAGAATTCATTATAAAATTTCATATTTATTCACATTATCTTAATATCATTGAAAAACCTGGAAAAGTGTGATGAAATTTCCTTTGAAAGTAAGTAACAAAATATAATTCCTCCAGAAATATAACATGGTGTAACAAATCATGCTATAATTGTCACTGAAGTGGTCTAAGTAGCTAAACCACATCAAGATGTAGTGTTTCCCATTGTACCTGATGTGATGGGCCAGTCTATACCACAATCATAATGTTGCCCTCTTTGAGCATAGTCCACATGGTTTTTCTTTCCCTAGCTTATGTCCCTTTGGAATCCCCCATGACAAGTCAGTCTATTAGGATATGTATCCAAACCACCTTTTAAAGGGGTGATTCATTCCCTTCCTTTGATGTGGATTTTAATAATCCTCCACCCCTATAAGGGCCAATATTCCTCATTGGCACATCACATGGACACTAACTTTGATACTAAGTAGTGAGTTTAAGACATACCCCAAAACAATTATAGCATACAAAAACTACCTGAGTCTCATCTCCTTAATAGACAGTTTATAGAACATGAACCCATGTGTCCAGAGGAAGCCTTCACACACAGTAATACTAGAAAAAACCATGAAATTAATTTTAATCATATCCCTAGTGTTCAACTAATAATAAATCAAGTAAAATGATAGAATAAATTGTCCTAGGAAAGGGATAATAAGGACATAGACACCTTACCTCGATGATTCATGTGTGAAATCTGAGGGAAACAATTGGATTGACATGTGAAAGAGGTTCCTAGAGGGAGGGGGCATTATTATTTATGAGTAAGGGGGAGGTGTTTCATCTAGTATGAGGGTGATGAGGGAGAGGTGTGTGTGGATATTAAGGAAACATAAATAAATAATAATAATAAACATTATAATATAAATGATAAATATAATAATATTATTATTTTTATTTTTATTATCATTAAAAGATTTCAATATTATTTCATTCAATTTTCAAATAATTTAATTTAAATTAAATTTATTTAAATTGATTTCATTTTAAATATTAATTATTTTAGTTAAAATTCATAACGAAAAAAATATTTTAGTGTCTTGACCGTGTGAAAATAAATTCTTAGGCTCAGTCTTAATAACAACTCATCCAGTAATAGAAAAAATTCTAAATTTCCATGAATTTCACATCGTCTTTAATCATGAGATGTTACAACCTTCCCTCATAACATATATCAGCCCCAAATATCCTAATGGAATAAAAAAATAAATCAACCAACCTACAAGGGTCCTGAATTTTAGTTCAAACTGTCACATTCTGTTTCTAAATCCCCAAAGAAAATCCTTGATTTCTTTTAAAGACAAGGTCCATAAACTTCCAAAACATGGGCTAATTCCCATCCTCCAACCGAATCATCGTGATGTCTCTCACCCTATCTCTATTACTTGGATACAAAATCTCATCATCATCTCATTATAAATCTGGATAAAGGTATTGTCCACCTTAGGATATAACATTAAGCATCCAATTCTAAATCATGACTGAACCATAGTTAGAATTTTTTTACAACAACTCCTATAAGGGTTATAATGATTCTTCGTGTGTGATTACCAAAATGGTTTAAAGGGGTTGATCCACATCAACATCAAAGACCATGATGAACCATATTTTCAATAAAAGCCTTGTTGGACACACACCACACTCATCTCACTGAATGACATGCCAAAACGGTCCTACATTGACCACTCTATTGAACAAGAAAGATAACTAGTCGAGCCACTCCAGACAACCATTCAAAAATATACTTGTCTTAGATGGACAATGTTTTAAAATCTAAACTATGATTTATTCTTAAATCGTATGTCGCATTCACCATGTATACATATGATGAAGTATATACCTGACTTATGTTTACATTCTTTGATTTACAAATAACCGAGCCCGGAAGAAATTTCAAAATAACCTCATTTTGACATGACATGAGTATATGGAACTAACCTAAGGTAGTAAATAATCCATTTTTATGAGGGAGATGTTGGTACAAATCCATGATGTTTGTATTAGAAAATTGAATGTGCCCAGGGAAGCATTATCATGGCAGTCAAGTTATAAAACCTAACTACTGTACAAGGGTTCACCCAAGGAATTTCTAGATGGGGATCCAATGTGTCACTCAAGGCAGACCATGCATTGATTAAAAACATGAATTTAGCATGCAAAAATTAAATTACCAATTAGAAAGTTCAATTGAATTTGAAACATTAGTGTGGCGTATGACTAACACTCTCATAGTTTACCTAGATGATGTCAAGATCAGGTACATTATCATCACCATGAAGGATACACTAAGTTCATTTAAATGGCTTATAGTCCAACATAACAAAGTGATAGAAAGAAAACTAGTAAACAAGAACCGTTCAACATAAATAAATAATCTTCGCTTCACCTACTAATGCACCTTTATTAACCTAACACTGATCCATGGCTACCGAAATCATCCCATTTCCATTCAAGATTATCCCAAAATGTCCACCCATGAAAAATTGAATTACACAAAAGTTTTATACAGTGTGAACAACACCAACATTATTTTTCCAGGTAAGCACTGAAATGATTTCAGGTTAACAAGACTCATGGAATTTAAGCTAGCATGACCATTCTGTAATTATCCTATATGGTTGTGTTTCTTCTGTTAGGAAGGACACATATTTTACATAATAGACCTGACACTCCCATCTATACCAGTTTCAATTTTTCTAAGAAGAATTGATACACTAGAAAATCAAAATTTTCTAGGTTAGAACCTCCATAAACGTGAATGCTTAAATAATTGGTATGAAAACCAAAACCAAAGCAATCGATGTGTCAAAAAACCTGAGCCTTTGGAAGTCTTCCTCATTATTGGGATGAAAATGTTTTATTTCCCCCTAGATAATACTACTCAGAAGATGACCTGATATCATACTCAGTAGTAAAAGGATCAACGATTCCACTGAACTCAACCAGTTCGTCACAACATTAATCATTCGATAGTTTCCATGTATACTGATACATACTAGCCTGAGATTTCATGAGGAACTGGAAAATCCTGATGTTATCAATTGGAATTCATCCACCTTAATTCATGTTTCATATGGTTCATAAAAGGTATTGGAACCGTCATAGTATTTCCTTATATGACCACTAACATGGACGATGAGATACCAAGTCATCCATTATCGAGGAATAAGAAGTTGGTCAAACAACCAATGAAGCATATGACCATGCCTTATGAATGTTTATTCATCTAAAACTAACCATTACTCTATGATGACTCCTATATCAAAGGCCTAAAAATATATTACCACCCATCCAAACATGGGTGTCATTTAAAAGAAAATGGATATTACAAGGGACAATGACGCCTAAATGGAACAAAAACATTATAAATCTAACAAGATTAGCAAGGCACATGTGCTCTATGGTTGATACCTACCATGGGATGGCCCCTTATGAAATACCAAGAGTCAACCCTAACATTTGGTCACCAAAAAAGCCACAATCCCATGAGCCTGTCACTTTAATACAATACTAAAAACAAAACAACCTATAGAAAATGAAATCATTTTTATTCCAATGTAACTTAAGAGAAACTCACCTACCCTTACATGAGAGATTAAACAGAGGACACCACTACAAGTTCCATTTAAAAGCCATTTCACATTAAATCACATTTAAACATTCAACATGCTCATGTTCAACAGTCTAGTTATATGGGTGGCCATTTACAAATCGATAAAGTGCCCATACACTTTATAGATGGAATTTGGATCCCATTTAATTAAAACTAATCCATTTATCACATTCAATCAAATATATAAAAACAAAACTAGAATTTCATCGCAACTAGATAAAATAGGTAAGACTTGGTATAGGTATAAGAGAAAGGAAAATTAAAACCTATGAAATTTGTATAAACATGAATGCTAATAAACATAACAACAAGGCATGGAATTCATGGTACTCAATCACATTAGTAGGAAACCTATGAATGGAGCTACATGGAATGGAATATACACGACATGTGAATCACCATGTTACTATTATAATGAATTTAATTATTCATACATGCCTTAGAAGGACAAGGGTAAAATAACATAAACTCCTCAAATCCATAAGATGCTTAAATAACACCTATTACTCGAGGTGAAATCAAATAATTGATAATATCGATATGAATGAACATCAATTCTCAACCAAGACACTTGGTCATCTCCTGTATGTGGCATGATCATTCCTTGGAGAAACTATTAGAGAAGAATAGACACAATCCAAGTCTAATGTTTACTAATACTAAATAGTACGACAAAGAAAAATAGGCCTTATATACCACTTTGTAATGTCCCAACATGGCATACTATTGAACTAGTATCCGGACTAATGGGTCGCATGACCTTAAGTGCATATCATCGAATTCCAGAGGATTCCATCTAATAGCGAGGTCATAGGGTGTTTCTATGGGTAGACTATTCCACCATAAATCAGAGTTTTCACAATGATTAATAATATATAATAGATATAAAAATCATAACACGATTATACAGTTTCCAAAACAGTAATAAATAATTGAAAAAATAGTGGAAGATAAAAAAAATTAAAAAATTGTCCAAAACCAGATTATACAATAGATGAATTCTTGTCATGGTCATCATAAATAACCGAAATAAGTAATGAATGACGAATTATTTACAACACAGTAAAATAATAAACTGTGGACAACGAATCCCCATGGGTGATCTCTATAAGCATCCTGAGCTCCATATTTGTCCTTTCCACTTAACTCCATGGTACAATAAATACCACATTCATCATAATTTCTATAAATATAATGTATACTATGGTACCAAGGGAACCAAAGATGGGTGTGATATATAGGTCCTAGTTTGCTAGTGTCCACGGTGTCTTGCCTAATAAATAAAATTCAATTTAAATTAAATAGAGTGACATTTAAAAAAATGGAGACTGATAAAAAATTTATAATTAATACTAATTATGGTTTCCTAAATAGACACATGTATCATACCACCTACATCAGGATAATCTTGAAATTATAAAGGAGGCGCCTGTGCAAGAATAATTCGTGTACTAGTGCCAAATGTAACAAGACAACTCAAAAGGTCCACACCTAACCTTGTACTTAGTCTTTGGGTCTAATTCCTATGTCATCAAAAAATTATTATAATAAGGATGAGTGAAAATCCAAAATCATATTCTATAATATAAATAGAAACAAAAATTATTGAACAACAAATTAACCAAATGAATCAATCAATGCAATTAAATCAATTCATCAAATCATGTAGTAGAGTGTGAGAACATCATTGTGGTATCACTACAAGACATCCATTCAAAATATCCAATGCCACTGAGACCATCCAAGGATATCCATTGAAAGGTCCATGTATTTATCATGGTACTATATTCTTGATTTCGTCCTATATATCACATGTAATGGAATAAGTGTCACCTGAGGATTAGTGTGGCTATCTTTCTAACAGGTCGATCCTTTGTTTCCCCTTAGGATACATATATCACCAAGTAGTATAAAAAATGTCTCAGAGACCTTGCCTGGTGAGCCTAAAACATTGCTTCCTTAGCATTTCATCACATAACAAACTGAGCACAGAATTCTATCCATGAATCCTTAATGTGGAACACATGTAATCACCCATCCTATATCAAACGAACCACAGTTTCCAAGGCACATTTCAAGGAAAACATAGATACATATATCATATGAAAAAATACATAAATAATTCATTCAAACAAGACCATGAGCCACAAACTACTCAAAATATCATGTCAAAAAATATAATCCACTAACATGGCATAAATAAATAAGCACAAAAGTAATCCAAGGTTCAATGAAAAATCAATAGGAAATTATATAATTGAAACCACCAAACATTTTCATAAGAAATAAGAACATGAGAAATAGGATAAAATCAAAAGGACATGGCACCAACATACATCCCCCAAATTGATTTTATTTAACTTCATTTCAAACAAAACATGAAAACATGCTGGTTATAGCATGGAATTCAATTTAATTCATCACATTAATTTTAAAATACAATGAATAATAAGACACCTCTTATGCATACTAAAAGTCATCTTAAAATCTATTTAAACTATTTAATATATGAAAATAAAGTCATAATGACTAAACCATTCATACAAGTTATGTCATTTTGTGTGAACCAATCCACCTAATTCATCCTCACTCCAATTTCATAAACATGGAAATTTTATTTTAAAGTAAAAGTTTCTAAGGGTTCATGTTTGTTACCCTTTAGGGATGATAACCTATTTCTTAACTCATTATAACCATTTGATTTACCTTAACCATACCATTTAACGTATTGATACATAGAAACTACATCACAATGATCAAACATAAATTATAGGTGTCATGGGAACCCGGAATGTTCCCACTTGGGAAAAAGAAACAAAAAGGGACCAAGCACCTGAACATTCATTTTTAACAAATATATCCAAGAACAAATCATTAGTAAACACCTAATGGTATAATCCAAGAAAAAATAAAATTCAACGCACTATAGTTTTGGGTTCGAGGAAGAATCCTCCATTTGAGTGGTTTTACTATAAAATCATTACATTTATATTCAATTAGACTTTTATATCATATAAGACATTATTTAGGAATCACAATAAATTCCCCTTTAATCTATAAACTCAACTACATGAATTTAAGTGTATAAAACGTTTAGTAAGATATTTGATTAATACAGTCTTTAAATTAAAGGGAATATGAAAATGGACCCTATATAAGGGTGGAACCAAACTGAACATTTAGGATCTTGAAAAATTCTAACAATATATTTTTTCTCCCTTATTTTGCAAATGCACTTTCATAGACATATATAGATACAAAGCCATTATTCACAAATCATCATGGTATGGAACATGTGTAAGGGTATCCTTAAATATATTCTAATATGCATATACCAGTCTCCAGCCACCTACGTATACATTTTCATATATATACATTGTTGCACCTATCCAGATACATGTATATTCATTTCCATGGATGAATAAGAACATGATAGTGGAATACATGTCAATATATATATATATATACATATGCAGATGTAGGCGAATCGTCTTCTACCCGATGACTTGAAACCTCTCATCCAGGTATAACACAGTACAAATATTTATTTTTAGGGACCAATAGACAATTAATGAATGGAAATGAGATGGTGTGAAACCATGTTGTGAGTTTAAGAATTACCCTCAAAATGATTTTGGTAGATCAAAACTGCAAAAACCTCCTTGCCGTTGGTGACATTAATCATAACACGAACCCAAAAATCTTGATCCGCCATTCTCACACTCTAATAGTGGAAGAAAATACGCAATCGAGGTTAATACTAACCCTAGGGTTCGGATGAGATAAAATCATGAAAAGAAAGAGGATAAATTGGCCCAGAGGAGGGAGGAGGAGGACCAAGATTCTTTACCCTGATGATTCATGCATGAAATATAATGGAAAATGAGCAGATCAATGTGAAGAAGATGACCAATGTGGGATGGGTGCATTCCTCTTCAAGAGTAAGGGGGTGGTGTTGCATCATGTGTGGGGGATAAGAGGGAGAGGTTTTCTTGGAGAGTGAAAAAACCAAAAAATAATAATAAACGTAACAATAATTATTATAATAACAACCTTAATATTATTATTATTATTACCGTTTAAATATTTTTTATTTATTTAATTTTTCATTTATTTTCATATAATTAATTATCATTTTATTCATTAATTTAATTTATTGAACTTTTTTAATAAAAACACATTATAGTGTTTAGACTCCCATAAAATAGGTTTTGATGCCCAATCATAAAATTGTCTCATCTCATAATTGAAAATATTCAGAATTCCCCTAAATTTTTCATTGACATTAAATGCATGATGTTACACCTATTTTGGGTATAAGAGATCAAAGGGGTGGGATTTCTATGGTTTATTATACCCTTGAATTAAATATTCATCATTCCTCATCCTTCCATGAAACTATATGCCCCTACATTTTGGGGATTTTATGGACATAATTGATAGAATCTTTGATATGGTAGACACTATATATGAATGAATGTGGAAATTAGTTATGTATATGCTCTAGGGATAGGACAAAAGATGGTAGACCATTAGGAACTAGGATAAGAGGCATGAGGTCCATACATGGAAGTCCTTTTATGACATCATTATGGATTATTTTTCATTAATATGATTAATATCGATTATTACTCGATGTTTATAAATATTTAGTATATAATTGTGATAATTGATGGTTTTTTATTCCCATTATGGGGTTGTATTATTTTTCTCCTCTTCTTGACGGAAATGAAGTGAAAAATGTCTTTATGTTTCATATAATCCTTCGGCAAGAGGTGAGGTTCTAGTTCTGGAATTTCATCATAACTACTTAATATGATGTTCTAAAGAAGGCCCTCACCATTGAGAAGGGTTTAGAAAATGATAAATAATTTTATTTTTACCATTAAATAGTTGATGAATTAATGAAATTCCTTATGATATAATGGGTTTATATTATGGAAATATATTTAATACAATATAGGAGATGCACTAGGGTACCAATAGGAAGACATAGAAGATAAATGGTTCTCTAGATCCTTCTATGCAATGGGGTTCTATTGAATGTTATAAATGTGTTTGAAAAGATAATATTCTTAATATCATTCCTAATAATTCAAAATAATTTCATTAATGTAGTATGATATTTCATCTATAGTGATTTCATGAAAAATATACATACATGAGACATGGGATATTAAGCTATGTTGTAGCTAGAAGATTTTTTTTTCAAATTCATACTCCATTGAATTTTTTGGCCCATACAAGTCTCCTGCATCTGGGATAGTGTCTTAGATCTATTATAGGTTGAGTCTATAATATTGAATAATTTTTAAAAAATTGTGTGGAGGAAAATTCCACTGTGCAAGGTATATTATTGATTAAATATATTCTATTTACTATTTTTTATACATGATCATCCCATTAGTTTATTTCTTCTCTATTTATATGTAAGTAAAACTTTACAGTTTATTCTACAATTAAGTGTTATATTTTGAAACACTGATGTTAAAATAGATAGGTCATCACTAGAGGTATAAAGATTGTATCGTGGTGGTTTTAAATTATGGAACTCTATAGGATTTTATTGTCATGGAAATGACTATCTTTAATGAAATTTTTGGTGTGAATTGGTTGGTTATTTACTAATATCACATTATTTGTTACAAAAGATTAGTAACCTTCATCACTAAATTGGGGATAATAATTTACTTTGTGAAGTTTTTTATTTTGATGTAGGTAGATTTTTAGAAGAACATGGAAAAGCTATACCCAAATATAACAGTTTTTATATAATAACCATACTCTTTTATTTTACACTTAAACATGATTTATTACATAAATTTCACTTGATACAGCATATAAGATCGAGAGGTATAGTGTATTTGGGGATTAAAACCATTAGATAACAACTTAAAACATGAAATTCAACATCATTATTGAAAACTTCCTTTACATGACCACTACATTCCCTCGTACTTAGCATTGCATAGGATAACCTGAGAAGATTCTTCTAAAAAGAGTGACCTTTAAAGCATATTAAGGTAAAAAAACATGGAATAACATGAGAAATACAATACATGTTAGACAATAGTCATATCAGTGGAGAACAAGAGAAACATTAACATAAAATTATGATAAATCTTTTTAATCTTAATATGGAAATGTGGCAACAACATTTAACATGATTTTTTCATGAGACATGGCACATTGCACATGGACCATGAGTAAACACTTATTTCACTAGAATTAGAATGAATAAAACTTCATTTAACTTAATATATCATGATACTAATCTTTATCCAATGCATTTGAGTGCTATTAGGGAACACCCTTCTGAAACATTTCATTTCAAGTATAAGTGTGCCACATGGATCATGGAATCAATCAATATCATAAGTTATTCCATGATTAATTAATGTGGAATAAATACATGAAAGTACCATTCAGTGTGTATATGTGTATAAAGGTGAATACCCTTGATAAAGACATGTGTATGGTATTCACTACACAATGATCTGGGCTTAGAAAAATGCGGTGCAATTTCGGCAGCATAACGACATGACATATGGATTCATAAAAATCGTTGATGATAGAGAAAAAGGTGTCTCATCCTATATACATGAAATGGAGAGTAATGGGTAATATAGATACATTTCCCAAAAAACATAATTTAATGCAGATTCATAATACAAAATAATTACATGGATGTAAAATAGGAGAGAGAAATCCCCCAAGGAATTTCTGTATGGTAACGGATGTACATGGGAGGCATTAATGAGAGATAAAGGGATCTCCCATCATCAAACATAAATATAACATTATGGGGGAGGTGTGAAATCATACCACAACATTTTTCATTAAAAAAAGGTCATAATAAGTTAAAGAAAATTGGACAAAATGAGAAAGGAATAAATCCCTCACATGGAAGTGTGATCCTAGAGGCTTAGGACAGGCTTGACAGAAGTGTCTTGGAATAATGGGGCACCTTGGGAGGATTATATATATATGAGGGAACATGTTTTAATAACTCAAAATTCATTGAGTAAATAGGAATTGGGAGCTTGGGTGGGTTTATATAGGAAAGAAGAGGGAATTCTTTATTATTTAGGTTTGGGTCACCACACATTAAACTAGTCAATAACATAAAACAGCCTATGGATTTTCCCAAGGTTTTTTCCAAAAGGGAGTGGAAAACATTATTTTATAATTACAATGGACGAAAATCTTATAATATTGAAGGAGATTATGTGGAGGTGATTCACACTCTCAAGTAAAACAGTTTAAAAAGAAACAATGTTTTATAAGTCTTGGAGGGTCCACTAAAGATTTGTAAAATAAATAAATAAAAAATTAAATCACATTTATTTTAATGATAATACATATATTGGCCTAAAATAATGTTTATAGTATTTTATTACATCACTCCTGAGACATTATGATGTCATAAAACATATTATATATTTAAACGGTATTTAATTTTTACCAAAAAATTCGACTATCTCAGAAAATTATGAAAAATTCACCGTTGGATAATTTCGACACCGTGATTCCAAAAATAATATTCATTTCATCTAAATAATTTTATAAATATGTGAATTTTTACTTATAAAATAAAAACTGATATATATTTTAAATTCATGGCTTTTGACAAAAAACGGCTTTCAAACCATAATAATAATTATAATTGCATTCATAAAATAATATGATCATTTATATTTAGTAAAAAGTAATTTAATTATAATAATTTTTTATTAAAATATTATTTAATTAAAAAATCCATAAATTCATCAAAATAGATTTCTTAGTTGAATATTAACTAAAAATACTATTTGGGCATTAAAAACTATTTACAATGTAACAATTGTATAATGAATGCACATTATTTATAAAAAATTATTGTACGGAGTCATAGTGATAGGGTCCTGTAACATAACCCCTTATAACCTCAGAATAAGAATTGAGGGTAAGGTGTGCGATGGTGAAATACTCTTGGGTTGGCTCGGATAACATCGTTCGTACAATAATCTCTATTAACATCCACTTCTCCCGTAGTCGTTTCCCCTCAAGCTTTACGTGTTCAATCCCAGCATGGGCTTGGTCAAGAGTGAGTCCCAATGACACCAACTCCTTTATAAGCTCCGAAAAATGGGCTTCGTATCGGGAAAGTCTATTGGATGAGGCCATCGCATCCTTTGTCCGAGTAAATCCAATTTGTTAAACCCTATATTTATACTAGTCATGTGATCATTGTCCAATACCTATATTATCAATGGTCATATTTCATAACGGTTTTTTAAAAATCCCAATCATAAAACTAAATAAGTTCACAAAAATTATTACATATTGATAAATCTAATTAGATCATGTGGGATTTCCATTAATGAAGGTCGGGGTCGTTACATTTTATTTATGGTTTTTACATCAGATGAGTACATTGTAACATTCTATTTTCCTCCCATAATGGGACATTATCCTAATGTGTTTCTATTGGACTTTTTATGACATCATCTAAAGGGAGAATTGAATTTTAAATTCAACTCATTATATGTGTGTATCCAATATCAATTCATCATTACCATATTTGACTATATAAAATCAAATAAATAATTATCCAACTCGAGGGATTAGAGGAAAAAGATTTTATTTAACTAAGAACATCTCCTTAGTGTGTTCTGGTCTTCATTCTAATAAAGGTGGATGGGAAATCACTACTATAATTCATAGATATACCAACACTTTGATTACAATGGTTTGAAAAAACCGTTGGCATAGGTGGACTACCCCAGCAGTTTGAACAAACCATTGGTAAACTCCCATTTTTACCATCCTTTCCCAACGGTTAGGGCAAGACATTGGGAGATGCCTCCTTTTTCCAACGGTTTCAATGAAACCATTGGTTATATTCCCATCACAATAACCTATACCAATGTTTTTTAAAAACTATTGGTATTGACTATATTTCCCAATGGATTTTAAAACCCTTTGGGAAAGGTTTCCCCAAAAATATAGCAGCCCCAATTCTCCTCTG
Source organism: Viscum album (assembly GCA_963277665.1). Lineage (NCBI taxonomy): Eukaryota > Viridiplantae > Streptophyta > Magnoliopsida > Santalales > Viscaceae > Viscum > Viscum album. The sequence goes on from OY728147.1 coordinate 1,547,115,863, forward strand.
TCTGCGCAACTGCATCCCTAAAAAATGATGATCTGTCGAAGCTATCTCGTTACCAAGGCTGATAAAATCCTTCTATCCTCTTCAATTGACATCAAATCTGTATGTCCTAAATTAAATTTAATGTTTTTAATCTGTTTTTTTTCTTCTCTATTTTGATTTGATCAAAACGAGAGTGATTTATTTTTTCCTAGACCGGGAAACTATTTCCACCCAATAGATCCATATTAAATCAATAAAGAAAATTTTTCTACACTCCAAATCTATATGTACTGCCTTATTTTCAATTTTTTTCATCTATTATTTTTATTTTCTATTTTTAATTTTTCTAAACCACGTCGTGATGTCCCTGGCATGGCAGAACCAATATGTGAACTTGGATTTGTATTATATTTTTGTTCAACACTCATGTGTCAATATTATATGGATCAACATTTTTTGAAGTCTCAATACCCACTCTTTCTGTGTGGTTAGTGAACCATATGAACTAATGGATTTGTTGGTGAGATGTATCCCCACTCATATATGGTAAAGGATTTGTTTAGTCATACTGTGTTGAGGTGGGTAATGGATATAAGGATGGTCCATGTAAAGTGATTGGGGATGGTTGGGGTAGTGGCTTAGGTGGTTTTCCATTTTTTTAGTGGGGTGATAATGTCGTTTCTATGGTCTTTAGTTTAGTTGAAAATTGGATTTAGATTTTTTATGTATTTTTTTATGGAATAATGGGAAGGGTAGTGATATTGTGGATGAATTGTTTGTTGGATGGGTGATTGATTGTAATTTTGATGTTGGTTGGATTGGGTATAAATAATTTTCAATGTATTATTTGGGTATTGCCTCCCCCGACCCCCTCTCTAGTCATGTGTGAGACCCCCCATGGACGAACACCCCATGGGACATCCCCCTCTCTCAGCTCCCTCCCCTCCCACCAGGGTTTTTGATGGGTATATCCAAGTAAGAATTAGTCTTCTTTAATAAAAAATGAGCCAACAAGGAATTCATTGTTAGTTTCAATGCTAGGATAACTGTTCATATTATTCATTCATTTTATATAGTTTTTGGTAGAAACCAACTCATGGTGTGGTGAATTATTGGGTAAATTATATATTATTTCAAAATAGAGACTTCCCGTAATATAGGGTTAGATTCGCAGGTTGTAATCCATTTATTCAAATAGTGCATTCAATAAAAAGTTCATGATTTTTTAAAAACCTCGTATTTTCCTCTATAGACTTCTATTTGACATTATATTGTGTTGTATTTTGTTTGTTAATCATGATATATATGTGATGAGGTTTTATCATCTTTAAGATGTGCAACAATGTGGGTTAATTGGAGGTGAGTGATGATATATGAGATTTTATGGGTTATTGTGATGAGTTTCTTTCCTTTTAATTGATTGGTTCATAATACATAAGTTGGTGCTGCATATATGATGTAATTGAAATTGGTAAAGTAAAATGTTGGCCTCGAATTTCTGAGTTGGATTTTTGGATGGTATTCTCTATCAAATGTGGGTATATCTCTTTTGACTATGGGTGTATTTTCTAATTGACTAGTGTATTTATTAAACTGACCATGAAATACACATTTCCCACAATACGGAATCACCATAGAAATCATAGATAGACACTACACCCCACAAGACACCCATGGGAGACACCCCTTGACATCAACAGATAGTTAAGGGGACATTAAATTAGGAATAGAAGTCAATTGGCACTCAATCCTAGAGAAAATAAAGTCGATAGACCGGGCCAACATGTCATGGTCACTTTACGGTCACGCCGCAGTCACGCCGCAGTCAGGCTGCGGTAATGATGTGATTTGGCCCTACTCCAGGATGACACCCCATGGACCAGGACAACACGCCGCAGTCACGCCACGGTCACCTCGCATTCACGTCGCGGTCACGCCGCGGTAATGTCGTGATTTGGCCCTGCTCTAGTATGAAACCCAATGGCAGTTCGTAGTCTTGTTAGAATTTGATGTATGATACCTAGATAGACTTCTAGATACATTTCCCACCCACAGATAATGGGGAGGGAGGTGACGGCCAGATTGTTTCCCAACCTCCTCCCGCTCCCTTCGCTTCTGGCCAGAAGATGTTGCCCCGCAAATGTCACTAGACTAGGCCAACACGACGTGGTCACACCGTAGTCATGCCGCAGTAATGCAGTGATATGGCCCTTTCTCCAGGACAACACCCCGCGGTGGTTCGTAGTCCTATCGGAATCCATGTATGATACCTATATAGAGTTTTAGATACATTACCCACACATAGTTAATGGGGATGGAGGCGATGGCAGGAATTTTTCTCTGCCTCCTCCCGCTCCCTTCGCTTCTGGCCAGAAAATTCTACCCCACGAATGTCGATGGACTGGGCTAACACACTCCGGTCATGTCATGGTCACATCGCGGTCACACCACGGTAATGCTGTGATTTGGCCCCGCTCCAGGATGACACCCCACGGTGGTTCACAGTCCTTTCGGAACCCCGGACAGCCCCCATCCCCCTCCTTGGACCCCGGAAAGCCCCCAAATAGCCCCAAGACAACCCCCACCCTCCTCCCTGGACCCCAGACAGCCCCCCCCCCCCCAACCAACCTCCTTGGACCCCAGACAGCCCCCCGGACAACCCCCAACCCTCCTCCCTGGACCCCAGATCCCAATCTATGCTCTCTTCAAGATTCAACCTAAATCCCAATAGAAAAAAGGTTTTTAGAGATTAAAAAGAATATTAGAGAAGGGTGAAAACCCCAATATAAAATTGGAAGCAAGGAGAGAATTAAACTCACATATATCTTTAATCTTCACTTGAAGGGACTCAAAATGCCCAAGTGACATATACGTGTCAACCCCTCCTCAAACCGAGGCATGGTGTGGCCAGTACCACTCAAAGTTTCTAACTTTTATTTGAATTGGACAGCATTTTAAATGAAAACAACAAATGATATACAGAAACTAACCAAATGGATTCAGATTGTGTTGATATTTTATCAAAATGATCCATGAGTCATTTGTGAAATGTAAAAGTCAACCCCTCATCAATCTGAGGTACAGTGTGGCCGATACCACTCAAATTGTTTCACTTTTATTTGAAATGGACAACATTTTAAGTGAAAACAACTTCTACCATACGGAAATCAAACCAAACGTAATCATATTCTGTTGATACTTTTGGAAAATGATCCATGTGTCATTTGGGACATGTACGAGTCAACCCCACCTCATTTTGAGGCACGGTGTGGCCTATATCACTCAAAGTGTCTCCCTTTTATTTGTAATGGACAACATTTTAGGCGAAAATAACAATTAGCATACAGAAAACTAACCTAAAACATTTTTATTGTGTTGATACATGAACAAAACAATCCATGGGTCATTTTTGACGTGTACGAGGCAACCCTGCCTCAATCCGAGGCACGGTGTGGCTGGTACCACTCAAAGTGTCTCACTTTTATTTCAAATCGACAACATTTTCAGTGAAAAAAAAATTGCATACGGAAAACTAACCAAATGCATTAGTATTGTGTTTATATTTCAACACAATGATCCATGGGTAATTTTTGACATGTACGAGTCAACCTCGCCTCTATTTGAGGTGTGGTGTGGCCGTCACCACTCAAAGTGTCTAACTTTTCTTTGAAATGGACTACATTTTAATTGAAAACAACAACTAGAATAGGGAAAAACGAACAAACACATTTGGATTCTATTGATACATTAGGAAAAGGATCCATGTGTCATTTTTGACATGTAAGATTAAAACCTTCCTCAATCTGTGGTATGGTGTGGCTGGTACCCCTGAAAGTGTCTTTCTTTTGGTTAAAATGGATACACTTTTAAGTAAAAACAACTAGCATACAGGAAACTGACCAAACACATTTTGATTTTGTTGATACATTAGGAAAATGATCCATGGGTCATTTGTGATGTGTATGATTCAACCCCACCTCAATCTGAGGTGCGGTGTGGTTGGCACCACTCAAAGTTTCTCTCTCTTGTTTCAAAAGGATATCATTATATGTGAATACAACAACTGACATACAAAAAACCATCCAATGGAATTTTGATTTTGTTGAAACATTAGGAAAAAGATCCATGGATCATATGTGACATGTAAAAGTCAACCCCACCTCAATCTAAGGGCCGGTGTGGCCGACACCACACAAATTGTCTTACTTTTATTTGAAATGGACATGATTTTATGTGAATACAACTGGCATATGGAAAACCCAAAAAAATTCTTTCTGATTGTCTTGAAACATTAGTAAAACTATCAATGGGTCCTATGTAATGTGTAAAAGTTAATCCCACCTCAATCTGAGGTGTAGCGTGGCCGACACCACTCAAAATGTCTCTCTTTTTTTTTTAAATGGACATCACATTAAGTGAAAACAACAACTGACATACGAAAAACCAACCAAACACATTCAGATTGTATTGAAACCTTAGAAAAACGATCCATGGGTCAGATGAGACGTGTAAGGGTCAATCCCTCATAAATTAGAAGCACAGTGTGGCCAAAACAACTCAAAGTGCATCTATTTTGTTTAAAATGAACATCATTTTAAGTGAAAAAACAATTGAAATATGGAAAACCAACCAAATGAATTCGTATTCTGTTTTGAATTTAGGAAAACATTCCATGGGTCATATGTGATGTTTAAGCTTAAACCCTGCCTTAATACATGGTGCGGTGTGGCCAACACCACTCAATGATTATCACTTTTTTTTAAATGGACATCATTTTAAGTGAAAACAACAACTGACATATGGAAAACCAAACAAATGCATTCATATTCTGTTGAAGCTTTAGGAAAACGATCCATGGGTCATATGTGACGTGTAATAGTCAACCCCACCTCAATAAAAGGTATAGTGTGGCTAGTATCACTCTAACATTATCTCTTTTGTTTAAAATGGAAATCATTTTATGTAAAAACAACTAGCATAGGAAAAACTAACCAAACGCATTCAGATTGTGTTGATACTTTATCACAATGATCCATGGGTCATAGGTGATGTGTATGAGTCCACCCTTCCTCAATATAAGGTGCGGTGTGGACAACACCACTCAAAGTGTCTCACCATTATTTGAAATGGAAAACATTTTAAGAGAAAACAACAACTGGCATACGGAAAACTGACCAAACGCATTCAGATTTTGTTGATACTTCATGAAAACGATTCATGAGTCGTCTGTGTCGTGTACGTGTCAACCCCACCTCAATTTGGGGAATGGTGTGTTCGGATTCACTCAAAATGTCTCAATTTTATGTGAAATACACATGATTTTAAGTGAAAACAACAACTTGCATACAGAAAACTGAGAAAACACTTTTAGATTGTATTAACACTTTAGGAAAATGATACATGTGTCATTTCTGATGTGTACGAGTTGTCCCCGCCTCCATCTGAGGCATGGTGTGGCCGGTATCACACTATGTGGCCCACTTTTTTTTAAACTGAATAACATTTAAAGTGAAAACAACAACTGACATACGGAAAACAGACCAAATTTATTTAGATTGTGTTGATACTTTAGGAAAATAATTAATTGGTCATTTTTTATGTGTACAAGTAAACCCCACCTCAATCTCAGGCATGATGTGGTGGATTCCTACTCTGATCAATATATTGCACCATACTTGTACCATTTAGTGTTTATATCCTTAAGAACATTAATATAATTCTTAATAATGTCAATAAAATTACAGTTCCATTATTCTAGACCATCACAAGTTGAACTTATGATCATTTCAGTTCTACCTAAATTTTAAATCATGTAAATTGTTCCATACTTTACCCATTTTTTAATGACCATAGAACCATCGTTCAGTTTCCATACCCCATTTTAAAATTTAGTTTCATAGCATGCATCATAAAACATTCTCTTTAGATTTAAGAAGAAGAAAACCACTCCCAGGTAAAATCCATTTTGAAACATTTTTCATTTTCTATAAATGTTGCTTTTGTTTGAGGATAAATCATATTTGGGTGTTCTTTAGTTGTCAATAGATCTTATTATGATCCTAAAAAACATAAAAATTTCAAAAATTGAGGGGGTTTTATTTCACAAAATCAATAATGTGTAGCGAGGGAATATACTGCCACTTGTAAAAGTCCTATGGTAGGATGGTTGGGGTAAAGATGGTATTTGGGGCATGATTTAGTTGTATCCAATTTTTTTGAGGATATTATGTGTCATCACTTTTATTCTCACTATTATGCATGAGAGGATGTCATCAATTATTTTCATCATGGAATAAATAAGTGTCACCCTTACATAAACCAGTATTACACCATGTATGACTATAACCCATCCTGGAAGGGGACTGTTTTTTGTCAACCTCATATGCATCACGACACACTATGGATCAGAAACATGTTAAACATCCACTTATTCAACCAATTTGGACATTATCAATATGCGTATAAAAACCAATACCCATGTATATTATATTATTTCCATTATAGATTCTACCAACAAAACCATTACAATTCACCCAATATCTGACATTAACACCCCTACCTCCTCCATCTTCCTTATTAGTGCATCAAAATGGTTATTTCCTTCACAAAGAACATATTCCATTTAAAATTTGAAAATATACATGTATTTTATCTAACATATTTGAAAAATATTTAGTTGACATTAGAATAAATTATATTACTATGACATTCAATGTTTATATATAACATGTCTCTAATAAAAGAGGTGGTGTCTCTAAAATTTACATTCATAAACAATAATCGCAAACTCTTTCTCATGAGTTGGGTACATTCACTCTTGGGGTCATAAGTGATGAGACTCCTATGAAAATACATTTTCACCATATATTATAAATAATACATGTTTAATGCAAAATGAATCACAATTAATTACATACCCAAATCTAGGATAAAACAATCTGGAATTTTAGCCAATTTCAAACTCTTATTCATCTCTAATAAGTATTTCTCAGACTATTCTGCCTATTAGAATTTGATGGGGAGTTTGGGGGCTGTGCTGGTTGGGGGGTGTGAAGGGGTGAGGTGAATTACTACTGGAAGAGTGGTTGTCATATGATGATTAAAATGGTTGTAAATAATGTTTGAGTTATTGAAACTGTTATTCAACTCTACTGGAAGATTGTTCTCATATGAAGATTGAAATAGGGAATTGTATTACATGACATGGTTGGAAGAGTTTGGTGGGTGTATGTGTTTTATTGTGCTATTGAATGTGTTTTTTATGTTGTTTTACGTCTATTTGTATGTGTTTTTTGTGCTATTTTTTATGCAAGTGTATACTGGAGGGGCTACTGGAGGGGATTATGTGAACTAGTTCTTGAAATACACAATACCAATGGTTTTAAACTGTTTTTATAATTTTATCCAAATAGAAAAACTATCCCAAATATTTTATAACTGTTGGTGTAGTGGTTAGTCTTCAATATATACCAACAGTTTCATTAAAACCATTGGTAAAAATACTATTCAAATCTATACCAACGGTTAGCCTACAGGTATTGGTAAATCAATACATACAGTGGCCTAAAACAATGCTTTAGATTAAACCATTGGTATAGGGATTTCCTCACGGCTTACTGCCCCATGGTTTGGAAAACAATTAGTATAGCATATACCCACGGTTTTCCAGCCTATACCAACGGTTTAGAAGAGTTGGTATAACCTTCATTTCCAGTAGTGCAAATTATCTATGTGTGGATTATAAGAAACTAAATCATCTCATGGTATTTAATTGGTAGTTTTTCCATGGATTTGAGATTTGATCAATTAGTTGAATGATTCACTATGGTTATCTAAGAATAACATGCGTTTTGGATATCACCATTACCTTGTTAGAGAATAAGAAATTCCGTATATTAAATTTAGAATAATATATGGGTTATATAATTATTTATTGATTCCCATTATATTGATTAATTTTCTAGATGTGTTAATGGATCTCATGAATAGGATAATTAACCAATACTATAGATAAATCATCATAGTATTCAGTTATTATATATGGAAATATTCTAAAACCTCATTCTTTTAATGTAAAGACCATGTGATCGTGGTAATTAAACATTGAGTTCATTGGATTGATGCAATGATTTTATAGTGTCACATATACATCCAAGTTTTTTTTGGATCATGAGATTTTAATTATGAGAATCTCAGTGGATCTGAAGAATATAGAGGTAGTTATTTCATGTGAAAGACCTAGTAAAATTTTTGAGATGTGATGTTTTCTTAGTTTGGTCAGATTCTATAATTTATTACTAAAAGAATTATACCACTTACAAGCACTAATGGATGAACATTCAAAAAATCGAGTGACGTTAAATTGGATATAGTAGTGAAAATACACATTCTAATATCTAATGAGAAATTAAACAACTTCTATTCTTCTAATTTTTCAAGAGCATGAAATTGGTTCTACAATTTACATTGATTATTTATATCTCGGATTGTAATTTATTTTGATGTATAGGAATTTGGTAGTTAAAAATTGATAATGTATTCTAAAAATCAATAATAATAACTAACCTAAACCTAACCTATAGTTTAATTTGTTGGTGGTTTCCATTATGTTTTGGTGAAATTATCTTTTTTGCGAAAGTTTCCATTTATATGAACCTCAAAAGGATACTGTATATATTCTCTTAATGAGGTTTGAACTGGTGGTATAGGCATTGGGTTTTGTACCTGAATGATTTTTTAATTCTATACAGATTATTATTTGGGGAATGATAATTTTATTTTTGATTCTTTTATTAAAAAAATAGGAGTTTGGAGAGTGAAAAGGAAAATAAAAGTGTAAATTGATGATTTTTAGTGGATTGGTATTTGGGTGCATATGAAAATAAATTGGTGATGATATATTCCCCCTTATTTATAAATTATACACTTTTTTACTATGTTAAATACATCTAGGAGTATAATATCGAATTTTTAGACACATAGTAATTTTTTTTGGGGAACACACAATTTTTGGGATGATCTTTCACCTTGAATTAGATGATCTACATCAACAATTTGGTATTGATTTTTATTTCTATGAGAAAAGTACTAATGAGACAATATCATGTATCTTAGTGGTCTGGTCACCTAGGATATACTAATATATATCATGATATGAGATGACAGTTCAAATGGTTTTGTACTAAGAGCTTCATTATAGGTTTTGTCTCTCATTCCTTAATGTTCGAGAATTAAGGTCTAGAATCAATTACTAGATGTATAAATTGTTCCCCATCCTATATCAATTCAAATGTGTGATGTAATACCCATGGATTATTTTAGTGGATTAATAATGATTGTAATAGGTATATATGATTAATGGGTTGGGGTTGAATAGTTGATAAATATTTATCATTTCTTATTGATTCATGATACTCATTTAGTGGATTAGTTAGGGCACATCTATGTATGAGAGATAGTGAGGTTTCAGGGATTACCTTTGAGAATTTAATTGGATCATGATTCTCATTTTACACTATTATTTTTTAAGGGACACAATAATGAAATTTTGACATAGTTAAAGCTAAAAAACATATTATTCTCAATTTATGGAATACTATAAAGAAAAATCCATGTTTTAGAAGATATTATTAGGTAATGAATTATAGATTCTAGTATAGAGTGAGGTGATAATTTTTCCTTACCATATTTTTCATATAAGAATAGATTTTTTTATTTCAATTGGATTTCTTTGTTTGAGGATCTCCATGGTCATCTTTTCATTCATTTGTCTGGAATGAGGTTGCTGATTCATCTTTCTATGGACCAAAAGTAGTGTTGGAGACCTATGAAAAGATTTAGTTCATTTAGAGGTTGCTAATGAATTATTAATGTATAAAAATTATGTATTCTCACTAGATGTGACAAACTTTAGTTTTTTTTATGAATGAAAATGTTTTCGTATTTGTGTCACCTCAGTTGGGGAATTGAAAATTATAGAAACACTGAATATTAGAACCACAATTTTTGGGATAATTCAAGATCATTGAATGAATATAGATTGAGAATTTATTATTAGAACATCATCCATGATTTTAATGAATTCATAATCTGTTCCATTTGCATCATATTTATATTTCTGATCTTGATCATTCACTAGTGATTAATAGTGAGGATGTTTATTTTCATCCTGATGAATCATTTAGAGAATATCCTATCCAATTTAGTTTTTAGGTTGATTAAGTTATATGAGAAAATAAAATACCAATTTTTCTTATTTCATATTATAAAACTAATATCAAATATGTTTTTTGAAGTGTAAATTATTTTATTAGGCTTAGTGGTTAGTGTTTATCAACAAGGACCCCAAGAGACGCATCTCTCAGATGAGAAATCGTTATATTGGGAGATTTTTAACAACCTAAAATTTAAAGGTATACATATTTCTTACATTAAAATATATTCAATGGTTTTTTTTAATATTGAGATGTGTTAGAGTTTTTTAGGGTTCATGTATCAAAATTCCATTAAGAATAAGACTCGATTAATAGCATAAATGTTTTTATTGGGCCACTAGCTAGTTGGTCTAGTACCACTACGCTGACCTTGGGATTTTAAAAGGATATATACTTAAGAAAATATCATCAGAGAGCTAGCGGAATAATAATTATCCCCAAGTTATTCAAAGATAATCCAACCAGTTTTGGTCCGACTACCGTCCAACGTGTGGAACCCATGCAAAATTTAATGTGCGGGTGACCACATATTTTCAACCTGAACCACCACTTTGATATATCCTTTAATTGGGTCAATAATTATATTTTAGATCATTTGAAGAGGTTTCAGTCTAATAATTTTTCTCTTTTCTATTCAAATATTCTCCTTTGAAAGATCTAATTAATCTATTATCTTGCATCTACTATGTCTAAGATTAACTATCATAAAAACTCATATACCTTTTGGTAAGAATAATAGATTAATATACTTATAGATGTATCAATAGTTTCTAATATGGTTTAAGGAAGAATTATTTGGTTTTGGAAGTATCAGAGCTCAGATCTATTCAGTATTACATTCTCTCTCTTAATAAGATATAAATCCTTCAATGCTGGTTTTTCACATTGGGTTAGACTAATTGAATTCTTAGCCTGATCATGTTTTTATTCATAGATACTGAATTTATAATCATTATTTTATGAATTAGTTATGTTTCTAAGATTATTTTGTATGTGGAACTGATCTACATGGAAATTCATAGCTTTGGGAATTAATAATTTTCAAGAAAGAAATATAGGTGATCAAGGTCTATCGTTTGAAATTGTATATCATGATATAAATATTTGTGCATGTGAAGCCCACGATACCCTTACAAGATATTAATTTTATATGGTTTTGTGTGGATCTCAAGGCCATTCTTGATATGAAATAATTCATTTCTTGATATTATATTATTATTACAATCTATGTTGTGTCTTGTGTGTATATTCATTTATATTTTCTCTGTATATTTTTTACGTAAAATTTTTATTCTAGCTAAACTATATGTCCTTTTAGTGTGTGGGGGGGGGGGTCATTTTGTGGCTATAATGATATTATTTTAACATTATTAAGGACCTCTGGTAATTTTTATTTCACAAAAAATGTATATTGGGTCAATGTGTGTGAATGTAACTTACCTTATATCAAGATACTCAGTTGAAATGTTGTAGTGTGGCTTTCCCCGGAGCTATGAATTAGTTCATATAATAGATTCCACATCCCTCCCTTATAGATTGATGTTTAACTATTAGTTAAATGTGTAGTATGGATATAAGATAGTTTTTTTAAAAAAAATTCACCAATGTCTGAATCATATAGAATGATTTAAGTTATTAAATGATTAATTAAGATATTCTATTTGGTTTAGTGTTATTGATTGATTATCTCTGGTCTATGGAGGCTTGATTATATCTTGATATCTATTTAATTGCATTTATATTTATAAACTAAACCATTTTTTAGTGAACACACTTCAATATATTTTTGAAATTATGTTAATGAAGTATTGGTGGTGTCCTACTTGGATTATATTGACACCCTAAATGAGAATATCATCATGAGTGTCGAATTTATGGTCATGTATCCAATTAAGGTAAATTTCGTAATATCTAGTCACTGAGAGTATTTATATTGGGTGATAGGGTGTTTTTTTGATAAACGTTGTATTATTTTTGTTGAGCTTATTATATTTATTTTTCTTCAAAAACTAGATTGATAAACCACATTGAGGATCCATAGGTTTATCTTCTTAGACAGGTATGACATTTGTTATGAAATGGTTTATTCATTATGATTTTAGTTTATATATATATATTATGTAATAATTTATTCCATGTGTTTTTTATAGGGTGAATGTATGTTTTTTGGTCATAGTATTTTGATTCTGAATTAGTACCTCACCCCTATCTAACACACTCTTGCATATGGGGATGCATACATGATGACATCTAACACTCCAACTAAATACCAATGATTTGGGTTATGGCGTTACACATAAATAACTTTTAATTCTCCCTTAAGGTTAATTACATCACATTCCTAGTATCGAAATTGGTAATAACATTATATATACCATATAGGTGTGGACACACACAAAAAAATCTATCTAAAATGAGATCATATATGTCATAGAGTTCTTTAGATAAACGAAATCCCATATATAATTGATATCCAACTGAGGACATGATCATCAACAAACCCAACAACACCCTAATTAGGAAATTCAATATGTATACTTTAATAAGTATGGTATTGATGTATGATGTTTCCCAAGTTAGTTTTCAATCTATCCTTATGTAGCAAGGACTCAAAAATGATCCATTCAACCCTATTACACCAAATACTTCTATATAGAACTCTATGCTGAATTAATTGTGGTTTATCCATTTTACAAAAAAAAATATTCTTTTCTTCCTATATAATGACAATATTATGTATCTATATAAAATAATTCTATTTTTTTAACCATCATATTCCTCCATAACTAATAACATGCATGGATAACATTTTATTCATATTAATCAAAGGTTTATATTTAGGTTTCAATTATCATTACACTTCCTGAGATATATATCTATATATAAATTTATGTAGCCAGATTTAAATAATAATAAACTCGATATTACCACTAATATGAAACAGCTTAATATTCTTATAAGCTTCTAATAATACTTAACCAAAAAACATAATAACATATCTATAATATCACATATGATAAACTTATAGGTTTTACATTTGTATGATTCACTTTTCAAGGATTTTGTTCGTTCATTACATCATTTGTAATTTTAAATGCATCTCTATATAACCATTTGAAAAAACCATCCTAAGAACACAATTGTGGTTAACATATATCAAGAAAGTAGGTGTGAATAAAACTATGATTTTGGAATCATATTACAAATATAAAAACTCTTTGAACATGTTCATACTTAATAAAATAATAAAATAAAATGATTTGAATTCATCATCTATTTACTACTAATAACTCTTTAGAAGTTAATCATCATAATTCTGGGATCCCAACTATATCAAACCATTTCCTTGGAAAAATTTAAAGATGTACATTATTGAATACAAGTGTCACATAAAAACCATAAAAAAATTATAAATTACATTCTTATGGTAACAAATATAACTCTTTACATTTTTCATTACCTACCTACCTTAAACACCTTTCAGATATGATGTTAAATTATATTGTAATTTTATAGGAACAATATTTTATGATCTGTGGATATTCAGTTTTATTGAAAACTAAATGTAACTCATTACATTATTCATTTTCATTATATATCATAAAATTCTTCTAGGATATTATGTGAAAAAATATTAACAATTGAATATTATAAAACTTCAATAAATATGGATGTTCACATATTCATGATAATAAAATTTTTGTCCTTACACTATTATTATCATCACATGTTCAGAAATATTTAGTGTATAAATTAAAAAATAGTTTAATATTAGACTTCTATAACCCTTTATTTGGTATCTTTTAACTTATCTATATCCAAAAAACTCTAAATATAATCCTAGATACTATATATTTAAATAATGTCTTGCTAAGTTGTAAAAAATCAATTTGAATTGTGAAATAAAAATGGTTTCATCTTAGTAGAAATATTTAACAAATAAACTATTTTTTTAAAATCATATGAAGTATCATATGTGTTTGAATAAATATTATTATGTAGAAGATTTTACATTAATGTATTTCCTTGATGGGTGATGGAATATCATTTTAATTTATTTTAACAAATATCTGGGTAAAATCTTGTAACTTTATCTTTTTTCCAATATGTTATAGAATATAATGATTCTTAAACCATGTGTATAAAAAATAATCTTAATTTCATTCACCAAATTTATTTATTGATGAACCACTTATCTAATCATATAATATAATTGACATGAAGATACATTGTTTTTACATACATTCATATGAGATTTATAAATTAATTATTAATAAAATATTCAGTATAGAAACTATTTGATTCATTATATGAATAAAAACTAAAAGTTATATCAATCATTACCTTGATTTTAAACATCTGTGTATCTAAAACACATGTTAGTGATATATATTTCATCACATATCCATCATCATTTAATAATTTATTTATATAACCCTTATACCAAACATGTAAATTAAATAGAGTTTCCAAAAACTTCTTTAGGTATTTTGATAATTCATTATGAAGAAATATTATTGCATTTCGTTAAAGCCCCTAGGATTCCATGACCTTTTATATCTTCTTGAAGAAATATTTTGGAACTTTTCAACAAACATTTAATTTTACAATTTTAACTTTTTTCTACTATAACTAGCCATACATATCTAAGATAATAGATATCATATAACTAATTCAACTATTTTAAACACATATATATTTTCAGGTAAACATCACATTAATTCATTTACATTATCATAAAATTTCTGCAACTATCAATTGGATGAATTACCTAACCTCATAAAGCTAATTTAGTCCATTATATAGATAAACCCATAAAACATGTTTTTTTATAACACCCATATAATTTTATAATAAATAATAATAGTATTATCAATAAAAACTGATATAATATATAGTATAATACATATATTATGAAAATATCATAATATATTGATGAATCATTTTTTCAATGTAAGAACTCCATTTCTCCTTTACCTGAAAGGAAACTTCAATCTCTAAATATATATTATCTCTACTACTAAAAAGTAACTATGTTATTGTATTCTATGATAATACCAATAAGAAAAGGTCAATGTGGTATCAAATAGATTAGCGTGAGTGCATCATCCCCATTAGTGTGACTATAATAAGGTGACAGGTATCCCAAACTGGAAAATAGAAAACTCTAATCCCCATTAGTACCCCTGAATTCTTGTAAATTTTGTAACATATTCAACTCATGATATATATGGTTAATTTACCCCCTCATATGGAGAAGATTGATTGTATTATCTATGAAGTAAGTGATGGCCCCTAGATTTGGAATATTCTCCTATAATTCCCAATGTTTTATCATCGAGTATATTTCCACTGATTCCAGAATTAAGTTGTTCCTCTGACACAACTCAATACCTTTCAACATCACATTAACCTACACCATAATGAGTCACCACTTCCCATGGATGCTACTAAAATCCATAAACACTACCCCTTGATGATCTCTATCCAATCCCCAACCCCCCCCCCCCTAGCATAACACTCAAGATATAGGATCCATCCAAATGGATTTGGAGTCCACTGTAGAGGGTTCTCCACCTCCCACAACATCTTTTATTACTATGAGTCTAAGGGATATATGTTGTGAATTTACTTACAATAATACTACATAGTGAGGATGATGTTTACCAACGTATGATGAGTGGATTTATGTCCACATAATTACTTCTAGATTTGGCAATCAAGACTAGATTAGAACTGGATATGACTGAGTGATGAAATTAGTTATTTGTAATCCAAATAACCCAATAACCTACAATAACAAGGACATAAATTGCCTTACTTTCTAGGGAATTGTCATCATTTTCCAAAAAACTAGTTGTGAAGAATATCTTCCACTGAGTAACCTCAATTCCCCAGCCCAATGGTCTCACCTAGAACATCCCAAAGAGCATCTTCCCACTTTCTTGAAAGAAAAGAATAGCCAATGATTCTTCTACGGAGTTCCTACAACACATAAATTTGAAGACTAGTGGGAATCATTTTCTCTTAACTTGTACATCCATGGGAAGATCCTAATTTTGATCCCTCTATACCTGGAAATTTTATTTGGTGGGGATATCATTTCACCAGAGATCTTTGATACACACCTCTTTATCACCAAAAACATGAGTAACGGGTTTGTATCCCCTCTCCAAGAACATACCTAATGATTAACCCATAAAATGAGTGTTCTTAGTTCGTTGTTATTGATAATGTTGTTGATGACCTATAACGGTTTCTTGTTGTGGAATGACTAGACAAAGGTATAAAACCATCTAGCATAGGAGAATGTAATTTTTGGAATTGGGAATCCTTGGAATCCAATCCCCAATGCATCCCAATTATCATTCCAAAATATAACTTTCCCACAATCTATATTCCTCATGGAATGAATATAAGGCACTGGTAATTGACTACATTTTTTTAACAATGATGAGAAGAGCTCCCACAATCTTTGTCCCCAGACATTTTATATCTATTGGAAATATGTCTACACTAACAATATTTCTCATCCATGAAATCCCACGACAGATTGTCTTGCATGCTCATCATCTACCCTTTCATACTCACGAGGTTGATACCCCAATCCCTCAATTTACTAGAAATATTTTCCTAAGATACCTGATGATACCAACATTTATCCTAAAATTCCTAGATGATGCTTGAAATATATCTTTCATTGTAATTCAAAACCACATTTGGAAGATTGTTTACTGAAAGAACATGTATTGTGATAGAATATATAACACAATTGAAAAGAGTGATACATCCACTAAAGGGGAGAAAATAAATCATTCTTATTTTTAATGCGAGTGTAATTTTTATCAACAGTCCCATCAAAGTGTTTTGTCTTGACCCCCCTTGATCCATGGGATCACCAAGATAATTTATGGGTAAGATTTTATTTTTCATAACCAGCCCATTTATAATTACTTTTTGTCTCCTCTTAGAACATCATATGTATATGAATGCATTAGTCTTCTCCTGACTGATAGCATGTCCATTAAACATGTAATATTTATCCTTAGTTCTATTGAACTAATAAATGATTCTACTATTTCAATTTAGAAAAAAATATCATTTCATCAATGAATAAAACACTATAAATAACACCAGAGTGCATCCTACCTCAATACAGTCACATGCTTTCCCAAAAAAATTTCCTCTCTAGATACCTATTCAGAGTGTACATTGCCAAGATAAAAAGGATTTATGATAATGGATCACCTGACCATATACCATGGGTAGATTCCCAAAATCCAAATTTTCATCCCATAAAGTAAATTCCTTACCATGGTTAGATAACTGGCCCAAAGAAAAGGTCAAATACCCCTTTGGAAGAAACCTTATGAAGTATAGTACCTTATTAATGAAACTCCTCTCTATTTTGTCATACGCCTTACATATATCAACATTAATCACTACATTATTACTCGATAATTTTTTGATAATATATCAAACCATGTATTGAACCATGGCTATTATAGACAAAGTCAATCTCCCTTTGAAAAATTATCATTGAGTTTCCAAGAACTATTGCGGATGATATTCTACAAGCCTTATGTAGATAATATTTTCAAGTACTTTGTAAGGGAAATTACACTTGCTAGTTGGCCCAATCTAAATGAGAAAATATGGGTATTTCACTTTCAGAATGGGGATTAAGGATGAGGTACAAAACACTTAGGGAAATAACCCTACTTAAATGAAATCATTAGTGTCCTCCACATTCTTTTTTTTAAAGGAATTATAGAAAGAAATATAAAAGGAGGTCTAGAACCCACCGGGCCCCAAAAGTACTCTCTACATTAAGTGCCCGGAAAACCTCCCAAATCTAGGATTCCACTTGTTTGATTTTAAAAAACAATAGATACCATTGCACATCATATATGGAATATCATCATATAAATCAGTTGGATGATTCCAGTATCCTCCCAACATATAGTGGTTAGGCACATCTAGTATTAGTTTAAAATAGTTAGTAGCCATACCTCCCATGAGAATAATGTTATGTGTGAAAAACTCATATTTCATATATATGTTCAGGACACTGATCTGATTCCATTCAATAATGAATGTCTGAAAATTGTTATTATTCTATTCCCCCTAACTTATCCAAGTCTCCCTGGACCTCTCTCACATGGTTATTTACTATTATCGAATAAGTTTTTCTAACTGACTCTTTTTCTCCACCAAAGATCAGAGGATCTCAACATCCCAAATTTTTGTTAGGATCACTTCCATATCCTCAATGTCATATTTTAACCCTCCTATTATATAAGAATAATTTGGTCTCCTAGTATAAGAGCATTGATGATCACCGTTATGTCATCCACGATTGTTATGTAAACCCACCCATATCTTATTTTACATGGTAATTTTCCCCAAATATATAACCATGATGATGAAGGTGGTATCATTCATCCATTGATTCTAATAATAATAAAATGATGTTGTCCCCTAATGCTACCTCTAGATGAAAGAAGAGGGGTGCCTGATCTAAAAGAGCCCACAGAAACTGCACAACATGTTTGGTCATAAATGAAGAGGTTGCTAGAAATTTTGAAAATTAGTGGTCCAGCCTACACCATGTTCACCCATTCCCCTTATAATTATTACACCAAGTGAATTTTTTTATATGAAACACAAATAAAAGAGTCAATTATCTTATTCACAAGTTCAAAACGCTTGTTGACCCCTTCCAGGAACCACTCCACCACCCATATTTTCCAAAGAGTTGTTGATGATGTTGAAATCACCACCTATAAACCATTTTGAATTTCCCTAAACAGAACTATCCAGTTCCCACCACAAATGTTTTCATTTTTTTGCCTCAAATTTTGTATAAACTATGAAAAAAATCCTTTCTCGAATACCATAAAAAAATTTCATGAACAAATTTTGACTAGAATCACCCAAAATGTATCAAACTATCATTTCCCCAAAACAACCAAATTTTTTGATTAACTACCTCCCCATGAAAGAATACACAGAGAATTGTTTTTAGGGAAATGTATGAGAGATTAGAGTATTGTTGTTTAGGTTCCACAATCAACACCGCTAAATTCATGGAATGATGGAGTTCAGAAATAATGAAACATGTATTCACCCATGCCCCTATGAGCCTTAAATTCTAGATGATCAGGGAGATCATTGAATAATGTGGAACCTATTTTGGTCCCATGAATATATGATACATTATAATAAAGATATGAAACTTTGTGGATACTATTAGAATGATAACTTTTACAAACACTATTGGAAGGAGATGTGAAGGTTGTAGCTTCAAAAGCAGGGTCATCTAAACCCTGAAATGGGGCACTGAACGGGTTAGAATGTTACAATGATGAGTGACAAGATAATTTTTTCTTCTCCTGATGGACTCCTAGAATAGATCCAAAATGTAGATGGCCTCTCAAACTGTTATAGGTTGACTTGGGAGGAGTCATTGTGAGTAAAGGGTTGGGTTCCATAGAATCAATTAAAACTAGATCTAATCCCTCCCCACCCAGCTCTAGGGAGTTTGAACAATTTGAAACTATCTATGGACTGGAGGGATCAATGTTAAATTCTAAATGAAGATTAGAATCCTTAATCTATGATGAACCATCAGCATGGACCCCAAAAAATGTTTTAAAACATACCTTTGACATCAAATATCTATCAGAATAATAATTAACTAAACCTTTATTCTCACTAAATTAATAACATGTGAATTTTTTTAATATAATTTTTATACCCTATCATAGTGAGTATACAAATATAAAATTCATTAAATCACTGACCTACAAAATCATATTGATTATCATAGGGGAATCTATGGTTCTTTTGGTTCCATTGTATTTAATGCCTTTGAAGAAAAAATGAATCACACTACTTCCATAAGAATTTAGAATAACTTTTTGAGAAATTAGATCACATGGTTACTAATGAATAAACTATTCTAAAACATATAATTATTATTTTACATTAATGACGTTATATGCTACAATTATAGTATAAGAACATTTCTATGTTACTTATCTTACTAATAGAATATATTAAGCTTCTCCATCCAATGATTAATATAAAATTTCAGTTTGATAATAATGGTACTATTCATCTAAAAAATATTTTTTATATGATTTTCATGTTGAATTAATACTTATTAAGGACTTTTCGTAAAATGGGATCCCACCAAATGGATTAATTTCATTAAAACATGTCATATCATTTAGTGACATGAGATCAATATTTCACTATGTAATGAGTCTTATTTGTATTTCCTTTCACCAATTAGTTGTTTTGGTAGAACATTATCCCAATCACATCATATATTACTATAGGATGAATGATCAGACTTCTCCTAATCCAAACCATCATACGGATAAAAGCAACACCATTCTTTGGGTATCCATTGTATGGATTTTTTATAAAGGATTACCATAAATATAATTATAGGAACATGCTAAAATAATACAATACATGAGTGACATGATGTGTTAAATCTTTTTAAATATGATCATGTTTCATCTGTTACATTATTTCTATACATAAGATAATATAGGGGCACAATTATTTTATAGAACCCACCAGGATTTATTATCATGGTCTAGAAATGTTATACTTTTGAAAATGGGTTAATAGTGAACCCATCCAAAAAATTATCACAAATACCATGAAGAATGAAAATACAAATGGGTGACATAGCTTAGAATTATCTAAGGAAAACAAAAATCAATCAAGCAGTTGTGAAATTTTCATTGCACCCCCAAGCAGACAAATGAAACATAGGTATATTTAAATGGTGAAATGCCACCCCCTTTTAGGGAGCTATATTGTAGTGGTAACACAACATGTAAATAACCCCCCCCCCCCACATCCACAAAATGAGGAAGTATGGATGGATGATAGTGGAAAAAACACATATCTTTCTTTATATCCTGCCACACAACAAGAAGAAAAAACCTTTATTATTCCAACCTAGTGCAGAAAAAATTGGATAGTTCATTATGTGTTATAATTCAAAGGCATGGTTTCCACATATCCAAAAATAAATAAATTGATGATAATGGGGTTAACACAGCAACCACTCCATTGAGGTTGATATACCCACTCTAACTACAAAGATAATTACCACACATAATGCAAAAAGTCCAGTACCAACACTTGATGTGACTTCAACAATCCAAACAAAAACAAACAGTCCCAAACCAGTGAAAAATATGAAACAAACACACTAAAAACACAAAATGGAAAGTTGAAATATAAATAAGAACTATGTCATCTCTATATTACAAATAATTATCCGATCCACACTAAGAATATAATAAATCCTTTCTAAGTCAAACTGAATTGGTCCTCAATTCTCTGAACCAAATCGAGCACCAAAAATCGGTATCCTCGTGGCATAGTAGCAACAAAAAAACCAAAAAAATCATTAAATAATGAACCATAATGGCCAATTTCATTTCACAAAATGCACAGGATATGAACAAATTCATATCATAGAGAATATAAAAAAATTTAAATCACTTTGTCAATGGGAAAAGAGAGGAGAATCAACCACCAGGCATCTCCATTCTCAGAAAAAAAAAACCACGAGTGATGAATTGAGATGACATAGTCGAGGGACCAGATCTGTAGAGTAGAAGATCAAAAACCCACCACCATTGATCAACCAAGATATCAGTGAAGCTCGCATCACCAAATCCACCCTCATCACAACATCATATATGGTAATATCTTATGTGTTATGAAAAGAGAAAAAGGAGAAGGCGGTTGGCCAATGAAGAGAAAACCCACACAGAATTTTGAGGCTGGAGATTTCACAATAATTATCTATTATTCAGATATAAACCAACCTCTGATATCCATGCAGAAAAAGATCATGCCACTAGGTTCGACCTAATAAAACGAGTTAGGAGGATTTGATATATTTTTATAGAGGAACCCAAGGAATGTAAGGAAACACCGGCACACTGATAGGGGAATGCAATTCCATCCAATATAATTAACCCATCACATAAATATGTACATAATATATTGATGTGTATTACTTTATAGAACACAATAGTGTATATTATACTCTACCAAAAATTTAATAATTAATTAATGACCATTTATAATTAATTATTTATTTTAAATGTAATGAATTAATTAATATTCCCAATATACCGGTTCTTGTTATTTACAAACAAAATAATTTATATAGAAACATAAAAAAATAAAAAAAAATACTACCTTTACCAAGGAAACACTTTCTATGAATAGGTAATTTCATTTACCATTGGGATGAACTATTCTGTTTGAAGGTAATTCATTTGTCTATAAAAAAACCTATCAACAAAAGGTTATATCAGAATAACACATAAATAGTCTATTATATGTAGTTGTATATTTTGTAAACCCATAGGTTGAATGATATATATATATATATATAGATAAATCTGAAAAACCCTTATGTACACCACTCAACATAATGGAATTCTGGAGAGACCCTTATGTTTACCATTCTATATAAGGTTAAAATAAAAGTGAATTTTACATAAATCAATATAAATCATGGTAATGTGGAATAACCCATATGTAAAACATTTTTTGTGTGGTTAATAATAGATAATAATTACACCAATACACTGTATATTAATTTGGAAATAATCCTATTGAATAAAAAAGGAAGCATTTTTTTAAAGTTTTTTCATTATTTTAGGAAATATTTTACAAATCTCTATAATGGAATTTCTCTAATACAATTGGATAGATTTATTTATGTGTAATAAAATTTATTATATAATGTATAATAAATTCAAATTAATTTATTGGGACCTCCCATGAATGAAAATTGAAACTATTTATAAACTGAGATGAAGAAACTAATTTAAATATAAAATAAAGTACACTAAATTTCATCTGTAACAAAGAATCCAAAATATATCCCACCATCAGAGATATATACATGTCAACATGAATCATCCAATATATGAATTTTATTCACCACCACATTATTGAATTATTATAATTATGTAACATACATGGAAGAATAAGATAACATTATATTTAAGGATATGTGGATAAGAAAAATTACATTCAACCACACCACTACCATCACATAGTAGTGATATATATAATCACCTGAGGATATTCCATGGAATTTTACTCATTTATTCATATGTTTTAATGAATAAATAAGCATCAATATAGTACATTAATTTAATACATGAATTAATGTCTTCCCCAAATGATCATCCTATAAAAATGTTTTTTTTTAATAACAGATATCCTGATATAATAGTTCTTATAAAGGCATCATGGATAAATATACTTTATATATGCATGAAAATGTTAATTTTCAAAAACATATCATATATATATATATATATATTAGACATTCTGATATATATTGAATATATATATATATGTGTGTGTGTGTGTATTCTAGATTAAGAATGATTTGTTAATTTTATGGAATCACTACTTTTAAAAATAGTTTCCTTCGTAGTAAAGTATTTATGACTTCTCTTTATAAAAGAAGAAAACCAATATTATGGGGGGATTATAGAGACTCAAATTGGGGTATTTATTAATTATTAAAACAAAGTAGTGATGTTGTTTTTTATTGGTAGAATAGGGGGTCTATTTGCAAATTAATTTTAGTAGATTATTTAAAAATGTTTCATAAGATATTGTATAAGGAGTGTTATTTAAAGATAAAAGGTGTCCCATAAGTGGGATGAACAATTAGAGATGAATATTCTGAATGTTATCAATTGTAATTTTTATTTTAATTAATTTTTAATATTATTTTAACTATATATAGCATTTTATTATTTTTATAATTTTTCGGAATCATTTATTTTTCACCTTGGTATGTTTTTTTAACAAAAAAATAAATTTAATCCTTTTACCTAGCATAAGTTCATTGATTTGCAGTATTATATCCATTTTATCAAATTTAATATCTTATTAATTAAATTTTAAATTTTAAATAAACATATATAATAGTGTACAAAATTAAATAAAAAATATTGAGTAACAATATATTATATTTTAATTATTATAATTGTGTGTTTATTAATTTACGTTAAATATTTTGTTATTCATGTTCACTATTTGATTTATATTATATTACCCATTTATAGAAAATTAAAAAAAATCCATTAAAAAATTTAATGTATACTTCATGGTTTCCAAAATTCCTTACTATCTAATATATTTTTAACAATCCAATAATGGTCATATTACCCATTATAACTGCAATTTAATATTGTATAGTCTTCTATATAATTATTTCATCCCAATATTAACATTAAATACAATATGGCTATAAAATTTATTATATTTTTCTTCCTCTTCATAGTTATAGTAGGAGTGATGATCTTCAAGGTAAATGATAAGGACAAATATTTCAATTTCCATGTATTTTTTTGATTCTAGTTATATTCCTCTTGAATATTTTATAATGAAGTTTAATATTTATTTATCCTAGTATATATATTTTTATTATGGTGAAATATTTTGATCAAATTAAATAAAATAATTTTCAATTTTATTCAGTGTTCTGTGTGAAAAATTTTATTTCACCTAATATTGGAATAAAAACATGGAATGTTACATCAAAAAACAAAAAAGGTAGTGACATTCAATGATAATATCCATCATAAAAATGCATTCACAAAACCATCAATGAATGGAACAAATCAAGGAATAATGGAACACATTGTGAAATGAAATTCATAGCTTGTTGAGATTAATCACGAACTGAACTCTTTACCTACCTCCTCATTCTTATACTCTTATAAACACAAAAATATATGCACCAAATATTAGGTTCTTCACCAACACACACAGAGACACACACACACACACACACATACATATATATATCACTCTCTTTGTGTGTGGGTGTCTATTTTTCGGTATGTATATATGTATGTAAGTATGTATCTTTGTTTGTATGAATGTATGCATATATGTATGTATGTGTGTGTGTGTGTGTGTATGTTATTGTTTGTGTCTAGGGGTGATGATATTGAGTTTACTAATAAAAAAATCCACACTGGGTGGTTCAACTATGGGTTCATCTAGATGTCCGCCATGGCCACAACTTATGTGTTTGTGACATCATGATTGTGTGTATATATAAATATATTATTAATAATGAAATTAAATATTTTTATATATGATTTTAATTTTGAAATATAAAATTCATTTTCATTAATAGTTTTAAAAAACATTATATATTATATATAATTTAATATAATTTAAATGTTAATTAAATTTTAAAACAAAAATGTCGTTGAAGAATAAATTCAAATTTTTATTAAAATTTAAATTTTTTTATAAAATATTTACTATAAAATTAATAATTAAATGTAATGTTATTCATTATTGAAATTTAAATTGAAATTTGAAATCTAAATCGAATTTTACAATTAATCCTGATTTTCAAATATATAAATATAACATAATATAAATATAGGAATTCAATTAGAAATTTATATTTAATTAATGTGTGTGTTTGGGTACCCTTGTTTGTGTGTGTTTATATATATAATTATTTCATTAAATTATTATATAAATATTCATATTAAATAATAACGCATATATGTTTGTTTATTATATGTATATATGATAGTAAAAAACATTAAAATATATGTGTGTATAAGTTTATAAATTTCTAACGATATAAATATATAAATCATTAGGTATTTATAAAAAATGTATGTATATATATATATGTATTAATTAATTATTTTCATGTAAAAATATAACTTTTTATATAATAATATCAATAATTAACTATTTATACATATGTAATTGTCATATTTTCCTAAATATACATAATTAAATCCTTATATATATATAAATATGTGAGTACATGTTTGTGTGTGTCTGTGTTTGAGGTATCTGGTTGAGATATGGGTGTGCCTCCCTATTTTGAAGGACATCTTGACTCGACCTATCAACCATCAAACTTAGAGGAGACAAGTTGAAGTGTTTTGTTCCCTTATGTATATCTCACTTATATTTATTGGATAAAAACATATGTGGAGAGAGAGAATATAATTTTTTAGTCATTTATTTTCCTCAATCAACCAAAACACTTTATTTCGACATTTAATGATATTAATACTATAATGTATTTGTAAATACTAGTGACATTATGTTTTAGAGAAAGAAAAATAAATCAAACTCATGTGGGTTTTGAGATAGTTTTTTTACATTAAGATAACTTTTTTGATACAATATGATTGAATTTAAGGATTCTATAAATGGGTTAAATGAGTCCATGGTTATATAAGAGGTTCCTAAGTAATCAAGAGAAGATTTCATATATAAAATGTTATTTTAAATGATACAATGTACATTGAAAATCCTAACCTAGTTCTGGGTGAGGTTTCTTATAGAGTAATGGTCCCAGGTGGACCACCAAGTACTTGGTGGAGGGATATCAACTACTCGGTTGACAGATATTTGGTTTTAAATATTTATTTAAATAATTTATTTATTTTAAAATATTAGTCACTTATACACATATTATTTATCCAAACCATTATTACCAGGGGTGTCGACCTCCGTTTTTCATCCACTCTTATTCATATTTAAATTCATTCATAACTCTTTGAATATTTGATAAATATTTGGAAGAATAATTTTTTTATTAATATAATCCCTTGTGTAAAGTTTCACTACCCCAAACCACTAGAATAGTTTATAGAATGTGTTCCATCACATGACCAATGGAAATCCCTGGCATACTCCAAATGTTATTGATTAGTATTGAGGGTATAAAGTGTTATAATGGGGAGATTATACACAAATATAACATTAAAATTTAATTAAAAATAACCAAAAACATACATTATAATAAATTTGATTATATGGAAGTAAGAAACAATAACAACAAATAAATTTTAAATGTGGAACAACACAACTATTCATAAACATAGTCATATCAACATAAAAATGAATTCCCACTGAGATATTAAAAAATACATGGAAAATATTTGAACCAAAATAAATGGAGGCACTTCTACAATACTCGAATCTCATCACATCTAATTCTTCATATCCCATTTGAATTATCATGCACAATCCAGCAACATTTGACCTCTACCCTACCTAATCCTATGAATATTAATATTTATTTTAGTACATAGGTGTCATGGATGCCCAAGCCAAATGTGAATATAACATTGTAGGGAAGAAACAATGGGGTACCAAACATATCTTGTATTTAGAGTGTATGCACTATAGGTATGATTGGAATAAAAATATATTTTATGATAGGGTAAATAAAAATCCAATTTCAGACCACTAGTTCTAACATGACGCCTTGGATTGATAATACCATTTTTGCTAATGTATGATGTTTGTATCAAAAAATAAACACCCTGGGGAAATTTACCCATAACCAAAACATGAAAATACACCTGGGAAAAATATACCCATCCTTAGGGAAAGAATATGCTTCTCAGAGGGTTCCACAAATGTCTTCAAAACCATAAAAGTATCATCTATATGTGATCCATGTCTAGACCCATATCTATTATATTCTCACCCATGGGGTGTCCCATCGTGGAAGCATATACAGCATACAACTAGGGGTGAATATACCAAGAATTATCATATCTCTTACACTAGGGGTCTCGCGACCTACAACAAATGTGTTTCATGTCCTCATTACATTGAGAAACATATTGTCCTTAATTCATGACCCACATTAACATATATCTACTACATTAATATATATACACCTAAATAAAATATACATATGGTTAAATCCTCCCCAAAACAACATTAAATGAAACATACATACTCATGGGGGAGATCCTCCCTTAAACCTCAAGACAATCACCTTAGGCCAGCCACATACCTGAACCCATAACTTATCTCCTAGGTTGGCCTCACAAGAACAAAACCTAAACTATCACAAAAAAATTATAAGTTTCTATGTTTCCACCAAACAAATAACGATATATAACCCCCTATTATACCATTCACTATGTTTAACAAGAACACTAAGGTACCAATCATGGTCTGTTAGCTCTCATAATAACTTAGCCACTCGATATGGGACCCTCAATCTAAATATTGACTCTCGAGCCCATCCCCATATTGAATGGGTATATAATTTCATGGTGCCATCATAATAACATTTCCAAATTATTGACCTCACTAGGAAATACTAAATTGAATCACCCTCAACAGATGGATTAATTCCCATATTTAATACCAATCCATATGTATATCCTCTCACCCAACAGATCAACAAGTCATACACTTTGAATATCTAAATATGATCATATACTAGTGGGGGAGGATCACTCACCCCACCCTCATCATAGCTAGACTAATGGTTTTAAATCTTTCCTAAGTCGTATCTTGTCCACATAACCATTAATCCCAATTAATTCATAATTCTAACTCAAGGCCAATAACGTTACCTACCCTATTCCAATAAAATCACATAACTCATTTATGACTCGCCCCATAGGGTTCATGTTTTTCAAGTATTACATTTATAATCATGGAATTGGTCATTTGTGATAGTGTATTGAGCCCATGTAAAGGGCCCATCAAGGCCCGCAACACCTTATACATATATTTAACATACCGTTAATTTAAATTAAATAATTTTTTGAATGTAAACAAGTAAATCTACCATAATGGTGATACCACATATCACATACCTCATAAAACATGCATAATTTCATAAGTATAATTTATAGGGTTCTCCTAACTCATCTACTAATCTTTATCCTTTCAGTTTCACAATCATTCTCATTGAATAAAATCTAACACCAACCTACTATTTCTAATTAACTCAAGGCCCAATAATATTCCAAAACATCAAAATTAATTATTGATAATCATTAATAATTAACTAAAAAATATAAAATAATCTATTTTATTTAATTACGAAATGAATAATTTGTTAAATATTCATCGAGAAACATACGCATACAAAAACCATGAAAATAATGGTGTGGTCCACTTCTAACATGAATTTGATCCCAACCCATGTAAAATACCAAAAAAATGTCAAAAATTCAATATAAAATTCTCTTTAATTTTCAAAAATCCTAATATAAATACACCATGTGCAATATATTCTTTGAAATGGAATATGATAGTGTTTATTCAATGTCTTAGGATGCCATATCTAAATTCCAAAAAATAACTTGATTCCAACATTTTTTTCTAGTATTATCACTAAAATTCATTCCTAATTTCACTAAAATCAATTACAAAAGTGGAATCCCAAGAAAAATAGGAGAACAAAGGGTGTACCTCGAATGCTACAAAAATCACCTCGACATCTACCTGATAACATGGGGTAAAATGAAGTAAGAGGGGGAGTAGGTTCATCCAAAATTACTTTCATGAACCAAACCAGAGTACCATCAAATTTGAAATTCAACCTGGTCCATTTAATGACCTGAAGAGAGTTTTTGATTCCCATAGATTGGAAACTAGTGATCGTGTATCAAAAAAATATATTTGGAATGGTTTCACCTCATTTTGTAATTATAAACAACCCAAATTAATAAATAAACCAAAACTAAATAATCATAACAAAACATTACATGATAATGTTTCAGATTTAGATTTCATAACATTTAAAAAATCCCATAAGGGACTACAAAAAACCAAGATTAAGAAACAATCCAAAAAATCACTGGAAACTTGAGAATCATCATCCTCAATTCCACCACCCAAATACCTATAAAGGAAGTCAAAGATAATCCCAAAAAACCATCATGATACATCCTGTATTTACATTTATCAGACATAAATAAGTCTACATGCACCCAAAGGTTTATGTATGTTTTGAGACAATGCCTAGTAGGATTGTAGCCAATAAAACATTGTGTTTTACAACTTTATAATATAAATTAACATAAAAGATTTATAAAAGGAATTTGGAAATATTTTTATTGAAAACTTTTAATTGAAAACATGTATTCTTTTAAAAAATAAATAACCAAGTGAATTGTATGTTGTAGATAAGTACAATATCACAAACACTATTTCTTGCAAAACCCCTATATGAACTAGCTCAATTAGACACTGGGTACAGCATATATCTTTGAAAAGTGTAATTTTAACCACAACCAACAACATTCTCATCCACGTTTCACTATGTGGGGACACCCCATGGGACTAGTGGTATCCAATAATCATTATCATTTAGATGAATTGTATCTTTATTCTTTCTAGATAAATCTGGGATAAGCCACTTCCATGTCACCAAGTTTACTTGTCCCAGTTGTTCCACTTTGATACCTCATTTTTCCTTCATGCTCAATTTTTAATCCACATATCACATATGGATTCACATTTATAGAAACATAATCCAAACTATATAACCATCCTTGATAAATCTGTACTTTACAACCAAAACCACAGATAAATGCAAACTCACCCAAAAAAATTCTAAAATGATCTTAACCACCTGTGTAATTTATAAAACATGTTTCATAATTTATAAATCACATCCAAATTTCACAACAATGGATCAATCCTTAAATATACAAAATTAACATTAGAAAAATCATTTTCAAGCCATATGCACATTAAAATACTTCAGAAACACCTTTCACACCACCCAAATAAATTATATATCCTATTTAAATGCCCAATAAAGCTTATCAAATTTGTCAAATAATGTATAATCTATGAACCACAAACCATGAGTGAATAAACCTATGTAAAATGGTGTGGAACCACAAACCCACCATAATCAAACCCAATAATGGAAATAATGAACCATATACATCAATATCAAACTCTAAAAATAAATATCTAACCCTAAAAATGACACCAAATATATTGGAGTTAAGGGACCCCAATGAAAGAGGGAAACCCCTAAAATGGGAGAAAATGAGGAAAGAGGGACTTAATAGAAGAATACTATATATGTCCCACAAAAACTACCATGGGAGAGGAGATTCGAGGAAATTGGATGGGGGTTAAAGGATTCTAGGGATGGAAATCCGTAGTGGGAAAGAAAAGGGAAGTATTTAGGGTTATATTTGAAAAGGGAAAAGGGTAAAAGACTAAATTATAATAACATATAAATTCTATATGGTTTTACCACATGGTTTCCTAAACCATTCTAAAACCATACAGCCTCTACTATCCATAAAGGATATATCTCTTGGTTAGTCGAATGGTTTGATAAATTGTGAACAAACCATTTGATTTGGCTCTATCCAATAATGACACAATTTCACACAGTCTCCTAGGCAAGGATCATTGTTTACCCAAAACATGTGTATGTCATGTGCCACCCCCTTCCAAATCCAAATTTTACATTTTTATCAAGAAATTAAAATAATAATCCAGGAACAAACATCGTATCAAAATAAATAAAATATATTCCTAAAAATGATAACATATGGGTGGTAGTTCTTCCCACCAGGAAAACATTCTATCCCTAGAAAGCCAACTCAAATATTGATCAAATAATAAAAATTGGAATTATTCCTCAACCCATTATTTCCACTTCGAAGTATCACTCTCATCATTACCATGCTTTAAAAAACACAATCCAGTGAGATAAAATTCCCAAAAAGCACCATATATTGGGAATATATAATGTATACTCACCATTCAAATGCTAACAAGTCACGATCTATTTCCAACACCTTCCAATTCAACAAATTATTCAGATCCAGAATATAATTTATCAGCTAGGATATGTAAAACACATAATCAGTTAAGAACAATAGAGTGGGTAAATCTAACATGTATCCCACCATCCCAACATGATCGATAAATTTAAAATTTATGACATAACATAGTGTTATATTAACCTTATTACACAGAAAAAGGTGACCTAATAGAGGTTACAAATTTAGGAACACACATTCACATAAGGAATGCTCAAGATCTCAATGTCTCTAATCAGTAAAATAATTGTGATGACACAAATAATTCCAAAGTCAATTCCAAATAAACAAGGCCATTTCAGATTTTTCAGTCACTAAGATTGTTCCTAACAGTGAGGTCTCACCCACCTCATCCCGACACAAAGTTGAAGGACATATCCAACCATAGAGATCCTTAACGGGATCTATTTGAATCAGGGATTGGTATCTATGGTTATATAAAATCTCAACCAATACCAATGTCTATCCCATGAACCTTCGAAATACAAAACAAATGCTTAGAGAATGTCTTCCAAAACATGATTTTCCCTTTATATTTTTCCATCCTTCTGAGGATTTTATGTTATGATAAATTTCACATGTAACCCCAATAAATTCTGATGTGCATCAAAAAACAGAGAGTTGAAATGGGGATCTCTATTAGAAAAAATTGATGACGATACACCATGAATCCTCATAACCTCCGGAACATAAATCTATCCCAACTCATCTACCTTTAAGAATCTCCAAGTTGAATTAAATGGTAATACCTAGTAAAATTATCATTCACATCCCAAATTTTCTATTATACACTAATGAATATGAGTTATGCCAACAATAAATTATATGGAGATCATGTCCAACTTTTTGGTAGGAATGGGTTATGGCTGGAGAATACTAGAGGGCCTTTGGTGATCTTCTATTTTTTAGTAACACATATAACTACATGGTACGAAGACAACTGTATCCTACCTCATACATTAACATGGGAAACATCAATGAAAATCATATTACATCTTGTTAGCGCTAGGATTAATGTCCCACTATTAATGTTGCTTATCTTTTATCACCCCCTTTTTAAATAACATTACACAATAAGGGGGCCCTTAAAGCACATGATTACCTCAGGACACAATGTCAAATAAGAATGTGTATCACCGTTATTAAAAAGACTACTTATACTACTATAATACATCATCGCCATATTTAACCTACTGAATCATCTCCAGAAGGGAAGGATCCATCCATGCACTAGCCAAGAATGCACCTCCAATGTGCTCCATGGTCTCCAAGTGCATTTATGAAAAAATCCCTATCATGGTCCAATCATTTCCAAACTCTATCAATGCTTGCAATAGAACCTTTATACTCAAGGAAATAACATAAACATTACCTTTTCCTAGGGCATAAACTATATCATAGTTGAACACCTAATGGTACTCTACCCATTAACGCTAACTCAAATTATAATCTTTTTAGGAGAAAATATTATTCAGTATCTTATGATAAGATTAAACCACAAATTTTTTCCCAAATAGATAATCATGCCACATCTTTAGGACATGCATCACCAGTACTAATTCCATCTCAGGTATCATTTATTTATTTTCAAGTGGTAAAAGTTACTGATATCCATATTCCACCACATGGTCATCCTCTATAAGCATATATATGAGACCCACACTTTAGGCATCCCAATAAGCCAAATACACCTTTATAGATTCCATCAGGATTAACACTAGAACATTAGTCAACAAACACTTTATATCCTTGATGGTTTCTTATTATTAAGGAACTTTTATTATTTTCCCTTGACAGTACCTACTTTAGCTTATAGAACTCGAACAGTACTAGAGACCACCCCTTGTCCCAAAGTATGAACAACCTGGACCAAATCAGTAACTATTATCTGATGAATTGGTGAGGGAGAACTCTCTGAATCAAATTCATGTAGTTTCACATGTGATCTTTTCAGAGTCATCTTGCTACAAGAAGCATTATCCACCAAATAAATCATCAAAAAGACCATTATGAAATTTTAAGAAATTCAACCAACCAACAACATTTCATAAATCCAAAAACAATCAGTCTAAACACAATAACATAACAACCAAACCATTCTACCTCTTCTGAGTGTCGAAAAATAGTATTCACCTTGAACATCTCACATAGAGGAGATGTCAAAAAAATTCCAGAATCCTATGGTGAATCAAGTTATATTATGAGGATTTCTGTACAGACACTCTGCTCGCATCTAGAACATATAATCTAGACATACCTAGATCCTTTTAATCCAGACATTTCCAAATCAACATGACCATAAAATATAATATCCAATATCTGGTACAATTTTTTTACAAACCAAGCTATACTGCCATCTGATAAAATATGAAACCTAGATTGTCGAATGACTCAAAGGGTATTCTTGATCCCCAAGGGCTAGAAAATAGTTCATGGGTATCAACCAAATTGATGGGGAATTATTTTACCAGATTTTATAATCATAAAAAACTCACGATAATAAATAAACCAAAACTAAATAGTCATGACTAAACATCACATAATTTTTTTTGAATTCATTGTTTTCTATATTTAAATTAATTCAAAGGGACTCCCAAATTATGGAACAAGACCCAATCCCAAAAACCACTAAGAAATAATAGGATCATTGTCCCCAAGACACCACCACAAACCCTACAATGGAAAACAACTAGCATTTTGATCAACCATCATGATACATCCTTCCATTAACTGTGTCAGACATAACCATGTCTATATAGACCCATAGGTGTTTTTATTATGTGATCAAAATCCGAATAGGATTCCACCAAAAAAAATATGCCATGCCAAAATATTATAAGATAAATTAACAGACACGTTTTATAAAAGGGAGTTGGAATCATTTAAAAAAACATTTTTAATTGAAAAAAAATCTTTTTAAAATAATTAACCAAGTGCACCATATGTTGCAGGTAATTAAAAGGTCATAAAAGTTGACTACATAATGATAAGACCCTATAGAAACTATCTCAATGGGACACTAGATACATCGTTTCTCAATGAAAATTTGTATAGCAACCTTGACCAACAACATTATCATCCACATGTCAAAGAGATTGGAAACCCCATTTTCCTAGTGGTCTCCATTCATCAATATAATTGGGTTCGAAGGGTATTGTCAATACCACTAGAATAATATATAACAAGATATTTTCGAGTCAACTAGCCTACTAGTTCAAGACATCCCACCTGGATACCAAGGTTTCCCTTCGTGTGGAACTTTTATTCCACGTAACACATATAACATCACTTTTTCACAATCAATCGCCCAAAAATATAACCATTCTTGAGAAAACACTACATTCATAACCAAACCCAATTTTAAATTCAAATGCACACCAAAACCATTTTAAAACAAGTTCCACACAACTGGTAAAATTTATTAAAAATGATTCAAAATTTATAAATCACGTCCCAAATTCAAAATAAGGGTTCACACTTTAAATATATCCAATTTATATTTGAAAAACCACTTTCAAGCTATATTCACATCAAAACCCTTCACAAACACTATTCTAACCACACACATAAATCATAGAAAATAGTTAAACATTAATGAAAGTATATATAATTATTTAGAAACAATTTATATAGGGAACCACATACCTTGAGTGAAGGAACATCTCATAAATGGTGTAAAACCACAACCACACCTCAATAAAACACTATAATGGAAGGCTTGAAGCATAAACATCATGATTGAACCCTAAAAATAATATAAAACTCTAATAATGATATAAAACCAACTGGAGAGGATATTCTGTGTACAAAGAGGGATAAAACCTAATAAAATAGGGAGAAACAAAGGAAATAGGGAATTAATTGAATAATCCGGATGATTTCCCGCCAAAATCACCAAGGAATAAGACATCCAAAGGAGAAAGAGGGAGTATTGGAGGCTTCTAGGGAAAGAAATATGAAGAAGAGAGGAATATGGGCATATTTGAGATTAAATTCAAATGGGGGGAATTGAAAAAGGCCTATTTTCTATGACCTATATAGTACGCTCTTTTTTACCACACATTTTTCCAAACCGTGCGACAACCATGAGATTTGAACTATCAACAAGGACATTCCATATTCACAGTTTCCCAGTTTGAAAAAATATGTGGTAATCATGCATTTCATCTTTATCCAAAAATGACACCTTGGCACATGGATTCATGGGAAAGGTGAACGGTATCCTATGCAAGGGGAATGATTTCCCTTAACCATGCACAAGCCATGAGCCTCCCCTTCCAAAGACAAAATTTTTATTTTTCTCTAGAAACTCAAAGAAAACCCATAGAATACACATAGGGTCAAAATAAATATAATAAATACCTAAATATAAAAAAATGGGTGTGACATGTTCTCTAATGGAATGTTTGTATTCGTCAAATTCATTCCATTAATGTTTCTATAGAACTCGTGTTGTGATTCTAACTCAAGAAAGATATTTCATATTTTATTATAAGCATATTCCTCTCACTAAAGGATAATAAAATCGTTTTCCATGTTTCATGAGATTGTTCATCTATCATGGGATGGATATTTATCCATAAATATTCCCTATTTTTTAATTTTTTTAGTAAGATCTTCCCTCTAGGATGTGGCTGTGGATTTAAACAATTTATAATCAACAAGGTATTGAAAATGAAATGTCAAATTTTTAGCATCTTTTGGGAAAACAATTATTCTCAAAATACATTCATGTTGGTTACAATCCATTTTTAAGAGCATATTTTGTTATTCATGACATTATTTAATGGGTCATAATAAAAAATGAATTTATGGATCCAAATTGATAACATTTTGAATTCATCCTGAAGGGAGGATGGAAAATATTGAAATTTTGTGCATATACTTCATAGATCACATATTTACAAAAAGAATAATCATATGCCTAATGATTTCATGCACTCATTTCATGATTATAATATGAGAACCCATTAATTATCCCACTTACCTCATGGAATACTTCGTTCCATCACTATCAAAAGATAGTAACCCTAGGTAGCCACACACACTCCATGTGGGCACACCGTCACTTTATAGATGTGTGGTTCCATTGTAGTATAATTTGTTTTGGAATTTTAGTTATGGTATATAATATATTTAAATATAAAATACCCATTTTATTAAATTTTGATATAAAAAGAAATATTTATCGATCATTTTGATAATTTGAGTGACCGTTAAGGTAATCATACATGAACGTCTCATTCATGCCACCCTAACGCATATCTTGCTTCCCATCAGCATTAACTTATCACTTGATACCAATACCAATGTGAATTATAGGAGGACATATTCCTTCTACTCACATCTATATTTTCCACTCATCTACCGCATGAGAACCTCATATTCTATATAGACCTACTATAGGGCCACATAATTTTTTGTGTGAATCTAACATTTGTTCATCTCGTCTATCATGCAAATATACTACATGGGCTTCCCATCTATCATAGATATATTCCATGAGGCCAACTCCATCACTGCATATACCACCAGGAAGCCAGCCCATCCATCATGTAGACCCACTGTGAAGCCACACCATCTATTGAATATCCATGCCATATATTTTGTGTAACTACCATAAATACACCCTATTTATTAGATTGACATACTAACAAACCATTACATCTTCTGCACATACTCTTATCACATGGAACGTATTGGGAATGGTTACCTTTCATACAATCTATAACTATCCGTATAGTATTATCTCATCCCCTACTCCCCCTAGTCGGATCATGGATGGGTTGTTTTCCTTTTCTTATAGAATGGTCCCTCCACTTCTATCACTAACCACCATGAAAAATATTAGGTGTCCCAGAACCAAATTTAGGGGTCAAGTCAAAAATATTTTTGTGTGCAATACCTACAACCTGAAATATGATCTAATAGAATTCCATCAGTCAAAATATTACTCATGGATTTCCAGAATTCCATGAGTTGGGATAATCATATTTTTTCCACCACGACCTTAAGAAATAATCCCCTCATACTTTCTTTATATGTTCCATTAGTTGAGGCACTCCCCCCAGTTAGAGAAACATACCCTATATAGATGATTCTCATATGTGTTATCAAATATGGGAATCATCTATAGTGTAATCCCCAAAAAACTCTTAAATAACTCATATACAAATTCATGTATAATAGGAAAACAGAAATGTGTTATCCCCACTCAATACCTTGTTTTATTATTTATGATATAAAAATGGTATTGAATAACTTATTTCTAATTCCATTATTTACTCACATGGTCTTAGAGTTTTTCTCATCATCTTGTTAGCATAATAGATATGTATTAAATGAATCACTATAAGAATGGGATGCATAACTCTATACTATATAGTAATCATCTTATTTTCATGATATTAATCTTCATTGACCAGTCCTCACATATACCTTTATACAATGTATGTTGAACCACATTGGATTTTATGCTTATTCTACCATGTTTTATAGTATTGCTCTTTGATATTGATTCCCAATACCATCATGTATATATTTTCTCTTTTTTGAGAAGAATAATATGACCCATTACACATTTATTTGAGATTATTCTAATCATCCTATAATATACCTCAATTTGATATACTCTTCTTCGTCAAAAATTATAGTTCTGTAATTTGGTTTAAGACCCAACCAAAGCTCGTTGCCGCTTATATGTATTATAAATTACCTTATTATAATGATTATTATAAGTTGTTCATCATTATCTTGTGATTATACACAGATTACACTAATGATGATTTAAAGAGGCCTCAAATCTTCTACATTTTAGTTACCAACAAATAAGATAAACCATAAATGGTGTCCATTGCATTAGTCTCACACTAATAATATCTAGGAAAATTTTTTCCTTGTAATCCAAGATACATATCATTTAACATCATGGGAATAGTCATGGGTGTATCATCTTTAAAGGAACCATAATATTTCTTACCATAAAACCTTAAAAGTATGACATGTATCATTAAGTAATACCAAAATACATATATTATGATGCTATTTATATGGATGTATAGGAAGGTCTATCACGGGATTGAGCCAAAATCCACCACAACTATCTCCTCCCTAGATGGTGATAAACATCATATTTCCCAACTATGTGGATTTAAAATAAAACATCACAATGAAATTAGAGAAATATAGTGAATCATTAATAAACAATATATTTTCATTAACACATGGATTAGATCAGATCATCCAAACATGGTTAACTATTATAATTCTTGGATTTTGGATAGATTCAGAAAAAAAATTTAAATATAAAATAGTTTCCAAGAGTTGAAAAAAAATATTGTGAAAATCGGTGATGATCCCAAACTCCCACACTATGGGACAATGTGAATATTTTAGTGTAACTGCCAATAAAACTCTAGAAACCACATTTCATTGCAATATGTTTCACAGTGATGAATTTGTGGAACCACTGGGAATAAAGAGGTCACTAAATATTTCAAATTCCACAAACAAAGATCATTGAAAACAAATAAAACTGAATACCCTTATTCTATAAAATTTGAGGGGTTTTACTCATAAATTATTAGTCATACCCTTTTAAAAAACCACATAGGCTTAGTTTGTAACATTATAGGATGATTTTTATGTGAAACTCTTATATTATCTTGAAATTCTCACAATGTGACTTTAGATTGTTGTTTTATGCTCCTTCGGAAAAGGATACCACATTAACCAAGTATTAATCATTCTGTCACCCCTCATGTGTTGTGGCACAACCAACTATAGGTTTTTGAATTTTACTATGTAACCCATGAATACATTCTATGAAGTCGACAAAAGCACCAAAATCCTAAAATAGGCCTAATTACACATCCAAAACCATATTCATGAAATATACCAATAATAAAAATTCCAATCCATGTCCCAATTCAAAAAAAAATCCCTTTCTATCAAAAATTTTCAAAATTCCATAAAATTTTATATTTCAAAAAATGTATGGTTCTTTACAACCTCTCTATTATAGAACTTCTCATCCTAATGAATCTTTATAAGTCCTTAACCATTAATGTTGGCCTATATTTTTCATTAAATCACTATCAATTCACTATTTTCTATCCTAGATAGTTGAACAATCCTCC
Source organism: Viscum album (assembly GCA_963277665.1). Taxonomy (NCBI): domain Eukaryota; kingdom Viridiplantae; phylum Streptophyta; class Magnoliopsida; order Santalales; family Viscaceae; genus Viscum; species Viscum album. The sequence continues at coordinate 1,547,155,874 of OY728147.1, forward strand.
AATGTAGATCTCCAAACATGAGAGGCACTATTCATAACAAATGTAATCTACCACTTCCTACCATCTCCAAATCACATGGATGATTCCTATACATAGTTTTATATCAAGAGACACCACATTGTCATCAAATAGTTCTCTAAAAGTCTTATGGTGTTCCCCACCATTATAATGTGTTCATAATTAGATGATTCTATGCCTAATTATCCGTACTATCAGAATCTACAATTGAAATGCATTTCCAATGGTTAATAATCCCACTCACTGTGGTTTTAATTTATCTACATTGAATCACTAAAAAACATAAATCAACCCTTAACTAACCATAAATTATTAAAAATGATATGTAGTACAGTAAAAAAATGTTATCACATATACCAATTTGGATATGAATCCAAAGAGGCATCACCAAATCAGCCCAACAAAAAAACAAAATAGTGATCTGAACTCTTGTTGTGAATCCACGGTTTCATCATGAAATGACAATACTATCAGACTTTCTCATACTTGATTACTGGTGCACCCATAATATGATACAACCCCATGTTGTATTCAGAACCATTATGATCTTGATTCCAATATCTTAAATCTATGCAATACTATGCATGAAACACAAACTGATTATTCTTCATGGAACCTAATAAACTCAGTTCCATCATACACCAGCACCAAAATGACATATTGGATATCCAATAAGTAATATAACCACACCAAAAACCCAAACAACATAGGGAAATATTTTCATTACTCAAACTAAATACATTACCACATGTAATGGCTCTAAGTAACTATCCCACTCATACCCAAGAACCAATATAAAATAACAAATGCTAACAATTTCAGACTCAGAAAAAAATCATCCTTAGTAACCATCGAGTTTCTATCTAAAAATGGGTCCAAACTCTCCAACAGCCTATAACGTACTCACACCCAAATGGAATAACTGATATGATTACTCAATTTTAACCCAAATAATTTACCTCAACATAGTTTTCAGATAATAAACATTAGCAGGAAACCTTGGGTTGGTCGTACCCTGGAACATCATCCCAATTTTGATGTCAAATCCCACAATATAATGAAAATTTTCATTCTCATCAGACCTCTCAAAAAACAAATCCATCAAAAATTAATCGAATTTATTAGACCTTATCCGAGACATGATTTTATACCAAATAATAATCAATGACCCCACATATATCCAATTTGATCTACCACTATCTCAATAAAAACCAATTGGATGTATGATCCTATAAAGCCTAATCAAAGAACCTGACTCAGACTCCTGTAATTCACACATAATAAAACTAACCCAAACCACCATATTGATTATCTATTTCAAAATATTAAAACATAAAAATAAATTTTCATGATCATGAGGACATTGTACCAATTATCCTCGATAAAAGTTTTCAACTGTCCACAAAAACAAATTGAGACATCCTCAATATGGTGTACATAATATTGAAACAAAGATATTTTTTTTATATGAATCATATTGAGTCATATATGAAAAATTAATTTTATTTTGATTATAAAAGAAAGGTCACACCCCTCTCCCATATTATTCCCATTTTATTGGAATTTCCTCAATTCTTTATATCCAAATAACCCGGCATCTCATCCATGTCAAGTCCAATAATGCAATCACCCACCATCCCATGTTTCATAACTAAACAATAAGAATCCACCCATAATCTAACCATAATTTTTATCATCTCCTATTATCGTTATCTTCAATATCACTGGGATCCACACATAAAATTTACAGGGGTTGGGATCATATTGATCATACACACTAATATCATCTTGGATCCTAAAATCTGTTAAAGTGATTTACATCACAAAATCTAAAGGAAATTAAATGATTATACCATATATATTTTATATCATATCCTGAACTATTCTTAATGTAAAAATAATCTTCCATTGTTTCTCATTACTTAATCACTAGAAAACGATGGTGATCCCCCCTCTCGGGGTACACTCATATAGCATGGATCATATCAACCCTGGAAATCAGCTTAATAATTTTGAAATGCTTATCAAAGGCTCAATTATCTACATTATACAGTAAAAACATGTATACAGTAGTTCATAACTCATGGTAAAAACCAAAATCACATTTCTAATATAACAAGGAAAATCATATACCAAAACATACACTCTAGGGTTCACAAACATACATAAAAGGAATCATATACTAATCCATCGTACATTTATGTGAAACAATGTCCACTAAGAATTAATATTCCAAGTCATAAATACCTATATAAAACCACTAAGCGTTGTTACATATATTGTACACCAATGCAATCCATGGTTAAAATCTAGGATTATCCCAAAGTAGAATCCACTTGACCAATCCTCATAGTAATGATGATGTAGTTCAGCTGAGTATACTTATAGCACCACTTATTATAGTAAAACACAATTTATTTATTTTTACTCATTGAAAATATGAATAAAATAATTAGTGATGAAAAAAAAGATAAAAAACATATTTCATGTGAATATGATCTTCCATGAATGATGCAAATAAGATTAAAACTTTCTAACATGACAAAATTAAAAATCCATAATTCATACATCCAAAATAAAAAAAATAAAGTGCATCAAACATGGTAGAATTATATCATCATAAATGAAAAAACCAAGGGAAACAGTCCAATATTTATGATATCCTTTTCTTCTAATAAAATATTGTGTTCGCGACATACTATCCTGAGTTCCATCAAAACATCTAACATATCCCAAGTCCTTATAACCATATCCTCAAGTAATATGAAAAAACAAATTGATTATGTTTTACCAAATTGTAACATCCTTCTACCCTATACAACTAAAATAGTGTTAGACTAGTGATCTCCATGTGGAATCAGTGAAAACTCTTAATAAGAAAGATTATACTAATTAGTAGTAAAAGACTATGGTGTTTCTATGGAGTGATTATTCCCTTATATCAGAGTAAAAAAAGTAGGTAATAACCGAAAAAACATAAAAAATAATAAATAAGAGTATATATTAGAAATAGACATGAACCATAAATAAAAAAAATATGAAAAAATACAGTCATTTAGACACATGGTGGTGTCAACATACAACTGAACACCGACTGGTAAAATAAGAAATATGAATTGAATAAAACAACGAATATCAAAGTAATCTATACTAACATTCCTAAGTCTCTTCTCATCCTTGTTTATATTTCTTATTCAATTAATCATACTCGGACATAAAACATTGGGCCACTATCTACCCAGAACCAATTAATAGTGATATATGCTCTGGTACCCCTATTCCATTATCACCTGATTAGGGTGAAATTATAACATGAAAGGGAAACACTATTGATGTCCCAAATATAACTACTATATATAATGTATAATCATGTGACATTCTTAGAATAAAAAAAAAGTGACAACGTGTAAATAAATAACCACTATCTTACCACTTGTTTTAAAATGACACCTGAGACAAACTATACCTTCTTCATATAGTGTCACACGTCTTTGAGAATAGGTACCCAACCAAGGGAAATATTAACATCCCCTAAACATGAAAAACACTTGGGAAAAAATATAAAAATCCCCAAAACATGATGATACTACCAAGGGGGATTAACATCAAACTCTAGAACCGTCATATTATCCATCCCAGGGGATCTATGTCTATACATGAAACCATGGAAGTCCTAGATAAAGGGTAAAACACCCTAGAGCCTTATATAGCAAACAAAACCGAGTTTTTGTAACGTCCTGACTCGGCTCACCACTAAACCGGAGGCCGAACTGGTCACCACATGACCTCAAGCGCGCCTCCCAGTATGCTAGAGGCTGCCGACTAGCAGCGATGGTCTAAGGATAGTCAGTGGGGAGACTATTCCCTCAATTTAGTGTTCAAAAATAGAAAAAACGCAATAAATAGCGGACATTAGTATTTTCATTACATAATCATTCATCGGTTATTAATTATTCCAATATTAATAAAATACGAAGGACTTGAGATTCGGCCTACTCCCAACATCTCCCGTATAAATCAATCACCACATATGTCTCTAAATACCATCTATGTAATCTATGTAATGACAAATTCCACGATTGTGATTTGGCATGGATAACACGTCATAAGTTATTCAATTCAACTTTTCATATACTATGTTTGAGCCCACCCACTAAAAGTGGTTCACCCAATTCATAAATAAGCCTGAATTCTTCCACATAAACAATTCACAAATCATCATGTCTCAACATCCTTCATTTACCATTAACTCATTTCATGCACAAAAAATTGGACCCACAGTCCTATGTTAATTAATGGTGTAGAACATCATGTCTAGAACCCTCGTGAGTATTTGGAGCATCAGTACTTGTCTCACAACCCATTGGTATTTGGAGCATCAGTCCCTGACCCATAGAAGAATATTTTCTTACAAGCTAGGTGTAGAATGCCATGTCTAGCAACCCCGTGAGTATTTGGAGCTTCGGTCCTTGTCTCACAACCCATTTATCAATCTTACATATTTATTTACCATTTGTGCAGAACACCATGTCTATCACCCCGTGAGTATTTGGAGCTTCAGTCTTTGTCTCACAAACCATTTATCAATCATACATATATATTTATCGTTGGTGTAAAACACCATGTCTAACACCCCAAAACCAACCAGTAATTAATTGATAAATTAATTAATCCAATCCATTAATTAATTCAACAACTAATTAAAAACATAAATTGCTCGTCAAAAGTCAACCCTTAATTAACAATTCAACATCTCAACTGTAAATAATTAATTAACAATTAATTGTTCTTAGCAGGCCAAATAAATAATTAACTCAACATTTAATTATCCAAATTCGTTATCAACTTTGAACCCGTCCACTAAAACAGGGATTGAAACAGGACTTTATCAATTTACATGCACATCATAATCATCAAAAAACATGCTGAACAAGCCCATATATTTAGCAACCATCTCACGCATCATCTCCTAATATAGAACAACTCCATCAAAGACAACTTAATGCATGGAAATCTAATAAGTATCAAAAAGTACCCTTCGCCAACAGTCGTAAAAAACAATCAATTCACAATCTTAATTTAAATCATGCAAATTAATTAATTCAAAAATTAATTAATTAAATATTAACTCTTAAACTAATCATAAATTAATTAACCATTTAACATTAAACATGTAATAATTATTCCATCCATTAATTAATAACAATTTCTAATTTATACTTTTGAACATGAAAAATATTAAATATTCCTAATCATCATTAAAAGCCACACATTTTATTCCAACTCATGACTTGATAATTAATTCTACCATTAATTACCCTATTATACATTATACCCATTCAAATCATTTAACTGTTTAATCATATCACTTTAACCAAAATTATAAAAACATGCTTAAAAACAACACATGTGCAAGCCCTCATTTATCTCATTTGGGCGACATCATTTAATAACTTCAAAAGTGTCATGCATCGAAATATCATAATCAAGGAAACTTTCATTCTCAATTTATTTAAAGAATCTATAATTCTTAAATAAAGTGTTAAGGATTTGGGTCCCTACCTCGGGGTGGCACCATTTTAAATCTGAAGCGCTTTAATGTACATGGCAGCAACCAGCCCACAACTGGTCCGTAATTGCACGTGAGAACACCTTTATATATATATATATATCTATGCACGTTGTCTACATTGATCAACGAAAATTTCATATTTTAAACCGGTAACCAGAATCAAAGTTGTAATGAACAACACACCTCTAACATGGCACTGGGAACTCATAAAAAAATTTAATAGGCCTTAATATAAACGGTGCAAAGCCAAAACACTAGTTTAGAAACTAACCCGGACCAACGACTGCAAGACAATTCAAGACCTTCCGCCTCAACCTTGGTGGCAGATGTCAGATTATGGGCCAATGGGTCCCGAGTCAACATTTCCATATCCTAAAAAAATAGAGTAACACACAGATTAGATTAAACCCGAACTTTTGTGTTTTAACTAAGAAAACAAGGCGAGAGATAGGAGTCAAATGATCAAAGCGAATCACCAGCTATACGCAGACAGACTCACCTTGACTAGGTGGACAAGATATGTAAAAAGTTCGTGGGGAATCGTCGCGTGCAAAGTGGATTCCATGAGAGGGGTGGTGCGCCTCTAGGTATTTCCCGGAGGGGGGTTGCGCCACAGAGGTCGCGCGCTACAGGATCTCTGCCTGGGTGTCACGATGCTGCAGGGAGGGTTGCTCGGGGGTTCGCGTGCCTCTTGGTCGCACCGCGAGAAAGAGCTCACACCGAGGAGGGATCTCAAAGGAGGGAGGAAGGGGTCGTGTCATGGGGTGCGCTGCTGCGTGCGTGTTTCACCATGTGCGTAGGGAGGAAGAAGAGGGGAATTTGATTCCCTTTAATTTATTTTCAAACCCCTAAATTAATTTCCATTAATAATACTTATTATTAAACTCGTAACACACAATAATAATACTACAATTAGTGCGATAATAATAATAAAAAAAGATAATAATAATACTCATTTTATTATTATTCTTATACACATTAAACACTTATCTAAAAAGTAAAAAAACTCCCCAATTAATCATTCTTAAAGGAAACGTTTCATTTGAGAAAATCAAACTCCCCTTTACCCCTCAATTAAATTAAAATCTCTTTAACATCAAAGAAATAAAAAAATAATTCCTTTCCCATAATTAATAAAATTAATTTTCCCTTGAATTTTATTAATTAACAAAATAATAATAATAATAATTAAATCATCATCATCATTATTATTAAAACATTAATTTTTTTAAAATTCCAACCAAAACTCCCCAATTCATTACTATTATTATTTATAATAATAATACCCATAATGATCAATAATTATGACAGTCATAAAACCATAATAATAAAAATATAATTATTATTACTCAAACCTTTGATATAACCCAACAACTCTATTAAATAACCACAGACCTTAATTAAATTCAAAACGTCTTATTTAATTAAGATTTTTATCGAGATACCCAACAACCTCATTAGATTCACCTAAATATTACACACCATTAAATAAAAACAAATCTTTGACAAACCCCATAATTAAACTATATTAAAAGAAATAATAAAACGCCCATTTTAATTATGTCAAACCTCCCAATTTAAATCAACATTAATTATCCAATTAGTTTTTAACCTTTATTTATTATTGTCTTAATAAATGTTTTATAATTAATTATAAAAAACCATATTGATCATTAAATTCCATTAACATTTATTTAACTAAGTAACCACAAAAATAATAATAACATTAGTATTATTATTATTCAAACTTTCATTTATTTAAAAACCCAAACCCCCAATTTATTATAGTAACATAAATATGATAAAAACTCCAACCCATAACCCCTCATTTGATTAAATGTTTCTTTGAGAAGCTCAAAAGCCACATTTAATTCTCATAAATGATACACTCTTTTAATATACAATTAAAATCTCAAAGTATCAAAAATAATTTATGACTCCGTAATAATAACAATGGCATTATTATTATTATTATCACACTCCTCCATTTAATTTAAAATGGTCTTTTAATAATTCTAAAACTCTTAATTTAAATAAAATTGTTCTTTGATAACCCCAAAAGCCACGTCAATACCTTCAACTGCCATTTAATTAATTCATTAACATTCAATAAATTTAACAACCACAATAATAGTATTAATAACCTCGTTATTATTATTATTATTAAAACGTTAGTTTAATTAATCCAAAACTCTCATATAATCATATTTAATTAATAATAATAATAATAATTTATTAAATAAGATAAACTTCATAGGTTGGACCGCAACCATGCACTGCCCATGCAAATCCATTAAAGTGTATTTTTCTGGATTCGGTGCACCCGTGACTCATCGGGACACCCGCTAAAATTCATCATGTAAATACGCAATTCCCGAAACGACACCATTAGGTGTTTCAACACTCAGTATAAAATTCCAGAGCTCGGTTTAAAAAAATGAACCATTGATAAATCGAAAACAAATTCGAAAACATTCGTATTTTAACCCGGTTCAAAAACACTGGACCTACAATATACCCACCTTAAATACTTCTCATCCCCGAGAAGCTATCTGGAACCACTACTAAATCAACCGACCTACCAAGTTCATCTATGAAGATCAGTCAAAATATTACCGGACAACTCTGTTCTAAAATCTCGACATCACCTGCTGACACGTTTATAAAAAATGATGCAACAATACCCACCATAGGATTTTCCTTAATGTCTCAAGAAAAGATTAGCTGCTCGCCAGTGTGTGTTTTTAGAATACATTAAGTCATGTGTGTGACATTCCCTGAACCATGTTCACCATGTCAAACATTGATCATAAAAATCCATTACATAAACCTATCGGCGTGCCAAAACAACTATGTCCCAAGAAGTCCTCCTGAGTAGTGGGATGAACTTACTTTAATAACCTAGAACATTATATGGGTACTACCTTCCATGGGTTATCCCCTTTCAAACCATAAACCTTGACCCTCTCTCTTGGTCATGCAAAACTTCAATCACAACGTTCAAAACCCCCTTTTTCTTTTAGGAATTTTAATTAATTATTTCGTACTTTTAACATTTGAATGAATTTCTTCACACACACAAGTACATATTCAAAACAAGTCACATAGTATGCAAAACAAAAATCAACGGAAAAAATAGGCATGTTATCAAAAAAATACTCTTTAATCATCATTCAAAGTTATTAAAATATAAACAGGAAATTTAGCATCCAAATTCCATTTACAGAAAAGGCGACTTCGAAAGTTCTCATTTATTCAATCTGGGTCCCTCCAGAAGCAACCCAACAACAGTTAATTATAATCAAAACTCAGCAGTTTTGCATTTTTAAACATTTTCAAACATATTATAGTTGTATAAGGTTCAAACACATTGGTGGCCATCTACAAATCGATATGGCACCCATAAACCTTATCGCTATAATTTGGCTCCCATTTATCACAATCAACATTTATTTAACATTTTATCTTTATCACCCCTTTCACATATCCAAAAAATCTCTAACATGTTAGCATAAGCAGTAACACAACAGCATGCTATAACACGTAAGCATGGAACAACAACAAAACATTCTAATAACTGAAACAGTATTGAATATAATCACTCAAGCATGTTATATCTATTACCGGAACAAGCTATCTAGAGAGGCATGCTAAAGCATATCAAAAAATGGCACTACACCCAAGGAACACAATCCAAATTAGCAGGCATCCTAATAATGAAACTACATGGCATGTTATATGCATGACATGTGAATCTCTATGTGACTAAGATGATGCATGTATGAAACTTCATTACCATATCTGGCCAAGAGAATTATTTTTTCAAACTTATTAAAATCAATAAACAACAGAAAATACACCAGCCACTCAAGGTGAAATCATATCAACTGTAACCTATAATAGAACAAACATCAATTCCCATCCCTGACCACTCGGTCATTTCCCGTACATGAGTTGATCAGTCCCAAGCATGACTATTAACCCAAGCGCTGACACATTCCTAGTCTCCTATCTACAAACCCCAAAACAGAAAGACAAATGAAATGAAAGAAAACCTAATCCTCTGATACCACTTTGTGACGTCCTGACCTGGCTCGCCACAAAATTAGACGCCAGACCGGTCGCCACATGACCTCAAGCGCGCCTCCCCATATGCCAGAGGCTGCCGACTAGTGGCGAGGGTCTAAGGATAATCAGTAGGGGGACTATACCCTCATTTTATTGTTCAAAAAAAGACAAAGGCAATAAATAGCTGAAATGGTATAATAAATGAATAAGCAGCCGAAAACATATTTTATAAATCTTTTACAAAACAAATGGCCAATGCCATAGTATAAAACGGATTCATGAATGACATGCTAATGATAAAAACGTATAATACAGTGAAAAAAACATCATGAATTACATTTCAATTCATTAATAAATAAAAAATGACTCAAAACCCCATGAGCGATCTCCTCGAGCATCCCGAGCCTCCGCTCGGTCATGTGCGCCTAACTCCCAAGTAAATGAACACATCATAGTCCCTCAACCAAATAGAATCTATTTGGGTACCCAGTGCAATGGAGGCCCGAGTAGGGTGTGAGATATAAATCTCAGTAGGTCGGGACCACCGTTGTCTACCCCAAACCAGAAATTTAATAAATAACTTATAACATGTGAAAGAATGCATAAATTAAGTAAACAGTACAATGTAACTATATACCCAAGTACCTGCTTCATCCCTCAGCTGGTGTCTGAACCTTCATTATACATTTTTCATACATACTCAATATTAATTACATAATAATTCATCGGTTATTAATTATTCCAATCTTAATAATTTATTAAGGTCTTCAGATTTGGCCAACGCCCAACATCTCCCGTATAAATAAATCACCACATATGTCTCTAAATACTATCTATGTAATCAATGTAAATACTAATTCCAAGTTTGTGCTTTGTCTTGGATAACACATCATAATTTTTTCAATTCAACCTTTCATATAATAAGTCTGAGCCCTCCCACTAAAAGTGGTTAACCCAATTAATAAATAAGTCTGAAACCTTTCGCATAAACAATTCACAAATCATCATGTCTCAACAGCCTTCATTAACCATTAACTCATTTCATGCATGAACAATTGGACCTACAGTCCAATATTAATTAATGGGTGTAGAACATCATGTCTAGAACCCTCGTGAGTATTTGGAGCATATGTCCTTGTCTCACAACCCAAGGGTATTTGGAGCATCATTCCCCGACCCATAAAAGAATATATTCTTGCAAGCTAGGTGTAGAACGCCATGTCTAGCACCCCATGACTATTAGGAGCTTCAGTCCTTGTCTCACAACCTATTTATCAATCATACATATATATTTATCATTGGTTTAGAACACCATGTCTATCACCCCATGAGTACTTTGAGCTTCAGTCCTTGTCTCACAACCCATTTATCAATCATACATATATATTTATCATTGGTGTAGAACACCATGCCTAACACCCCAAAACCATCCATTAATTAATTCATAAATTAATTAATCCATTCTATTAATTAATTCAACAACTAATTAAAAACATAAATCTCCCATCAAATGTCAAACCTTAATTAACCATTCAAAATCTCCTAGTAAGGAATTAATTAAAAATTAATAGTTCTTATCAAGCCAAATAAATAATTAACTCAGCATTTAATTATCCAAATTCGTTAACAAGTTTGAACTTGTCCACTAAAACAATGAATCTTCCTGGACATTATCAATTTACATGCACGTCATAATTATCACAAAACATGCTGAACAAGCCCATATATTTACCAACCATCTCACACATCATCTCATAATATAGAACAACTCCATCCAAGACAACTTAATGCATGGAAATATAACAAGTATCAAAAAGTACCCTTGGCCAATAGTCGTATCAAACATTTAATTCACAATCTTAATTTAATGCTTGCAAATTATTTAATTCAAAAATTAATTAATTAAATATTATATTTTAAACAAATCATAAATTAATTAACCATTTAAAATTTAAAATGTAATAATTTATCCATCCATTAATTAATACCAATTTCCAATTTATACTTTTGAACATGTCAAATATTCAATATTCCCAATCATCATTAAAAGCCACACATTTTATTCTAACTCATGACTTGGTAATTAATTCTACAATTAATTACCCTATTATACATTCTACCCATTCAAGTCATTTAACTGTTTAATCATATCACTTTATCCAAATTAGCATAACATGCTTAAAAACAACACACGTTCAAGCCCTCATTTGTCTCACGTGGGTGGCATCATTTAATAACTTCAAAAGTGTCATTCATTGACATATCATAATCAAGGAAACATGAATTCCCAATTTATTTAAAGAAGCTATAATTCTTAAAATAAAGTGTTAAATATTTGAGACCCTACCTCGGGGTGGCACCATTTTAAATCTGAAGCACTTTAATGTACTTGGCAGCAACCAGTCCACAACTGGTATGTAATCGCACGTGCATACACCTTTATATATATATATATATATATATATATCTGTGTGCGTTGTCTACATTGGTAAAAAATAATTATATATATTAATCCAGTAACCATAATAAAAGTTTTAATGAACAACACACCTCTAACTTGGCCCCGGGAACTCATAAAAAAATATAATAGGCCTTAATATAACCGGGGCAAAGCCAAACCGCGGGTTTAGAAACTAGCCTGAACCAACGGCGACAAGACAATTCAAGACCATCCGCCTCGCCCTTAGTGGAAGATGTAGGATTATGGACCAATGGGACCCGAGTCAACATTCACATATCCTAACAAAATAGAGGAACACACATATTAGATTAAACCCGAACCATTGGGTTTTAACTGAGAAAACAAGGTGAGAGAGAGGAGTCAAATGATCGATGTGAATCACTAGTTATATGCAGACAGACTCACATTGAAAAGGTGGAAAAGATTCATGATGAGTTTGAGGGGAATCGTCGCTCGCAAAGTGGAGTCCGGGAGAGGTGTGGTGCGTCTCTAGGTATTGCCCAGATGGGGGGTTGCACCACGGAGGTCGCGCGCTACAGCAGCTCTTCTCGGGTGTCGCGCTGCTGTAGGGAGGGTCGCACGGGGGTTTGCATGCCTCTTGGTCGCATCGTGGGAAGGATCTCACACCGAGGAGGGAGCTTGAAGGATGGAGGAAGGGGCCACATCATGGGGTTCGCTTTTGCGTGCGTGTTGCACTTTGTGCGTAGGGAGGAAGAAGAGGGGAATTCGATTCCCATTATTTTGTTTTTCAAACCCCTAAATTAATTTCCATTAATAATAGTTATTATTAAACTCTTAAAACCAAATAATATTACTACCATTAATTCGATAATAATAATAATACAAGATAATAATAATACTCATTTTATTATTATTTTTATACACATTAAAAACATATCTAAAAAGTAAAAAAAAACTCCCCAATTAATCATTCTTAAAGGAAACGTTTTGTTTGAGAAAATCAAACTCCCCTTTACCCCTCAATTAAATTAAAATATTTTTGACTTCAAAGTAATACAAAAATAATTCCTTTCCCACAATTAATAAAATTAAATTTTCTTTGAATTTAATTAATTAAGAAAATAATAATAATAATAATTAAATCATCATCATTATTATTATTAAAACTTTCATTTTTTTTAAATTCCAACCAAAACTCCCCTATTCATTACTATTATTATTTATAATAATAATACCCATAATGATCTATAATTATGACACTCGTAAAACCGTAATAATAAAAATATAATTATTATTATTCAAACCTTTGATATAACCCAAAAACACTATTAAATAACCACACTCCTTCATTAAATTCAAAACTTCTTCTTTAATTAAGCGTTTCATCAAGATACCCAAAAACCTCATTAAATTCACCTAAATATTACACTTCATTGAATAAAAACAGAACATTGACAGACCCCATATTTAAATTGTATTAAAAGAAATAATAAAATGCCCATTTTAATTATGTACAACCTCCCCATTTAAATCCACATTAATAATCCTATTCATTTTTAACCTTCATTTATTATTCTCATAATAAATGTTTCGTAATTAATTTTAAAACTCTATATTTATCTTTAAATTCTTTTAACATTTATTTAAATAAGTAACCACAAAAATAATAATAACATTATTATTATTATTATTCAAACATTCATTTATTTAAAAAACAAAACCCCCAATTTATTACAATATCATTAATAAGATAAAAAATCCAACCCATAACACCTCATTTAATTAAAAGTTTCTTTGAGAAGCTCAAAATCCACATTTAATTCTGATAAATGATACACTCTTTTAACATGCAATTAAAATCTCAAAGTATCAAAAATAATTTATGACTCTGTAATAATAACAATGAAATTATTATTATTATCACATTCCTCCATTTAAAAAAATGGTCCTGTAATAATTTTGAAAGTCTTCATTTAAATAAAACGGTTCTTTGATAAACCCAAAATCCATGTCAATACCTTCAACAACCATTTAATTAATTATTTAACATTCAATAAATTTAACAACCACAATAATAGTAATAATAACTTCATTATTATTATTATTATTATTAAAAATTTATTTAAATTAATCCAAAACTCTCATATAATCATATTTAATTAAAAATAATAATAATAATGTATTAAATAAGATAAAATACCTAGGTTGGACCGCAACCATTCTCAGCCCATACAGATCCATTAAAGTGGATTTTTCTGGATCCGGTGCACCCGAGACTCAACGGGACACCCTCTAAAATTTATCGGGTAATTAATCAATTCCAGAAATGACACCATTAGGTGTTGCAACACTCAATATAAAATTCCAGAGCTCGGTTTAAAAAATGAACCGTTGATAAATCGAAAAAAAATTCAAAAACATTCGTATTTTAACCCAGTTCCAAACCACAGGACTTTACAGTATTAATCCTATCAGAACCATAATATCACATAAACGTGGTGGTCACAACCCCTTTCTAGAATGTGTATTATTCTTTCACTACCTATTAATAATTATCTTCCCTAATTAATAACCAGATATTATTATATATTAATAATAAAAATATAAAAAATATACATTATATATAAAAATCATATACCTCATGTAAAATTATCCCTTGAACCATGATTCATATCTGATATATACTTGGGGGAAATTACTTCTCAGAACATTTATATAAAAACCCTAATTCATCCACCTTCTTGAACTTGTCTGGTATATTCCAAGATTTCTTCTCAAGTAAACAATCGATTATACAAGTATAAATTTTTAAGGTTTTATGATACCATTGGAAATCAATGATATAAAATCGCTTATCCTACCACTCAATAGGGTCAAAATGATCATTGGGGCACCCAAAAATGACCCATATGTCTCATCATCTCATAGAAAACCCACATCGGATCCTCAATAAAAATCTCAAATATTGGAACCACCACCAAGACATACACACTTCTACGGTGACAATAAACTATTGATCACAACCTAGAATTTTAATTAGTCCACATGAGACCTCTCAATGAAAATTAGAAATTTATTTTAATATTTATTTGTATTACTCATTATGAGATCTCAAAAACATTAGTGTAAATTGATTAAAATTTGATAATTGATTTAAAAATCAACATACTTAATTAATGAATCAACATAAACATCCCAATAAAGATATATTTATTATTTTTTAACATGTAAACCAACTAAAACTATATAGTTTTATTTCATAAAAATTTCCCAAAAACATTTAAATATTTTATAATTTTTTTGGGTTTTGGTCAATTGAGGTTCTATAAATTAATTCTTTAAGAAAAAAGGTTATTTTTCTGTTGATTCTATAAATAAATCAAAACTAATGTCGTATTTATTTTATAAAATTGTTTACTAAATAGCATATTAAAAATAAAAAAAACCTACACAGAGGAACATGGACACATCATATGAACAAAAATTATAAGAACTTTTTATTAAAAAGAAAAAAACTATACCCAAGATATGATGAATTAATGTTATCATTTTATTTGTATTATGTACTTGAGATACTTATCCCAAAATCTCAGTAATTCTTTTTTTGTATATATATTATATCCCTAGAAAATGTATCAACCACCATAAAAATAATAATAAAGTTTATATACGGGTTACAAATCATGTTCTAATATCTAATGTTTGGTTAATAAAATCACCCATAAAATCTAAACACTTCTCTATTACAACTTACCGTAACCTGGCCTAGATCCTTCATTAATAAATTTTATACCTCAATTCCAATATACTGAATCCCCCAATTTACAAGTGCATAATAAATTAAATAAGGTTTATATTTTTCATTTAGGTATTCATTAACAATATATTATAGAAAAAATAGGTCAGTGTTAGATTCTTTCAAAAATATAGAACAAACCTTCAATATATTAGACGCTTACCAAAAATAATCCTTATAGAATTCTATATAGTACCTTCTACTCCTATGAAATCGTATAATAAAAAATATAAATAAAAATTATGAATAATTAATCAATATGTACCTATAACAAGAAACACTCCAAAATATAAATGGAAAGTCATAGATGGGTGGCTAACTCAAAAATAGTAATAAACAAAAGATGTTATTAGATTGTATATCATGATAAAGATATCCCCCATGCTAAAATACGTCATGGATAATTGAACCAATATGAAATATACATGAAAAAATATTCACCAATTATCCATGTAGTAATCTGAAACATGTTATTACTAGTGTATTAAATGAAACAAAACAGACACCATATGCACTAAGATTCATATACCTGGTGTAAGTACACAACTCTGTAGGCCAGCATAAATGTCATCCAAGATATAAACCATTATATATATAATTATATTTATGAAATGAAAAATTATAAAATTTTGGCATAAAATATGTAATTTAACATTTAAACAATGAATAATAACAATAAAAATATGTTATAGATTGGAATAAATCAAACAAAACCATTTACATATTATGTATTCTTATAAAATTTATGTGAAAAAAACTATACATTCTATGAGTATTCAAAAAAGTAAAAAAATACATATTTTACTAATTGCCCTAAATCTTTGATCATGTTTACAAGAATTTTAGGGTATATCAGGACCCATCACATGCAATGTAATATTTTTTGAATACACATATATACAAAATGAGGAATAATTAATAAGAAATCAGGTTATCTTCAATCCTAACACATGTGAATGGATAACATGTCACCTATGTCTAGGTATTATAATATTTATCCCAATGATGTGTAATTAGATTACACATTCTAGCCAATGTCTTCCATCACCAATGACAAATCCCTCAAAATTGAGATACATGTATATTATTTATATCAATACATTCCCATCAACCTTCTCATTATAAATAACTAGTATATACATGATAGGTATAAAAATAACTTGTTTGGAAGTTAATATAAGTCCATACATTCAAACATTACACTAATATATAATCAATTCATAATAAAATCAGTATACAATATTCCCTTTTAATCATGATCCATACCTTTTATAACATTTTGGATGAAATATATACATGGAAATAGAATAATTACAACATGATCAACCACCACTTAAAATATAATATATAATATTAATATCATAAAATTCTTTTATATATTTCATAGAAACCAATAATGAAATTATAAACTCATGTTATAAATATCATAGGACCATATAAATCATAGGATGAGTAATAAGATATAAATAAAAATAAAAATTATAACATATTTATCTATTTAAAATGACATTTTAAACTAATTTACTTTGAGGGATGAAACATATTTCCATATAAGACTAAAACTACATAATGCTTCTATCTAAATATGCCATGATCATAAAATAGGTAGAATGGATAACCATATCTAAAATGGATAATTCTCACAACCCCAAGGACCACCGTGTTTTATTAAAAGAATGAACCAATTTAACTTAATTAAAATTATAAATATTTATAGAATATATATCTCATTCAAAATCTTTCACAAAAAAACTACCCTATGAAACCCACTAAAAATTAAACTCCAGATAAATAAAATTTTAAAAAACCCTAAACCATACTTTAAAATAGCCAAATCCCCCATTTAAACTACAACATGTCAATAAAAATTGAATCCACCCTCTAATATTTTTACACTCATGGGAAATAAGACAACACAATTCCACAAATTTAGAGTCTCAATTAATCTCTTGATTCACTACACCAAATAATATCACATTAAATCATGAAACTTTTCCAAACTATAATAATCAATCAGCATTTCCTCCTCCCGCCAAATATAATGTCACACACTAATCTGCACACCCAACTAAAGTTTCACAAGACCTATTATATATTGGAAAACCATGTATGGTTTTGAACATTTATTATATGTTACCCATAAATAAATAAATAATTAGGTATATTACAGTCAAATATGAAACCCTAAATGTAGTATGAGTTTTATAGAGATGATAGGGAACACACTACCATACAATAACATTACATTACATACATACAAATAACCAAGTCAAAAAAATCCTCATACCCCAAATCATTATCCCTGCATACATGAAAGCAAATATAAATTACTATTTGACCCAATTTATACTTTTAGTACGTACAGTTCAGAAGAATATATAGTACATGTGATGGTTGGATGTGGTGATATTTATATATATGTGTGTGATCATTAGACTTCTGATCATGTACGTAAATTAAGGAATTATATAATGTGAATCATTACCTTTTATGATAGATAGGTTTCTAGTTTTTCTAATTATATATGTACATTTTCAATTTAATTTTTTATATTCCTAAAGGATTTTTTATTTAATATTGATATATATAAAAGTGTTTTTAAAGATACATAAAAATTATAAGTGCTTGATATTAAACTTTGGGATAGTTTTTTAGGGGTAATAAATTTGATAAACTTTATTAAATCACTATAATCCTTAATTTTTACTAGGCATAATTTCCAAAACAAATATGGGAAATATGATCATAGAAATATTCAGAAATGTATTTGGGATATGGATATTATCTTTGACTGAATCAGTGTTTATAGGAAGATAAAATTTTTCATGATATGTATTGTATAGAGAAATTATGGAAGTTAGTACATATCCAAGAGTTTGAAATATCTGTTAGAATAACATCATAAAAAATACACACACCCCTTTTTTAGAATCTCAATCGAGGTTAGTATATTTAAGAAGGCTTCTAGAATTCATGACAGATCTATGGTTTGTTCAGTTCATGAATGATGATGTTTTTTCATACAAAACTTATTATATTTACAACTCATTTTAAAATGATATTAAATAACAGGGTTACACTTTTGATAATATATTTAAGGGTTCATTTTAATTATGTATAGTTCTCATTGGAATTGACACATTCACTAAGGTAATCATGTCATATTTTTATTTCAATCAGTAATCTTCTTCAACTCTTGAAATTGTTTGATGTGATGTTAATGATTTTATGGGGCCCAATGGTTGTTATGAATTTTTAAATGTAGTATATTTTCATGAGAATGTTTTTATGCTAAGATATATGGTTTTTTGAATCCAAAAATCATGAAAATGAGATATCTATGCTTAAGGTAGTATGATTGTTAAATGATAAATAAACCTCTAACATATATTTGGGATTTCAATGTGGGTGTATTAGGGTTGTTTTTAAAATTTATTATGATTCGAAATTCATAAACAATGATATAGACTATAGACATCAGTTCTCAATATTTTAGAAAAAATGACAATGTTATATTAGTTACTGATAGTGATCCCAGCGGAAGTATGGTGGTGTACATGATAAATTATGGAAATTTTAATTCTATTAAATCCAATGATTAAATAATGAATCAATTGTGTTTTTTTATGAGATTCTTATTTCTGTATATAATGATTTTCAGTCTAATAATAGCAATGAGTTCAACCCGTGTGAGTTTTTTTTCATCAATTGAGTTTCTATAAGTTCCTTTATGACTAAAGAATCATTTTTTATATTTTATTGGAATTTATTGAAGTCTCAGTATCTAGTTTTAGGGTGTATATTAAAGTAACTTATAGGTTAATATTCAATTGACCCATTTTACTGATGTTTTGTTAGGATGGAATGATTCTTAAAAAGACATAAAATTTATTATTTTATTGATGGGTATTGGGGAACCTGTAGAAACTCTTAAGAGTGGAAATATTTTTTGAGATCATGTATTTTTCATTAATTTGTTTCCTAAAGACTGGGAACGAACTTTCGTATCTAGATATTCAAATTAATAAAATATAGATAAATATTAGTGGGTAAATTTTAATTACCATATCGATATGGTTTTTTTTATTTTGATCAATATTTTGAATTTTTAAATGACCAAGGTTCACGATTTAAACAGAGATATAGACCCAGAATTGGAGACGTTGGACACCAATAACATGTATTAATGGGAATGATATGGAAATGATTGGTGTTGGGGATATCATGGAAGAGTAGTACTGGTTGCTAGGATTGGTTGAGGATGCAGTAGGATACTTCTATAGCCTCCAACTAGCCTAGAAACATATAATGGAAAAATGGGACAAAATCCACTTATAACATAAATAGTGGGAAACCTCATCCCTCCCCCTCTTCTTGATCACAAGGATCTGGGACTGACCCCCCTCCCTCTTCATATTTTCCCTTCAATAATGGATGATATTTTTGCAATATTCTAGGAGTTTGAGGTGTGATTATTTCTCTTATGGTCTATATAAGGCCCTAGCCTTAAACCTTACTTAATATTGAATTAAATGAATAATTCACATTGACGATCTATTCAGGTTTAGAGTTTTAGAGAATTAGATCATAAATCATAAATTACATTCCACATTTAAACAAAGTGGTTACATAAATGATAGTACTCCTTTTCCCCATCAACAAAAACAAATTTAAAATAAAACATAGATTCTTTCTTGACACTTCCTTGACACTATCATCATATCATGTACCTTTCCCATGACCTATGAAAAACATTTCAAAAACGTGGGATGAGCATAAAAAGCCCAGTAAGGGTTATAAAAAGTATTGAAAGGAAACATGAATACATATATACTGAAGAATGAGATCATACTTTACCCATAAAGCTTAATCACTTTAACATACCTCATAAAATCATGAATAAATCAGATAAATCATAAGACATAACCGTAACTTGAGGCATTCATAACATTCTTACGTAGGGAGTAACCCTCTTGGTTACGTTTGGAATACCCATCACAGTATATTCCCTAAATCAATTCGGAGAAACCTTAATGTTTAACCCCTTCATGTTACCCAATGCATTGGAGAGCTATAAGAGGTCACCCACCCTTAGTTTATCACGGAACCACTCGTCTTCATAATAATGCCCAAGAACCATAACATAATCGTATCACATAAAACATGCATAAAGTATACATAACATTTCCACTTTTCAATCACAAGATATCCATTCAAAAAATTGATATAAAAATATTATGAAACCCATTTTCAATACCAAAATAAAAGAAAAGTAAAACATTGTATTTATTTTTCGTTTCAAAAAAAGCATGGCTTGTAGAGAAAGCCGAAACTCAAATAATGGTCACGGCGGCGGAGAAGTCGTTGTCGCCGCATACGTATGACAAAAACATTCCCTTTTGTCATTTAGTAAAACAATTTGTATAAAATATATTCCTATCGTGTAAACATAAAAGTCAAAGGGGTTTATACACCGTATAAAATTATGTTGTGTATAAAACATAATATTCCTCAATGAAAGGATATTGAGACGAAGTCCCATACAAAGAGGGTGTCCTTGTATTAAGGATAAATCAAATACATAATTATGTGTGACGAACTAATACACCAAATATAAGTGGATATTAAGTGTAAATCATTCAGAGGACATTCATACATATTCATATAATGACATATTCAAGGAGTACAAGTTTATCCAAAGAATCAAAATTGGGTTAAGAAGTTCCCTTGCATAAATTCGACAGCCTAATGGTGTCACTTCAAAAATGAGAGATAAAAAGGGTATCTCATCACTTGGACATAAAATATACATCAATAAGGATACATAAGAATATATCCCAACATAATAGTATGTGAATTAATAGACATAACAAAAGAGGTCTTTTAAAAAGAGGAGGGTGAAAGGTTCCCTTACCGACATGGGTAACTTTCGAAACATACACCCCGTGAAAGAAGGACAATACAACATTGATGTAAATACTCATAAATGAAAGTATATTACACAATGTGTAAAATAATGGGAAGTACATACACCACTCAAAGGAAATTGTGGAAAATGTAGCATAAATCCCACGGGAATAAAACTGAGATGAAAAATCCCTTACGAAAACTCGGCAGCCTAAGGACGCCACTTAAAACTTACAAAATGGATTGATGAGATCAAATAGGGTCTCTCATTATATTAAAATAATTTTTACAGAAAAATAACATCCCACAACATAACAAAGAGAATCTTGAAGTAAGTGACATAAAGGAGAGTACTTAAAAAGAAAGAGAGAGGTTAGATCTCTTATGAAAATTCGGCAGCCTAACGGTGCCACTCAAAACATCCGAAATGGATTGATGAGAGAGAATAGTGTCTCTCATCATATGAACATAAAAATTTCAGTATGATTAATATAAAATAACATCCCAATCACAATAAATATGAGCTTAAAAGGAATGACATAGAAGAGTGTACTTAAAATGAATGAGAGGAGTATGATCCCTTACCTCAAGTCTGACTTGAATTGTTCGTTTGATTATATTCATGAATAATAAACTTTGGTCAAAAATGAACTTGTTTGAAAAATGATTTCCCATGTAGTTATAAGTAAATAATTTCCAGAATATTATTAATGATTAAAATATCATATATATCCAGTAGATATTCATTTTATACTATTCCATATCATTTGGAGATAAAAAACGAAAACCATCGTTCATGGAGACGGTAGGCCCTACGTACGCATGAACGCTACTTTCATTTATTTCATATTAATGGAATCAAATATAAATGATATATATATATATATTATAATTACAGAATAATATATATGTTATATAGGTCACATATGTTCATTAATTTCACTATTTATACATTCCATGTATTGCATGTACGACTCACATCACTTGAGGGGGAGGTAGTCCACACTTCCTCATATGAAATTATCGCATTTGCACAACATGAAAGGAATAAAGGTATGTTTTAAATGTACAATACATAAGAATATTGAAAACATAAATACCATATATATCATATTTAAAATACAGTGACATCATAATTCCCACCTTTAAAGGTGTTAACAGAATATTGAACAATCATCGTTTCGTGAGGCAGAAAATCGCCAACCACAGAAACAATATGTTCTTTAACAATTAGACGAAGTTATGTGTAAGTTCAGCTCAAATCCTGCACAAAAAAACATCATAGTATTTTTAAGATACTAGTTTTGTTACAAAAAAAAGAATAAAAAGAGTTTATGGGGATGGAGAAACTAAATAAAACATAAGAACACAAGAGAAAACACTACCTTTAAAACGGGTAACTCTCTTTGATTTAAGCTCAATGGTTTCCTTGGAAAGGATTCTGCCCATGGTGAGTCTTTAATGATGAAGAGACAAATGTGGAGAGATGAAATGGGCAGGGGTTGTCCGAGACAAAGGCTTGAGAGGTGTGTGTAAGGTGTTAGAGGTGGGGGCCTTTTATAAGAGGAGAGGTGGGGCACTCTTGGAAAGTAAAGAAATGTTACTTTATTTTAAAAATAGTTTCGTATTTAAA
Organism: Viscum album; assembly: GCA_963277665.1. Lineage (NCBI taxonomy): Eukaryota > Viridiplantae > Streptophyta > Magnoliopsida > Santalales > Viscaceae > Viscum > Viscum album. The sequence continues at coordinate 1,547,179,290 of OY728147.1, forward strand.
AGGTCCCACATTGATATTATTTGAGTATATGGTGATAAGAGTTAGAAATATACCCATCCAATTGGTTTTTGACAGGTTTAGGTCTTAGATTTTACATTATCTTTCCATTTTATTTAAATCGTTAAATAATGAGGTAATCGATGCATCATCATGATGTCATAAATAATTTAATTTATTTAATGTATAAATTTTATAAAAAAATACTATGATGTAGGAAATCTTTTTATCTTTCCAATGACTATTTATAGTCAAAAATATGACTTGTATAAGCCCATGTAAAAATTGTTTTAGTAAAATAACTCATGTTTGTGACATTTTTACTTTAACATTAAATTAAAAGATATTAATGTCATTTTCATTCCAAAGTGGCTCCATGGGGTCCCCAAGTTGACCTATGAATTGTCTTGGTCGTCCATGACACATCAAATAAGGTTAGGACATGTGTCTAGGTAATTTTATATTATTGAAACATTATTCTTACCTTAAATTACACTAATTACCTCTAATCGGGATTAAAAAAATAAAAGTTACTATTCACAAAAAAAATATTTTAATTCCATTGAACAACATTTTACTTCTTAATGACAGCCATGTATGTCAGATTTTGGAAATTCAAAACACAGAGGTGGTAAAATTTCATTTAAACAGAAAATCAGTTTTTATAAGTACCACTTAGTGGTTTCACTATTCATCAAAAATTGAAGTTCTTCAGAAAAATACCAAAAAATCACCCTAAGCTATATTTGATATTCCGAATTCAAAAATTAAGTCTATTTTAAAAAATTCAAACATATAAGTTGCATTAATTAATTTAATAATTAATTACCGCTGTCAGAGAAAATAGCATGTTTTTATGAAACAATAAGTATCAAAAGATTGACACTAGTTTAAGTCCGATTTCAAAGTGAAATTAATTCCAACGACCACAATTTGATTAAATGGTAAAAATATATTCTAATTGAAAATTATAAACAATTCAAAATATATTCTAATCATATAAATAAATTAGATTAAAATGTGGTTTTGAATTAAAATACAACATTTTTCACTATTCATTAAAAATGAACTGTATCGGAAAATTACCTAAAATTTACACAAAGTAAATTATGATGTCCCGATTCTAAAGAAGAATTTTATTTTGTCAAATATAAAACATAAAATTGTAAAAAAGTGGATTTAAAATAGGTTCTCCATCAAAAGGCTGTTAATCGACCTTTTAAAGAATATTATAATGTTTATGCTTAAAAATTGGATTCATTCGCAATTTTAATCCTCTAACATTTATTGTAAATAGTAAAAATATTTTACAAACATATATAATCATTTGTAGTTAGTTATTTTAATTCCCGCCATTACAATGGCTAGGCGTTAACTAACATTTAAAATAATATTATTTTATTATTAAAGTGCAACATAAGATTCCCAAGAAACTCGTTGTTGCGTATTGGGTACGCAATCGAGCATAGTGTCCCCTTTAAAGTAATATTAATATTTTATTCAAAAATATGGATAAATATAAAAATTTCATATTCTTTATTTATGAGGGGTGTTACATCCTTCCCCCCTTTCTAGGAATTGTGTCCTCGCAATTTTAAAATTGGGCTTGGAAACATCCTTGAAAGTCCCACATCGGAACAAGAGTCGGTAAAACAATCACATTAAAATAAAGAAAGATAAGTAAAGAGGTCACCCGAGTTAACCCATACTAGTATTCCATGTAGGAAAACATGGACATGGAGGAGAAAACATAGGGTCATGTTCTGATGGAGAGTGATAGAAACCATGTTTTGGAGAAAGTAAACCACAAGAAAATCACAAACCTGTGATGGGTTAAATGGTATTCGATTCCCCAGTAGGAAAAGTTTATAGACAACATTTTTGTTTTATGTTTCTTTTTATTGAGGAATTTATTCAAAAGGAAACATAATCACTTATAATGTTGACTTCCAACTTTTATTATATTTCTTACACAAACTCATATTTTCTCCAAAAGACGAGTATTTAGGATGACTTGTTCACATTAAGAGTACTATAATCAACTTCTAGAGAATCACCTAGTCCACAAAAAAGAACTATATACATCCCATGTCTTTAGTCTTTAACCAAAATCAAAACCAAAAAGGATAGTACAAAATCAGATAATCCAGAAAAGGATAACCCTTTATAAAAAGAAAATCTATTCTTAATCTCCAAAATTGGTCCAACAAAACCCAAAGTTCAACGAGGATCATTTGATAATCAATTTTTCCATAAAATTCTTCAAAGTAAACCAATCTAATATTGAAACCCAAATATTTTGAGGATTTAGTCACATAGTCTTCCAAGTAAAATCGTAACATTTATCTCCAAACAACATCAGTTGCTCTTAAAGTCTCGTATTGAAAAGTAATTAACCTAATCAAATATCCTCCATGATAGGTGAATAAATTTCCATAGATAACCCGAAATAAAATTACTATTAATTCATAAAATTATCTAACTAAAAATAATCAGTCAAACTAACTAGGGACTTCACGTAGTCTAGTGATTGATGATTAATACCAGTTGCACTTCGTTTGTGGGTTCGATTCCTGCAGCTTTGTCCGACACGATTGGTTGTCACACGGTCTACGTGTTGTCCTTTTTATAAAACTCCAAAAATAACCCTAACATGTTTTAATCTCAATTGTTATTTTATACCTATCATTTTCATCCAATTTCGTTATGATCTCAACATCTTAATTCTTTAAGTCTTATTTCACCACCATAAGATAAAATAAAATGATTCCCAAAACGAATAACATCATACCTTGATCATGGCGTCCACTCGATTTCATCGTCATCTTGCTCACGTAGGTAGAAGTCCCATGCATTACAACAATGATTTTGAGATCCTTCAAAATCATTTGCTTCCTCCATCCAAATACACCTTGTACAACATGGGTCATATGGGTGTTCACAGAAAAACAGTTTTGGAAAATAATCATGTATGTCATATATTTCCAAAACATCTGATAAAACATGATTTCTATAAAATAGTCGGACAGAATTTGAGTTGAAACTTTCTATTATTGGTCTTTTTAAAATACCATATGTATGTGCTGAGAGACTATATTTTAAAAGCAGATATAAATAGGTTGTGCAAGGGTCTCCTTCCTCAGCACCATTTTTAAAATCATAATATGCTTAAAATTCTTGTGATAAGGTAAAATATTTGAAAATACCTTGATAATATGTACCTTTCTTGAAAATATGAGAATATTTTGAAAATGGTATTTGTCTAAATACATCCCTTGATCCACGATGATAACGAGGTATAGTGGAGGTGTTTGATATCTTAAACAACTTCTTGCAAGTGAGATGTATTCTAGAAAAAGTTTCACAATCATCCGAACATGACTTTGCAATAATTATTGCAAGCATGTCATCAGGAAGAGACAAGAATGTCGTTTGAGATCCTTCTCCTTCCATTCATAACAGACTTTACTTGACCTGAAAAAAAAAGTTATAAAACAAGGATTTAACAGAAATAATAGATATAGGGACTAATCATGTGTCTAAAAAAACTCTTAATCCCTAATGTTGTCTAAACCGAACTCTGATACCAACTATAAGGCCCCATCCTTAAACCTTACATAATATTGAATTAAATGGATAATTCACATTGAGGATCTTTTCTGGTTTAGAGTTTTAGAGAATTAGATCATAAATCATGAATTACATTCCACATTTAAAAAAACTGGTTACAAAAAAGATAGTACTCGTTTTCCCCATCAATAGAAACATATTTAAAATAAAACATGGATTCTTTCTTGACACTTCCTTGACACTATCATCATATCATTTACCTTTCCCTTGACCTGTGAAAAACATTTCCAAAACTTTGGATGAGCATAAAAAGCTCAGTAAGGGTTATAAAATGTATGGAAAGGAAACATGAATACATATATACATATGGATGAGATCATACTTTACCCATAAAGAATAATCACTTTAACATACCTCATAAAATCATAAATAAATAATATAATTCATAAAACATAAAGGTAACTTGAGGCATTCATAACATTCATATGTAGGGAGTAACCCTCTTGGTTACGTTTGGAATACCCATCATAGTATATTCTCTAAATCTCTTCGGATAAACCTTAATGTTTAACCCCTTCGTGTTACCCAATGCATTAGAGAGCTATAACGGGCTCACCCGCCCTTAGTTTTTCACGGAACCACCAGTCTTCATAATAATGCCCAAGAACCATAACATCGTCGTATCACATAAAACATGCATAAATGAAACATAACATTTCCACTTTTCAATCACAAGATATAAATACCACACATTGATATAAAAACATTATGAAAACCATTTTCAATACCAAAATAATAGAAAATTAAAACATTGTATTTATTTTTCATTTAAAAAAAAGTATGGCTTGTAGAGGAAGCCGAAACTGAAATAATGGTCACGGCGGCGGAGAAGTCGTTGTCGCCGCATACGTACGAAAAAAACATTCCCTTTTGTCGTTTAGTAAAGCGCTTTGTATAAAAAAGATTCCTTTTGAGTAAACGTAAAAGTCAAAGAGGTCTATACACCGTATAAAATAAAGTTGTGTATAAAACATAATATGACTCAATGAAAGGAGATTGTGACGAAGTCCCAAACAATGACGGTCACCTTGGATTAAGGATAAATCAATTACAAAATTATGTGTGACAAACGAATACACCAAATATAAGTGGATAATACGTGTAAAAAAATCAGAGGAAATTCACACATATTCATAGAATGAAATATTCAAGGAGTACAATTTTATCCCAAAGAATCAAAATTGGGTTAGGAAGTTCCCTTGCAAAAATTCGACAGCCTAATGGTGTCACATAAAAAATGAGAGATAAAAAGGGTATCTCATAACTTGGACATAAAATTAACATCATTAAGTATATATAAGAACATATCCCAACATAATAGTATGTGAATTAAAAGACATAACAAATGAGGTCTTTTAAAAAGAGGAGGGTGAAAGGTTCCCTTATCAACTTGGGTAACTTTCAAAACATACACCCCGTGAAGGAAAGACAATAAAAAATTGATGTAAATAATCCTAAATGAAAGTATATTACACAATGAGTAAAATAATGGGCATTACATACACCACTCAAAGTAAATTGTGGAAAATGTAGCATAAATCCCACGGGAATAAAAGTGAGATGAAAAATCACTTACGAAAACTCGGCAGCCTAACAGCGCCACATAAAACTTACAAAAATGGATTGATGAGATAAAATAGGGTCTCTCATCATATTAAAATAAAGTATACATAAAAATAACATCCCACAACATGACAAAGTGGAGCTTAAAAGAAGTGACATAAAGGAGACTACTTAAAAAGAAAGAGAGAGTTTAGATCTCTTACGAAAATTGGGCAGCCTAACGGTGCCACTCAAAACTTCCAAAATGAATTGATGAGAGAGAATAGGGTCTCTCATCATATTAAAATAAAAATTACAGTTATAGTAATATAAAATAACAATCACATGAAATATTATCTTAAAATGAATGACATAAAAGAGTGTACATAAAAAGAAAGAGAGGAGTAGGATCCCTTACCTCAAGTCCGACTTGTCTTGTTAATTTCTTTATATTACTGAATAATAAACGTTGGTCAATTTATAATTGCCTAAGGACCTCCTTTAAATATTATTATTCAGTTCATATCACATATTATAATGTTATAAAAATTGTTTAATAATGTTAGTTCATATCAGACGTCTTTGTCGATGTTTGGTACATGGGTCAAAAATGAACGTGTTTGAAAAATGATTGCCCATGTAGTTATAATTAAATGATTTCCAGAATAGTATAATGATTAAAATATCATATATATCTAGTACATATTCCTTTTATACTATTCCATATCATTTGGAGATAAAATACGAAAAGAACCGATCATGGAGACGGTAGGCCGTACGTACACATGAACGCCACTTTCATTTTGTTATCATATTAATGGAATTAAAAATAAATTATATATATATATATTATAATTCCATTATGATATATATGTTATATAGGTCTCATATGTTCAATAATTTTATTCTTTATACATTCCATGTATTGCATGTACGAGTCACATCACTTGAGGGGGCGGTAGTCCACACTTCCTCATATGAAATTATCGCATTTGCACAACATGAAAAGAATAAAGGTATGTTTTAAATGTAAAATGGATAAGAATATTGTAAACATAAATACCATATATATCATATATAAAATACAGTGACATCATAATCACCACCTTTAAAGGTGTTAATATAATATTGAACAATCATCGTCTCGTGAGACAGAAAATCGCCAACCACAGAAACAGTATGTTCTTTAACCATTAGACGAAGGTGTGTGTAAGTGTAGCTCGAATCCTTAACATAAAAAAAATCCTAGTATATTGAAGATACTGGTGTTGTTACAAAAGAAAAGAATAAAAAGAGTTTATGGGGGTTTTAGAAACAAAATAAAACATAAGAACACAAGAGAAAACGCTACCTTTAAAACGGGTAACTCTCTTTGATTTAAGCTCAAAGGCTTCCTTTGAAAGAATTATGCCCAAGGTGAGGATTCAATGATGAAAAGAGGGATGTGGAGAGATGCAATGGGAAGGGGTAGGCCGAGCCAAATGCTTGAGAGGTGTGTTTAAGGTGGTAGAGGTGAGGGCCTTTTATAAGAGGAGAGGAGTGGCACTCTTGGAAAGTAAAGAAATGTTACTTTATTTTAAAAAGGGGTTCAGATTTAAAAGGTCCCAAATTGATATAATTAGAGGATAAGGTGATAAGGGTTCAAAATATACCCAACCAATAGGTTTCTGACAAGTTTAGTTCTTAGATTTTACATTCTCTTTCCATTTTATTTAAATCATTAAATAATGAGGTAATCGATGCATCATCATGATGTCATAAATAATTTAATTTATTTAATGTCTAAAAATTATAAAAAAAATACTATGATGTATGAAATCATTTTATCTTTACAATGAATATTTATATTCAAATATATGACTTGTATAACCCCATTTAAAATTATATTAGTAAAATAACTCATGTTTGTGACATTTTTACTTTAACATTAAATTAAAACATATTAAAGTCATTTTCCTTCCAAAGTGGCTCCATGGGGTCCCCAATTTGACCCATGGATTGTCTTTTTCGGACATGACACATCTAATAAGGGTAGAACATGTTTCTAGGTCATTTTATGTTATTAAAACATTATTCTTACCATAAATTGCACTAATTACCTCTAATCGTGATTAAAAACTTAAAAGTTACTATTCACCAAAAAAAATATTTTAATTCCATTGAACCACATTTTACTTCTTAATGAAAACCATGAATGTCGAATTTTTGAAATTCAAAACACAGAGTGGTAAAATTTCATTTAAACGGAAAATCAGTTTTTATAAGTACCACTTAGTGGTTTCACTATTCATCAAAAATTAAAGTTCTTCCGAAAAATACCAAAACATCCCCCTAAGCTATATTTGATATTCCGAATTCAAAAATGAAGTCTATTTTAAAAAATTCAAAACATATAAGTTTCACTAATTAATTTAATAATTAATTCCCGATTTCAGAGCAAATAGCGTGTTTTTATGAAACAATAAGTATCAAAAGATTGACACTAGTTTAAATCCGATTTCAAAGTGAAATTAATTCCAATGACCAAAATTGAATTAAATGGTAAAAATATATTCTAATTGAACATTAAAACCAATTAAAAATATAATCTAATCATATAAATAAATTATATTAACAAGTGGTTTTGAATTAAAATACAACATTTTTCACTATTCATTAAAAAATGAACTTTATCAGAAAAATACCAAAAAATTACACAAAGAAAATTTTGATGTACCGATTCTAAAGAAGAATTTTATTTTGTCGAATATAACACATTAAATTGTTAAAAAGTGTATTTAAAAGAGGTTCGCCATCAAAAGGCGTTTAATCGACCTTTTAAAGAATATTAGAATGTTTATTCTTAAAAATTGGATTCATTCGCATTTTTAATCCTATAACATTTATTGTAAAGAGTAAAAATATTTGACAAACATATATAATCATTTGTAGTTAGTTCTTTTCATTCCCGCCATTACAACGGCTAGGCATTAACTACCATTTAAAATAATATTATTTTATTTTTAAAGTGCAACGTTAGATTCCAAAGAAACTCGTTGTTGCGTATTGGGTACGCCATCGAGCATAGCGTCCCCTTTAAATTAATATTAATATTTTATTCAAAAATATGTATAAATATAAAAATGTCATATTCTTTATTTACCGAGGGTGTTACAGTCTATTTCTACCATTTCCTTCATTCTTAATTATTTCTCTACCCATGTATTTATTGATTTGAGGTGGATTTAACTGGATCAAGTTAGTACTAGTCGAGCATAAAAGGACCTTAATTCTACTTTCAATGAGGGAAACTCATAATAAAAACTACATTTTGTTTCTTGGAATTTTTTTGAAGGGAATTTTTATAATGAATTTTCATAGGGTTTTCATTGGTTTTAAATTTAGTTAATTTTTTAAAACATATTGATGGACAGATCATTCATTAGGGATATTTTAGGAACATTAGAATGGTCCTTCTACTTGCATTGTTAACACTTGGGTTAGACGAGGCCTCATAGTTGGTATTTAATTATTTTTAGTAAGAAAAATAAATTTAAAATTATATTTAAAATTCATGAATTAAATTTTATTTTGGTTCTAATATTATAGTTTTGTATTTTGTTTCAAAGGGAATGGTTCTCAGGTGGATAGATAAAAATATTTGGTCCTTGTGTGGGATTGGGTTGAAAATGGGGGGCTATCAGGTGGTGTTTTAAAATGGATCAATTCTTCATGGGATTTTGGTTGTATATATAATTTCCATTTGGTATTTATGATTTTTTAAGCAATATGTGATGTGCAATTTCACCAATGAGGGTTTCATCATGTTTTGATTATATGAATTTATAATTATTAATTTAAAAATTTTCATAACATTAAATTAAATACCACATACTTTGTAAGTATCTATTCCACTAGGTTCCTTGAGCACTAGTATATGTCTTGGTCACTAATTATTGGTACCATAACATTGATTTTTCCATTGTAACAATTAGACCCCCCCCCCCTTTGGGGGTGAGGCCTCACAATGAGAGAAACAATGGCCCTTTAATAGTATCCAAATATTCCTCTAGGTGTAGGAATGTAAACTAGGGATTTTGGTCCGGAGTAGGTTATATGTGTCCCTAATATAGGTACCCATGGGCCATCATGATAATGTAACTAGATGACTGAGTTTTTGTCGGACTTTATAATATTTAGGGATCCCTTGGAAACCTTAAATTCAATGGATCTCAAAATTAAATTAGGGTCAAGGGTTCCTAAAAATTATCATAATATTATCAATATAGATATTCCATGGTCGAGATATAATTTGTTGGGTGTGTGGACCAACCTGTAATGACCATGTAAATTAAATGTGTCCCCGATCCATCACCATATATTTTTTCTAGTATTGCTCACCCTATTAGGATTATGATGTTATATACTGTATGTAATTTCATAGAAATGTGATTCCCTCATGTTATGTTAGTTGATGCAATATTTGAGATTACGAGCAAGGACACCATGTAGGGAATATCTACTTATATATTGATCAATATTACCCAATGAGGTTTCCTAAATCTTATTTGGACATTTATGGGTGTATGAGACATGGGTTGAGTTAGTTATAGGATACACCTTAGAACCCATGGATTTCAAATGTATTTTTGTTTGCTGACGGTGATTATGTGTCTAGGAATTTAGTGAACCCCTTTTTGTAAATTTTTTTAAATTATATGGAAATCCCCAAAGTGATTTTTTTGACAATATTAGAATATATCTTAGAGTCAGATGTTATGTCATATGGAATAAACCCTAATGGTGGTTATGATACATATGAAAAATATCCATGGTTTGGTCTTTGAATGGATTGGAAAACACCCCATGTAGGGTCGTGTTTGATAGTAATGAAATGTACTCTGGTAGTGAGGTTTGTGATACTACTAATGGGATTCCATGTATTTGGAGTTAGCATTATACTGGTTTTTGATAGAGCACATGTCCCCTATCATGCTAGATATTGGGTATTGTGGGGTCCTGGGAAATAATGCTTGAGTCTCCTACATTAAAGGGGAATACATATGCATTATAATTGTGTACTTTGATGGAGCATTATTTGGGTTGTTGTTCTAGGATGCTACATTCCCTAGTTTGATATCTTGTAAACTCGGGTGAGTTTATCCTCTATGTCATTATCACTATATAAAAAGGTGAATGAACCTATAGTAATTATTATGGTTTTAATAGTCATCATGACATGATCAAAGACACAATGGATCTATTGAAGTAGGTATGGCCAATCAAGATCACGATCCAATGGATTCATGGTGTTTACTAATTATATTTTCAATGGTTATATATTATTCATAGAATTTCACATGCACATATCACATATTTTACAACATGTATAGGACTATTTCCATTTTAAACCACTGTGTTTAGTACTCACACACTAATCAAGACATTGTTTCATGTGGGAACCAGATCATTCATCACATTTTATAGGCCCAGGTTAGGTTGAGGCTTGGTTTTTTGACCAGCATATAGAATCATAGAGGGGCTTTGGATATTGATATAAGGTGTGGTGAAAATATTATAATGGAGCTTCATTTTTTAATCATTATTTATTCATATATATATTTATATATTTAAATAGTATTATAGTGGATATATCATGTAATATAACATGACCATTCGAATATGTATATGTATATGTATATGTATATATACTTCTATTTGTAATAAATTTTTCTTATTTATCACCCCCTTACATGGATAGATGATGGTTGGTTATTTTATATTTTCTTACATTATCTAATAAGGGGGCATAGTCTCCTCATAGTACCACCATATATTCCATATACTATTTTCAAGAATATGAAATATTGGGACACATATTGGATGTCATGTAGACCCCCTAGTCTGGTAAATATTCATAGTGAACTAGTTCGAGACATTACAAATTGGTTTTTGAGATTTTTTTCGTTTTGATGAATTTTATGATATGATAGTAAGGAGGTATAAAAATGTGTTATAAATTTTTATTTAAATTAGACTATTGCATCCTGAACACCTTTTCTGGTATGATTTTTGAGTTACAAAGGGTTTCTGATTTCAGTTCTTTGGGTTTCTTATTATAGTTATACAATTTTTAATTTATGTGATGTACATGGTGTTGGATATATGATTTCATAACTAATGTGATGTTTATCAATTCTAGAAGAGGAATGAATTTTACAATTTTCAACAATATCTCATACTTAGTTTTCACAGATATGTTCTTAATGGAATTCTTCTATAATATACTACCTTTTATATATACTTATCTTCATTATTGGAAGGTAGTGTGGATATATAGTAAGACATTTGATAATGATGATGATGATGGGTTGGTAACCCATGTGTATGGGAGGACTAGTGATCTTCAGTATGTCCAAATAAAAATTCAGTGACCTTGAAAAGGATATGATCAATAAGATTTTTTAATTACTTAATGTTTCAATAATATTTAAAATATAGTTTTACTTTTTAACATGGAAGAAAATTATAATTATCTAACAATTTGAATAATAATTTATAGATAAAAATCATTATTGTGTGATTCTAACCAAAAACCAAATACATTCTCTACTAATTTTTTACTCATGGGATATATGACCACACAGTTCCTCAAATTTAGTGTCTCCATTAATATCATGATTCACCAAAACATATAATCCCACATTAAATCAAAAAAAATTTCCAAAACTATAATAATAAATCAATATTGACTACCCACACCATATATAATTTCAAAAAATAATCAAAAAACCCTGCTAAATCGTCCCATGACCTATTATAGGGTTGAAACCCCTCTATGGTTTCAAACACTAGTTATATGCCACGAAAAAAGAAATAAAGAATTATGTATATTATAATCGAACATGAAACCCTACATGTGGTATGACTTCCATGGAGTATAAAGGGATAACTCTACCACACAAGAGCACAAAACGCCACACCTATGAATACCCAGGTTAAATAAATAGTAATACACCAACACATTATCCAAACATGCCTAAAAACAAATATAAATTACATCTCAACATATTTATTCTTTTATTATGCATGGTTCAGAAGAATATATATTACATTTTATGGTTGGTTAGGGTGAGTGGTAGATATATAGGATTATTTTCTTTTTGATTAAGTACATAACGACTAATATACTTTTAATCATTACCATTTATGATAGGTAGGTTACTATTTTGTACAATCTTGTTTCTGCATTTTTATTTTTAATTTTTTTTAAACCGATAGGATGATTTGTTATTCATGATATGCATACTGGTGTTTATAAAAATCCATATTGATTATATTTAATCGATATTAATCATTTGAATAATGATTTTGGGGCAATCAATCTAATAAACCTTATTAAATATCAATAATTCTTTATTTTTAGTGGACATAATTTCAAAAATATAATGGTTATTAAGATCCAATAAATATTCAAAAATGTATTTTGGATAAGCATATTATTTTTGACATAATTACTATTTATAGAAAGACACAACTATCCTTTGTAGACATTGTATTGAGAAATGATTCATGTTATTATATATCAAATATATAGAAATATGTGTTATAATATAAACCTAAAAGAATATCAACTACCAATTTTTAGAATATATATCAAAATAGTATATTCAAGAAGGTTTCTAGAATTTATGAACGTTTTATAGTTTGTTCAATCCATGAATTATGATTTTTTTCATTTAAAAATGATTATATGTCAGCATAATTTTACAATGATATTAACTAAAAAGGCATGATATTTTGAAATTGACTACGGTTTTCATTTAAATTATGTATAGTACTCCTTGGAATTTACAAATTCACTATTGTAATCATGTCATATTTTTATGACAATAAAAAATATTCTTCAACTCTTGACATTCTGTGAAGTGCTGTTAGATATTTCACATGCCAAAAAGGTGGTTATGAATATCTAAAGGTAGTATAGTGTCCTGAGGAGTTTTTTTATGCCTTGTAAAATGATTTTTTAAATCGAAGCATCATGAAAATGAGTTATCTGAGCTTAAGGTTGTATGAGCGTGAAATGATATATAACCCTATAATATACTAATGATTTTTTTATGTGGGGTTATTTGGTTTATTTTCAAAATTTATTATGATTTTAAATTCTTAAATAGTAATACAGACTATAGTCATCAGTGCTCAATATTTTAGTAAAAGAGAAAATCTTATATTATGCAGAAATAGTGATCACTAAGGAAGTATATTAGTGTACAAGATAAATTAGAGAAATATTAATTCTATTAAATAAAAAGATGAAAAGATTAATCAAGTTTTAATTTTAATTAGATGTTTAAATGTGAATGTTAGAATTTTTTGTCTAAAAAATAATAATGTGTTCAGCTTGAGTGTGTCTTTTATCATTAGTTGAGTTTTTGTAAGATCCATTTTGATTAAATCATATTTTTTTATATTTTGATTGAATTTATAGATATATATCATTTTATTTTGATTCTATCCAAGCATTTTATCCACCCTCTGCAAATTTTACACTCATGGGATATAAAACCACACAATTCCCCAAATTTTGAGTCTCTATTAATCTAATGATACACCACATCAAAAAATCACCCATTAAATTAAAAACAATTTCCAAACTATAATAATCAATAAATATTACCTCCTCATACCATATATAATGTCAAACAATAATCCACATGACCCAATAAAGATTCACAAGACCAATTATATGGTTGGAAACCCTCTATGGTTTCAAAAAATAATTATATGTAACTTGAAAAAAAATAAAAAATAAGGTATATTACACTCACACATGAAACCCTACATGTTTTATGTCAAATACATGAAATATTTTAAAGGTATTATTTATTTATTTTTCAATCTTTCTTGGTTTTTGGGGTTTCCCAAACATTAATGGAGGAATGGGTGAGTTTTCATGAATTGGGCCAAACCGCGAGCCCATTTCAAGATTTAAAAATTATTTTTTTCTTCTATAACTTTTTCATTTTTTAATATTTTCCACCCATTACAATTCCAAAATGGCCTTTCGTGACATGTTAGAACCACCATTGAAATTTGGAGCCTTTAGAAATCCATAACCAAGGTGTATATGGGTTTTTATTAAAGGGATTGGGCCTGCCCAGAAGCTCGATTACATTTTTAATAATATAATTTGTTTACATAATAAAATATTCAATTTTTTGGATTTTTCGGTGATTCAATGCCTCGCCCAAGCCCTATAAAACTATCCAGGTGCCCAATTTCCTCCCACTTACTTTGGAGCTCTTATGCATCACGATTGAGTGCAGGTCATCTTAGGGTTTCTAAAATAGTCCATATTTTTTTAGGTATGTTATTTTCATCATAACTCTCCCATTCTTACTATTTTTCCTCCATTTTAATTTCTAAATGACCTACTAATTCTTATTAACACCATCCATGAATTTTGTCTATTTTAAATTTCATATTCTGCTGTATTTTGAGAGATTCGTTCAAGATCCATCAAGTATGTTAGTCCATTTAATTCCTCTTTCAAATTACATAAGGATTGATTCGATTTGATTTGGGCTTATTTAATTTTTCTTGAAGTACCAAATGACCATGGTGTAGGGTTTTGAAACTAGGGTTTATCCATGGGTCTTATTGGTCAATTATTGTGGTTTTAGGTTTGTTCTAAGTCCCTCATGGTGCGGTAGTGGTTCAACTTGATTTCTGCATGGTGATTCAAGAGTCTTCATTACATTGGTAGGTGATTCCAATGTTTATTGAATCTCTATTGTTGTAATGATGTTTTTATGATATCTTCATGTCTATTTAATTTTATTAATGTGGAAAATATGAGTTTTAGTGTTGTTTGTATTGCATGTGAAATTTTAATGCCAATTTCATGTGAAATTTGGGGGTTTTATATAAATATTTTGTTAGTCCACTAAGGTATGTCCTATAATTATTTATTTGACATTATTGAACTATATTAGGTCTGAAAATAATGTTTTAAATGTTTATATCGTTGGGTTGTTGCTGAAAAATTGCTTTTGGGTCACATTTGTCAAAAAATGATTTTGGAGTAGCAATTTGGTGTTTGGTTAGGTTATTTACATGGATATTCTATGTGATGCTTATTGGGGGTTGTTTTATAACTCATATAATGTGTTTAAATAAATGTTTAAGGTTTTGTGAATTTTGATTTTATTAATGTCCATATTAACATGATGTTTATGTGGGGATTTTAATGAGTTTTGGGTGCAAAACAAGGAAAGCTTCAGAGAAGTTGTTTTTATTGAAACTCAAAGTGTTTTTTTTTGTTCTAAATGATATAAAACGTGTGTAGCTACTATAATGGGTGTATGTTACCATTAGTGGGGTTTTACATGAAAATCGGTATATTTTGAATACTGAAATTGTTTGATCACAATGGGGGAAGCCCGCGTACCTAGGTGGGGGATGTGTACTAGTACGGCTAGTGGACCGAATGGGATTTGTCTCTCTTTCACCTAGAATTTGGATAAAGACAACTATAACCAAACTATGTGAGTGATTATTGTGGAAAACTTGGTTATGTGTATGTTCCCTACTAGTGTCTTGTGCATGAGAATGGATTTTACTATGGTTACTTTACAGCGAGGTATAAGGTACCTAGGGCCCGAGATTATCTACTGCCTAGGGGTGTTCCTGATTTTTTTGCTCATTGTGTTTTTGTTATTTTTTCTTTTATTATGGTGTTTTTGGATGTAATTTATAGTAGCTAACATTTCTATTTTATTTTGTGAACATTCTGAAAATTTTAGCATGAAATTTTTTTTCAATTGAAAGTGTCATTTCATGCAATTTATCACTAATTTTCCTTACGTATTAAAACTCCATGAATTCTCAAATTGTATTTATCCATATTTTGAATTATTGTGTGGTATACTATTGGTTTTAGTCTCAAACCCAAATTACACCCCTTTGAAGTAAGTAGAATTTATTATGCTTGACTCGGGTAAAAGGAAGGCACTAGGTGATGGAAGTTCAAGGTGTTAGTTCACATCCTTGATGCAGAGTTGTGGAGATGACTTATGGGTGATGACCCCTTGTTGTGTGGATTCCATGGAGATGTCCTTCTATTTTATTTATTTGTATTTGGACCACTTTTATTGTCTTTAAACAAATGTATTCAGTTCTGGTTTTTTTAAGAATTTTTTTGACCGAAAATTTTAGATTTATATTATGTATTGTTTTTAATGTTTTATTCTTTCATACTCGGGTAAATCATTCCCAAATCTAAATTAATGCTACCTGGGCACTTGTACCATCCCATGAGGATAGGGAACACCCTTCAGGCCTTGTCACAGGCTGGGTTTGTGTTGGTATTTGTGGTGACCAGATTCGGTTCGTGAAAAAATGATATCAAAGGAAGGATAATGTTTTTGAGTTATATAGCTATTTTGGGATTAGTATATGATTGAAAAGATCTAGTAATATTGGGGATTGAGGTTTTAGTTGTGAGTTTGGTGTCTATCCCACACCTCTCATGGAATACATTGAGTCACTAGGGGATGTTGGAATTTACAGATTGACATTACTTCCAGGTGAGACATGTGGGCTGCAGACCACACGTGGACATCGGGCAGATTTGGAGTAGATGTTTATTTTATTACTAGAATGTGTTTGGATTATTTATATTTGTTTTTTTGATTAAAATTTTCATAATTTTGGTATTGATTATTGTTTTGTGAATGTTTTATTTCGTATCAACATGCCTCCCTGGAAAGCTCCCACGCACCCACGGGAGGAAGCCGGAGAGAGTTCTCACACACTGATTTATCATAGGCTAGGGAAGGTTGTGGTCCAGGCTATCCATGCTCTGGGGTAGGGATTGAATCCTGCACTTATTCCTTCTAGGGTAGAAGAGATGGGTCCAAGAAAATATAAAGCTCAATATTTTCTTAAAAACAAGCCTCCTACCTTCTAGGTAGCTAAGAACCCTAGGAAGCAGAGGAATGGCTCAGAAGGATTGATCATACGTTTGAGTTCCTAGAAAACCCCTAGGAGATCAGGTAGAAGTGTGCATCCTTTCTGCTAGAGGGTCCTAGGAATTAGTGGTGGGAGTCAGTGCTTCAGATAGGGAAGAATGAGCAGATGTGCTGGGGAGATTTCAAGGTCGTCTTCAATGAACAGTACATCCATGAGGTCTTGGCTTATGCTAGGTATAGAGAGTTCATGGACCTTGTTTAGGGGATATATCTTCGAGGTAACATACATATGCTTTTGCTTAGTTGGTTTGGTATGCTCTAGAAATCATCTCTAATGGGCAGGGGAAGGCCCATATTTTGTAGAAAGGCTTGCGACCAGAGATATATTCCCAGGTGTTCTTGTTTATACTGAGGACATATGCTGAGGTCGTTCATCGAGTGTGCATAGTGGAGATTTAATGGAAAGGCGGGGATGGTTTCTCTAGTATAGTATCAACAATGGGAAGTGGAAACTCCTCAGAGAAGAAAAGGAATCAGGAGGATCATGTGATGAAAGGGGGTGGCAGTTCAGGCCACTCTTCCAAGAAGTTTTCATTTGTGGCTTCTGATATGAGATCGGTCATGTGATACAAGTGTTGGAAGCCCAGCAAAATCCGACACACATTTACACTTCCTTCGAATCCTTTTTACCAGCGTGGATGTATGGGGAATTTATAGTGCTTCTACGGTGTGGCGTGTCACTTCTGAGTGGGGCAGGGTCGGTGGCTTCAAGAGGAGTGCCATCACAGTCCTCGTTGTCAAGGACTATGGGATATCAATTTGGCAGTTGTGTTGGTAGGGTTGGGTCATTTTCTAGGAAGATAGAATTCAGGGCACAACCCTAGACTAGTGGTCTTCCTCAGTTAGAGACTGGACATCTCCATGTAGTGGATCAGGCACCAGCAGGATCAGAGGTGAGACCGTCGACAGTTCGAGGTACTGTTCTGATCGCATCTTCTATTGCTGCTTCCCTTTTTGATACTAGACACTCTGTTTCATAAATTTATGCCAGTTTTATGTACATTTAGAATTTTCAAACTGTTTTAATGTCTTTCACGATGGAGTTCGCGACACCGCTAGGAAAGAAGATGGAGCAGGGCCTCAGGATCCCCTCTTGTGCGCTTTCTGTGTCAGGGGTTGAGATGGAGTGGGGCCTCCTGGTTCTAAATATAGAAATATTTGACATAATACATGGAATGTATTATCTAGTAAACTTCCAAGAACATATATATTTCTTGAGGAAATGAGTGAGTTTCACAGCACCTTATGGGAGTTGTAAGGTTTTTTTGGGGAGAATAGGATCCTTGGTCAGGTCGTGCAGGACATCAACTCCTAGAATTGGGAAGTGTTACTTTCCAGTTATCATCGATCATTCTAGAGGATGATGGTATTTACCCTGGAGGTGCACTACCTCATGTAGTGAATGTGTTTCTAGAGGTATTCATAGACGACTTCTCATGTTTGACCCCAGAGCGGTAAGTGGAGTTTTCGATTGATCTGGAACCCGGAACAAGCCGATATCTCTTCCCTCTTATCTCATGGACCCCACTGAGTTGAAGAAATTATAGATACATATGAATAACTTATAATCTAAAAGATTCATTCACTCGAGCATCTCTCCTTAGGCTGATCCTGTGTTGTTCATTAAAAAGGCTGACAGATCCCTCAGGTTGTGAATTGACTACCGGAAGCAGAATAAGGTAACAATTATTAAAAAACAACCTTTTCCTTAATAGATTATTTGTTTGATCAGTTTAAGGGGTTGAGGTGGTTCTCAAAAATAGACTTATGTTTGGGCTATCACCCACTTTGTGTGAAGGAGTCGTATATCCCTAGGACAACCTTATGAAGTAGGTATATTCACTTTGAGTATTTATTCATGCCCTCTAGATTGACCAATTCTCCAGCAATGTTTATCGAACTCATTAATAGTGTGTTCTATTGATATCTCAATTCATTCATTGTGGTATTAGAGGATGAAATTATAGTGTACTCTGGCTCTGAGGAGGAACATGAATATCACTTGAGGATCGTCTTGGGAACTTTTTGGGATCACCGCCTCCATAAAAATTTATCAAAGTGGACTCTCTGAATTATGGGAGTGTGATTTCTGGGGCATGTGATCTCTGAGTAGGGGGTTTTAGTGGACCCCCTAAAAATTAGTGCAATTATGTCATGAATGCAGCCGAATAATGTGTTCGAGATCAGGAGTTTCTTTGGTCTAGTTTGTTATTACAAAAGATTCATTCGGGATTTTTCTCGGATTACTTCACCGATGACCGCACTCACCCCGAAAGGGGTGAAGTTTTTATGCGATCTAGAATATTAGGCATCATTTGAGGAGATGAAGAGGCAGTTGGCTAATTCCCATGTACTGATTTTTCCATAGGTTGGATAGGGATATGTGGTTTATTGTGATGCTTTAGGTATGGGTCTTGGGTGCATTTATATACAGGATGATCATGTGGGGGCATATGGATATCAACAACTCCGACCACACAAAAAGAACTACCCGACCCATGAATTGGAGTTGGAAACAGTGATGCATGCTTTGAAGACTTGGAATCACTACCTCTTTGGGGAGAAGTTTGTGTTTTACTCTACTCACAAAAGCTTGCCCTATATCTTCTTGTAGAAGGACCTTAACTCGGGGTAACATCATTGGATCGAGTACATGCAGGGGTTCGAATTTGAAATTGTCTATTCACCATGAAAGGGTATCATGGTGATTGATTCTTTGAGTATATGAGTTCCAGTGTAGGCTTTGAGGAAGTCCAGTGATGAGTGGATATTGATGGGGCTCTTTTCCTAGATGCATGTGGAGACCAAAGAACATAGTGGAGGGGAATTCATGGCGAACGTCTAGCTGACTCCTTCTCTATTGGAGTTGATTCAGTGGGAACATCCTGGTGATGAGCTTTCTCAGTAGTTGATGTAGTTTCTTCATGGTGGGGAGACATCCTCTGATGGGTCATCGTCTCTCGAGGGTATCTTGTGCTTCAAGGGATGTTCAGTAGTGTTGTTATCTCTACAGAAGGCATTTATGGAGGACATCCACCAGTCTCAGTGGGCTGTCTATCTGGGAGCCACCAAGATGTATTATGATGTTTGTCGGTAGTTCTGGTGGCCTGGAATGAGACGAGACATAGCAGATTTTGTGTTGAGATGCTACACATTCCAGCAGGTGAAAGAAGAGCATCAAAGGCCCTCTGGTTTGCTCTAGCAATTACCCATTCCTACCTGGATGTGGGAAGAGGTTTTCATGGACTTAATTATTGGGTTTCCTCTTACACCACGAGGGAAGAATTCCATTTGGGTGGTGACTGATCATCTGACCAAATCAACCCACTTCATTTCGATCAGAGATACATCTAAAGTGGATGAGTTGGTCTGTTTGTATCTTCGAGAGGTGGTGAGACTCCATGTAATTCCATTAGCAGTTGTCTTAGATAGAGACTCATGTTTCCCTACTCAATTCTGGAAAGGCCTTCAGAAGTCCTTGGGTGTCGAATTAAGATGAGCACATTGTACCATCGTCAGATAGATGGTCAGAAAGTTCAGGCGAATCATATTTTGGAGGAGATGCTCCATTCATGTGTCCTAGACATTGGAGGTTCATGGGATATCCATTTGGGGCTGGATGAGATTGATTATAATAATAGTTACCAATCATCGATTGAACTGGCTCCTTTTGAGGTGCTCTATGGTCAACCTTTTCTGTCCCCCCTGTGTTGGGCTGAGGAAGGTGAGGCTTAACTGTTGGTGCCGAGCCTTGGGCCTAAGACTTCGGAGAAGCACACATTTATCATGAAATGCTTGATGAAAGCTCAAAGTCGTCATAAATCTTATTCTGATCCGAGGTGTCGAGACCTGGACGTTTTCATGGGTGACATGGTATTCTTGAAAATGGCCCCTCGTCTGGGCCATCGTCGATTGGAGAAGAAAGGGAAGATGACACCACGATATATTGTCCCTTTTGAGATCACTGACCATATTGAAAAGGTGGAATATAGGTTTTCCTTACCATCTCATTTTACATCCATCCATGACATCTTCCATGTCTACAAATTGATGAAATACAACTCAGATCTGTCCCATATGCTGAGTTGGGAAAAACTGGAAATAGATACTGACTTGTCAGTTTTTGAGCGGCCTGTGCAAATAGTGGACTCCCAAGAGAAGATGCTTTGAGGGAATTCTATTCCTCTGGTCTGGGTTTTTTTGGTAGCATGGTAATGATACACATGAGACATTGGAGCGAAAGTCATGGGTTGAGGAAGAGTATCTATTCCTGTTCTCCGATCGAGCTTCATGTTCACTTTCCGAGATATAAAAATTTCATGTTGGGTAGAATTGTTACATACATGACATATTTTAAATGTATGTTTCATTTATTTTTCATTCATGATTTTTATTTGGGGTTTCCCCGGCTTTTATGGAGGAATGGGTGAGTTTTCGTAAATTGGGCCAAACCATGAGCTCAATTCCATATTTTAAAATAAAATTTTATTCTTTTCTAAATTTTTTATTTTTTGACATGTGTCACACATTACAAATAATAAATGTCCTCCCATGACATATTAACACCACCATTTCAATTTGGAGCCTTTATAAATTGATAACCAAGGTGTATATTGGTTTTTATTGAATGGATTGGGCCTGCCCAGAAGCCCAATTCCAGTTTTACAAATCAAATTTGTTTAATTAATAATGTATTCAATTTTAAAGTATTTTCAGTTATTCCAAGCATCACACAAGACCATTGAACCCAAACGTGTGCCCAATATCCTCCTGCCCGCTTTGGAGCTCATATCGATCACGATAGAGTGCATAACATCTTAGTGTTTCTAAAATATGCCAGATTTATGGAGGTATGTTCTTTCCATCATTACAATCTCAATTATTACTATTTTCCTCCATTAAAGTTCCTAAATGATCTAATCATCCTTTTTCTATCCACCCATGAATTGTGGATATTTTCAATTTCATATTATGGTGGATTTAGAGAGATTCCTTCATAATCCACTAAGTAAGTTAGCCCATTTCATTCCTCTTTCAAATTTCTTAGGCTTTCATTAAATTTGATTTGGGATTATTCCGTTTTTATTGAATTAACAAATTTTCATGGGGTGGGGTTTTGATCCTAGGGTTTAACCATGGATTTTATTGGTCAATTATTGGGGTTTTAGGTCTGTTCTACGTCTGTCTTGCTGCGGTGGTGGTGCGACTTGATTTCAGCACGGTGATTCAATGGTTTTCATTACATTCTTAGGTTATTCAAATAATTATGAAGTCTCTGTGATTATAATGATGTTTTTATGATATTTTCATACCTATTTCATTTTATTAATGGTGCAAAAATGTGTTTTAGGGATGTTTGTTTTGCAAGTGAAATTTTAATTCCAATTTCATGTGAAATTTGGGGGTTTTCATATAAATCTTTTTTTTGGATCATTAAGGGATGACCTATAATTATTTAATCGATTTTATTGAATATTATTATAGATAAAAATAATGATTTCGATGTTCTTCTCCTTTGTTTGTTGCTGGAAAATTGGTTTTGGGTCACGTTTGTCAAGAAAATATTTTTCTATTAGCAATTTGGTGTTGAATTAGGTTATTTACTTGGCTATTCTATGTGATGCTTATTGGGGTTGTTTTATAACTCATGTAATGGGTTTAGAGAAATTTTTACGGTTTTTTGAATTCTTTTTTGTTTAATGTGAGTATGAAGATGATGTTAAACTGATGTTTTCAAAGATTTTTGGGTGCAAAACAAAGAAATATTTAGAGAAGTTGTTTTTATTAAATCTCAAAGTCTTTTGTTCTGTGTAATAAATGGTAGAAAATGAGATTAGAAACATTAATTGGTGTATGTTTCCATTAGTGGTGTTTTACATGAAAATTGATATGTTCTGAATGCTAAAATTGTTTAATCATATAGGGGGAATCCTGAGTACCTAGGTGGGTCATATATGTACTAGTACGACAAGTGGACTAGATGGGATTTGTCCCTACTTCACCTAGAATTTGGATAAATACAACTCTAACTAAACTATGTAGACATTGCTTGGGGATTACTAGGTTATGTTTATGTTCCGTACTAGGGTCTCATGTATGAGAATGGATTTTACTATGGTTTACTTTACACCGAGGTATGAGTTACATGGGGCCCGATACTTTCTACTGCCTAGGGGTGTTCCCAATTTTGTTAGTCGTTGTTTTTGTGGTATTTTCCATTGTATTCAGGTTTTTTGTAGTAATTTATAGAAGCTAAAATTTCTATTTAATTGTGTGAAATATCTGGAAATTTTATCTTGAAAATTCTTTTCAATTGAAAGTTCCATTTCATGGAATTTATCGCTGCTTTTCTTTGCATATCAATACTCCTTGCTTTCTCGCATTGTGTTGCATGCTATTTGGAATGATTGGGATGTGACATGTTTGGCATATTATCATACACTACATACACCCCTTGGGTGTATGTGTACTTTATAATTCTTGACTCTTGTAAAAGGAATGATATGGGTGATGGTGGTTCAGGGTGTTAGTTCACATCCTTGGTGCGGAGTTATGGAGATGACTTGTGGGTGATGACCCCTTGTTGTGTGGATTCCATGGGACTATTTGTCTACTACAGTAATTTTTATTTGGACCCCTTTTATTGTATTTAAGACAATTTATTCAGTTCTGGTTTTTTCTTAAGATTTGTTTGGATAGAAATTTCAGATTTATATAATGGATTGTTTTTAATGTTTCATGCATTCATACTCGGTAAAACCATTCCCAAACCTAAATTAACGATACCTGGGAACTTGTGAAAACCTGTGGGGATAGGGAATGCCCTTCGTTCCTTTTCACTGGCTGGGTTTAGTGCTGGTATTGGTGGCGACCAGATTCGGTTCGTGACTTTGTATGCCTTTCATAGAGTAGAAGGGCCTCACTCTGCCACACAAGAGCATAACCCACCATACCTACTAATACCCAAGTCACAAAAATCCACATAACCCAACTCATTATAACAATATACATGAAAAATCATATAAATTATCGTCTTCCCCTATTTCTATTTTTTGTCTCTATGGTTTAGATGAATATATAGTACTTGTGAGGTTTGGATGGGGTGAGAGGTATATATAATGGATTTTTTTCTTTTGATCATATACATAAACTACGGAATGATATAATGTGACCTATTACCATATAGGATAGATAGGATTCCTATTTGTACAATCATATATGTGCATTTTCATTTTATTTTTTTATAAACCTTGATGATGTTTTTATTCTTTATATGTATATTGGTGGTTGTGATGATCCATATTGATTATATTAAATTGATATAAAACGTTGGGATACTGTTTTAGGGGTAAAAAATTTGATAAAACTTATTAAATATAAAAAAATCTATGATTTTGTGGGGACATAACATCAAAAAATGGGTTTAATGGTCCTAGAAATATTCAAAAATGTATTTTGGATATGCATATATATTTTTAATGAATTAGTTTTCATAAAAATATACAACAATCACTGATAGACGTTGTATATATAAATAATTCAATGTAGTATAGATCCAAATGTTAGAAATAAGTTTTAGAATATCATCCTAAAAATATACACCCACCCCTTTTTTAGAAGTTATATCAAGTATTGTATTTTCAATTAGATTTCATGAATTTATTAAAGTTATATGGTTTGTTCCATCCATGAATAATGATTCTTTTTCATCTAAAAATGATTAGAATTCACACTCAATTTACAATAATATTAACTAACAAGGAACTCTCTTTTGAAAATGTATTTAAAGGTCAACTTTAATTATGTATAGTAATACATCGAATTGAAACATTCACTAAGGTAATAATGTTATAGTTTTTATGTCAAAAAATAAACTTCTTCAAATATTTACATTGTGTGAGGTGACATTATAGATTTTAGAAGCCACAAATGTGGTTATGAATCTCTAAACGTAGTATAGTATCATTTGGGGTGTTATTTATGCTATGTTTTATGTTTGTTTGAATACAATAGTCAGGAATATGATCTATCTATGATTAAGGTAGTATAAATGTGAATTGACAAATAACCCTCTAACATACATTTTGGATTTTTATTTCTGGTTTTTGGGTTATTTTTAGAATGTATTATGATAAGAAATTCTTAAATAATGATACAATCTATATTCATCGGTGATCGAGATTAAAAAATAATACAATCCTATATTATGTAGTTATAGTGACCACTATAGAAGTATGTTAGTGTACATGATAAATTAAAGAAATACTAATTCCACGGATTCCAAATATTAAATAATGAACCGAGTGTGGATTTTCTTGAGAAGTTTAATTATGTATGTGATTTTTTTTAAATATAGTAATGAGTTCAATATATGTGAGTTTTTTTATCATTAGTAATGTTTTTTTAAGTTTTTTAGTGCTTGAAGAATCAATTTTTTTTCATATAATTTGAATTTAATACCATTTTAGTGCCTAGACTTTTGGTGTATATTAAGGTTAATTATAGGTTAATATTCAATTGAATCATTTTACCTATGTTAGGTTAGGTTGGAATGATTCTTTAATTACCAATAAATTTTATTATATGATTGGTGGGTATTGGGAAAAATATAGAAACTCTTTTGAGTATAAATATGTTCTGATATCATGCATTTATCATTACTATGTTTTAGAATGTTCAGGAAATAATATATGGTATCTAGTTATTAAAATTCATAAAATATAGAAAAATTTTCATGGGTAAATTTTAATTCCCTTTATATTATTTGTTTTTATTTTTATTAATTTTATTAATTTTAATTTTTTTGAATGTTCATAATTTAAATTTAGATAAGGACCTTGACATTGAGAGGATGGACACATATTACTTGTATAATTGGGCATGATGTTGGAATGTTTAGTGTTGGGGATTTATTATAAGAGTAGTAATGGTAGCCATGGTTAGTTGAGGATGTATTAGTCTACTTATATTGCTACCAACTAGCCTATAGTCATAAAATGGAGGGTTGGTAAAAAAATACACCTAGTACCAAAAGTGGTGGAAGCCTCTTCCACCCCCTTCTTCATGATCTCGTGGATCTAGGACTGACCCCCCCCCCCCTTCGTGTTTTCCCTTTCCTAATGGATGATATTTTTGGAATATTCCTAGAGTTTAAGGTGTGATTATTCCAATTTTGTCGTCCATGTACCATTTTCTTCACTATTTATTAAATTCTTACCCCACTATTTGTTGATTTGAGGCTGATTTCAATATATTAAGATAGAATCAGTCGACTATAAAATGGCATTAATTCTACTTGTGATAATGGAAACTCATAATATCGTGTACAGATAGTTTTATATAAATATTTGGAGGGGATTTTGTATAATGAATTTCATAGGTTTTCCCTAGCTTTTAAATTTAATAGATTTTTTAGAATATATTGATTGATAGATCGTTCATTAAGGATAGTGTAGGAAACATTTAATGGGCCCCCACTTAAAATGGGGAGCTACCATGTGATGTTTTAAAATGGGATAATGCTCCTAGTGAGGTAGTTTTTATATATAATTTTCCTTTGGTATGTATGTTTTTTATAGAATATGTGATGTTTGGTTTCACAAATAAGGGTGTTTCCATGTCTTGATTAGAGAAATGTATAATATAAAATATATCAAATTTCATAAAATAAAATAAAAACCCATGGATTGAGTAAGCTTCTAATACACTAGGTACCTTGAGCAATAGTGTATGTATTGGTCACTGATGGTTGATACCTTAATATTGACGTTTTAATTGTGACAATTATCCCCCACCCCCACCCATATCGGTGGTGCAACCTCATCATTAGAGACACAGGAGACTATTATTTCTCTAGAAACAAGTATGTAATCTATAGATGTTGGTCCTAAGTAGGTCATATTTGACACCAATATAGGTACACATTGGCATTTCGTAAAATGGAATTAGATTACTCGGTGTTGGTTGGAACTTATAAGATTTAGATTCCCTTGTTAATCCACAAATTCATTGGACCCTCTGATCTAAATAGGTTTAATGGAGCAGAACAATTTTTATATTATTTTCAATATGGATATTATATCACCAAGATATAATTTTTTGGGTGCGTAGACCAACATATAATGGCCCTGTAAGTTGATAGAATATCTGATCCATCCCAATATATTTTTTCATCTATGGATTACCCTATGAGGCATATGAGTTCATGTAATATATGTTATTTTATAGGATTGTGATTCCCTCTTGTTCTTTTTGTTGACGCATGGTTTGAGATTGAGACCATGCACCCAATGTATGATGTATCTACTTATAAATTTATCAATATGACCCAAGAAGGTTTCCCATATCTTATTTTACAATATATATGTGTATGATACATGCATTGAATTAATTAAAGGATCCACCTTATAACCCATGGATTTCACATATTTTTTTGGTTTTGGGGAGTGATGATGGGTTTAGGAATTTGGTGAACCCTTATTTTATTTTCTTTTTTTATAAATTATACAGAAACCCCTTATGAGGTTGTTGTGACATTGCGATAATATTTATTAGAGTTAGTTTTTATTCCATATGTAATGCACCCTCATGGTGCTTAGGATACGTATGGAAGATATTATAGGTCTGGTCTTTCAATGAAATGAAAATAACCCCTCATAGGGAGGTATATGCTACTAATGAAATATATCCAATAGTCTGGTTTGTGATACTACTGGTCAGATTATATTGATTTTGTTTTGGTATTATATTAATTCTTGTTAGATGATATGTCCCATCGCATGCAAGATATCGAGGATTTTTAGGTCTATGGAAGTAATGGTCAAGTATCCAACATTGATGAGTCTTAGCTGTTGAGAATCATTGTGTACAAGGATGGAGAATTATTCAGGATGTTCTTTAGGGATGGAGCATTACATAGTTTGTTATGTTGTAGATTGGGGTGAGCTTATCTCATATGACATTGTTACTATATAAAAATGTAAAATAACTAGTGGTCATTATTATAGTTGGTATATTCATCAAGACATGCTCAAAGAAACCATGTCTCTAGTTGAAGTTTGTATGGCATATCAAGGTCATGATCCAGTAGATTCATGGTGTTTACTTATTTAATTTTTAGTAGTTATTTATTACTCATAGCATGGAACAAGAACATATAAATTATTTTCCAATATGTATGGGTATATTTTGGTAGTAAATCCCTTAATTTGGTACTCACACACATATCAACCAACCATTTCACATGGTAATATGATCCTTAATCACTTCTTATAAGCTCTAGTTGGGCTGTGGCTTTGAATTTTTTAACCAATATGAGGAATTATAGAGGGTGTTTTGAAATTGAGATAATGTGTGGTGAATATATTATAATGGAGCCTCATTTTTTCGATAATTGTTTATTCCATTATATTAATTTATCTATTTAAATTTCATATTTGGTGATTTATCTTTTATGATAAATGACCATTTGAATATATATATATATATATACATATATCTTTTCTTTTTCTATTAATTTTTATTTTTTATGACCCACCTATATGGATGGATGATTATTGGTTATTTTATATTTTTATTACATACTCTAATATTGGGAATATAATCTCTTCATTGTACCACCATATATTCCTACTATTAGTTGCATGCATTCAGAATATTAAAACCCATACCAGATGTCCTATAGAACAAATTGTTTAGAAACTATTCCTAGTGATCTAGTTTGAGACATTACAAATTGGTATTTGATATTTTTTTGATATATTTTATAATATGATAGTCATGAGATATAATATTGTGTTATATATTTGAATATATGTTATACAATTTTATCCTGAATAACTTTTCCAAAAATAATTTTGATTTACAAATGTTTTTGGATTTATTTTTTTTGAGTTTGTTGTTATAGTTAATCAATATTTACTTGTTTTGATGTGCATGGTTTCAGATATACGATTTCATTACTACTATGATTTATATCATTTCTAATAGAGGCATTACTTTTACAATTATTAAGAATATCACATAACTAATTCTCCTAAATATGTTCCTTGTGGTATTCTACTAGGTTTAAAAACCTTTAATATATATTTATTATCATTGATTGAAGGTTGTGTGGATATATTGTGCCACATTTTATAATGATGATGATGATGGTTTAGAAACCCATGTGCAAGAGGGGATTGTTGATCTTTTGTAGTGTCTGAATAGGAATTCATTGACCTGGGGAATTATATGATGAATAAGGATGTTTTAGTTAGTTAATTTTTCAATAATTTATATAGGGTTTTCTTTTGTAATATGGAATGTAATTAAACTTAACTAAACCATTTGACTATGATTTTATAGTTATGAATAATTATAGTTTGATTATAATTCATGAGCATTCTTATGAGATGTGACTAGATCTTCCAAGGAGAAGTATGAGCTGAAGATACAAAGATATGATAAGTTTCCTAGGAGTGGGTGGTAGACTAATTGAATGATTCTAGTTATATTTGTCAGACCCTAAAGTGTGTAGTTTTTCATATGTGTTACCATGTAACCCTCAAGATAGGAGCATGGAAGTGACCTATGAGTTATGAGTTATATGAGATATTTCCAATGGGTTAAGATGAATATCCTAGTGTCCCTTGAGATATTATGCTACTTTTTCAGTGATTTGTGCCTAGTTAATCACTAGGGTGGCTGGTGATAGGGTTTTTCCAATTTTTGGGAGTGTCTTAGAGGTGTAAAAAATTGGAAGGTTCCTTTGGTTCAAGATTGACTTATGGAAAGTTATATCAAGTACACGGTATAGGAATGGTGATGATTTAGTATCCTTTTATGTGAATATCACCATGTGTTCTAGTGGTCTCAAATTTGAAGCACATAGAGTTCACTGTTGTCATAGTAAGATTTTTGGGGAAGGACTAGTCATGTGGATTCATGGGTGGAATCTCGTGGTTTTGGTATGACATATGTTAGTGTTCAGAAATGTGACTAACATTGTCATATTTTAAGGGCCTAATTTAAAATATGAGTGCCTAAAGTAAACCTAGTATATTGGAATTGACTTGTGGAATGTGAATTGTTAGAGTGTTAATATGGTCAGCCAGTATATATGTGTTTTTTCAATTTATAACAGATAAATAATAACATATGCCTCAATCTTGTATTGTTTAGTATGTAGTGGAGAATAACCTGCCTGATTTCGATAAAATGTTCCTCATGGGGATTTATGTGAGGTTTTGAAAATTAGACATAGAATATTGTATGACCCTTGTGATTTAATTAGATTTTGGAAATACACATTTTTCATCATGGATCATATTAAACATAAACTAAATGGTGGTCAGGGGTATTCTTAGAACTGATGGTGTTTTTCGAGTGGTTTAGGGAACCTGTAGCATCAGAACTGGTTGAGCATAGAAAGGTAGATGCATCAAATGTATGATAATGAAAAGATATAGTGATATTTATGATTAAGTAGCTTTATCATGATGGTCATTTGGTGTGTTGTGAAATGTTATTAAATTGAGGGAATGAACCTCACAATGAATTGGATTTTTGTGGTATTCGTGGGTAGATTATCCATGATATGGGAATGGTAGATTACTTGATGACTCGTATTAATGCTTGGGTAAGAGTTAATTAAGATAAATCTAGTCATCATATTCTATAGTGGACGATACATGGGTTGGGGTGTTTGACTTATCATGTTGATAATTTTTTTAGTGAAAATGAGGCTCCTATTGTTTGGATGATATTGACTTACATGGTGTAATGAACATCCTTATAAAAGATTAATATATACATGAGATAAATAATTGGGTGATAATTTATTATGTTATGGATTTTTATCATATTAAATCAAAGATATCATGATCTGATATTGAATTTCAGATAAAAAATCAGCTAGGAATTTTTGTGGAGTTTGAGTATGGGTGTTGGGATCGGGATGGTATAAGATTACATAGAGGAGTCTGATAAAGGATGTGTTAGAGACTTAATTGGAGTGTGACAAAGGATCTAACTTGTTGGTGTTTTATTCATGGAATTTCTCAAGGATTCATGAATGGGTTTGTTCAGCATTTAAAAAATATCATGGAAAGCCTTTGAAATTTAAGGCATCATGGTCATGTGGACATAGAGATGCCCCAATGGGTGCAGTCAAGGTTTTTTTGAGATGAGTTGACCAGAGGACAATAGACTAACATTGATGTATATAATTTAGTGAAGTTCCATATAATCCACATTATGTAGGTATTTTATATATAATAGAAATTGTTCGGGTTACGCTTGGGGATTTTTGAAGAAGATCCCACATGGTCGAACCGTATTATTTTGAAATTGAAACATATAAAATCCAATTTGGAATTAGTAACAATGGGAGGTACTATATTTTGAGAAGTATTTTCTCTAGTGTTCATTTCAGGATATTATAATCATTATTAAGGGCATAATTTAGATATCAAAATCTTGTTTTGATAACAAAAATCATTAGTAAAAGGCATTATATCTTGGAATTGGCCTCTTTTAGTAAGGTCCTATGGTGGGGAGAACCATTAAACAAATTATTAATTGGAGTAAATATATATGCATAAAGGTATAATGGATAGGTTATATTCATTACTAATGTTTTAGTGGTGAGTTTCAATCATTAATTTGGTTTGGGTGTCTTTAGCATCTTGAAATCAATGATTTTATTTAGAAGTGAATTGAGCATTAATATATGGAACATATAATTTGAGAGGAAAATAGAAAATTTTATCATGTTTTCATGAATTTTTTGGATGACCAATTTGACATAATAGTGACAAGAATTATTATTTAGGATATTTTGTAATGTCGTTGTCGGTACGGGTTCATATTTTCATAGGGATTTTGAATGTTTGGTCGTTATAGGGCCTATCTTTAATCGTGGGTACTAACTTCAATTTGAAGAGGATAAACATATTCTAACACATATTATTGGGAAATTAAGGTGTAATACTTAATATGTGGGAAGTCTTGAGAGAGAGACGAAGGAATCGTGGTCTGGCTGGAGCTGCAACATTTGTATTGCAGCCACTAGTGAGGCACCTGAGAGTTTCTTTCATAGTATCTGCTATATAATTGGATTAAAAGGGGAAAATAAAAATTTTCCATCAAACATGAAGAGGCTGAAACCTCCTATTCTTAATCATTCCCATGTAGAATAGAGTAATACCAACCTCCCTCTTCCACTTTTCCCTTGATAAAGGGATCTTCTATGTGTTGCTTTCTTATTTTTTTATGTAAAATTATTCCTATATTGGAATTCATCCAAACATTCCCTAATTTATATATAATTTAGTCCCCTCTTACAATGTATTGGATTGAAAATTAACCATGTAAATTTGAATCACCCAAGAATCAATTATATTTCATTTTTCTTGTGAGAAGGACCTCTCATAACTCGATCTCTATGTTTTTTCATAGAGACTAGAGGAATGTATATCTCATAATAATTTTTTAGGTTTTTTATTTAATTAATGTTATATTAAATATGGAAATGATATTGGTTGATGTGGAATTTTCCAAGGATAGTGTTTAGATCAAGGTAGTATAATCTTGTCTATTTTGGTTTCATTTTAGTATAATTGATGGGACTCAGTGTGTATTTTCTCATTTGTGATGAGTTGAATAAATTTATAGATAAATAAGAAATTATTTAATTAAATATGATTTTTTATAGATTATTAAATTTTGATGATCTATATTTTATTTTATTCTCATTTGGATTGATGAGCTTGGTTGGGAATTATACAGGATTTACGGGCTTATGTGGCACTTTCGGACATTGTTTTAGGATGGGGGAACTCTTCGTATAAGGTAGGTGGCCAACACACAAGAATGATTTTATTTAGGAATTTTTACGTGGTTTATGTAGAATTTGGAATGTCAAACATGGGTTTCATAGTGTTTTCCCTAAATAAATTTCTAATTAAAAATAAAATTTATTTTCTAACATTTAATGCAATGCCTATGACTGAGTGTGTTCATAAGAAATACTGACCTTCATCGCTTATAGATGTCATAACTGTTGATTGTATATACCATGATATATATTTTCTAATGACCTTTAGTCCCCCATTGGGGTGGGGGTAGGACCATGATGTATGTTACCCATAGGTTTTAGACCTAATTTGGTCATGGGGACCCTTATATAGGAACCCCTGGACATTCATTATGACGGAAGGAGGACACTGCCTTTGGGTTTTCCCTTGTAGGCCTTGAGAGCCACTTCTAATACAATATAGTTATCTGGTTCATTGAACTAAATTATGGTAGAGTGATCCTCACCATTTTTATGTGGTTCCTTAGGTGATTAGACCTCAGTGAGGTGAAATTGGCTGGCTACATGTAACGACCAAGTATTACATTGAACATTGGGATGGGCTACAATCAGTATCTATGTAATATTTTTAGTATGGATTTCCCAATGAATCTTATGGGTAATATAATTTATGTAATTTTTGAGGAATGTTAGTCCCTCATATTATAGGATTTTACCATAACATTATACTAAAAATGAGGAAACATGGTAGGGTTCCTCCGCTTGTATATTGATCCATGGGTTCTAAGTAGAAGACATGGATTTCATTTGGCACTGGGTGGGTATATAAGACATTAATTGAGATAATTGAGAGCATCACTATAGATCCCATATCATTCACACGATTTGTGGGCTATGGATAGTGATTAATGGTTATGAACCCCTTCAAAAAAAATTTCCCTTTTCTCATTGTAAATGATTTGGAAAACACTTTTGGAGGTGATTATGTAACTATTTTCATATTTCCATAGATTTAGTTAGGACATGTTATTTGATGGCCCGTCATAGTAGTTGGGATATATATGGAAAATTATCCTACAGTCGTATTCACTTGAAATTGAAAACAATCCTTATAGACTGGTATATAATATTAATAAAAACTCCCATAGAAGTGTGGAATTTGATACTATTGGTGAGAATTACATGGATTTGTACCTAATATTATATTAGTTCAAGAATGATGATTGTTCTATCAATGTGCATGTTTTCTAGTCTTTTGGGGTCTTTAGTGGGAATGTCCATGTCTCATGTACTTCTAGGCCTCATTTTCTAGGAATAATTTTATACATGGATAAATAATTCTCCATGTTTCTATTCAATGATGGAGTATTCCCCCATGTAATTATCATGTTTTATCGGATAAAATACCCCCACGTCATTATAATAATTGGCTTGGTCAATGAAACATTCCCCTAGAAACTCTCACACTAGCTGATGAAAGTATGGTTTATCAGGGTCGCATACCATCAGAATGGTAGTTGTTTATTTATTTTATTATCAACTATTATTTATTTTCAAGATCATATCGTTGTAATAATTCACATAAATTTCTATATGGGATTGTACTGGTGGTTCCCTATAGTTTTTTGTACTCATACCCTTTTTAGGCTTCCATTTCAAATGGGTACTCAAGCATCCCTCACTTGTTGCAGGATCTAGTTATGTTGAGTCTTGATATATCATTACTGAGATAGATTATCTTAAAAGTTTTTTAGTGATCAAGATGACATGAGGATTGAAGAAAATATAGGATCTGATTGTACTTTTTTTACTTTATTTTTATTTGTATATTTTATCGACCTAGTCAGTTATCTATCATGTATGTGTGAATGTCTATTCCATTATATATATATATATAATTTCATTTATATTGGATAAGTCATGTTTATTTCTTCTTCCTACTCTGATGGTTGAATTTTTATTACTTTCAATATTCTTATGAACTTGTATATTGGGGGTATTGTATCCTCATAGTACCACTCAACACCCCCTACATTAGTTGGAAGCATCTAATGTACATGGAGTCACACCTGATCCCACACAACACCACTTATACAATTGTTATTCATATTCTGGTTTTTATTGACCCATGTCTAAATATGTTTTTATTATCAAGGGAATCTAGAATCGAGATTAATTAGATTAAGAGTTAATTTCAGTATTTTGATTAACATTGGAATTTTGATCTTATAAAATGTAAGGGTGTTTTAAATAAATTTATATTATTTTTGAGCTATATTAGAGATTAACATTTTTGTGGATTTTTTCATTTATTTAAATGTGTTTTATATGATATTGGGTTCCTAATAAGGTCTCACTAGGTATGTTGGGAGATGTCCAGATGAGGAGAACCTCAAGTGAATTAATGATTATTTTGATGTGACGTAAAGAGTATATGGTAGACCCAAAAATTTTTTAAATTAAAAAATATATTTATCTATTATAATATTTGACACTCAATTACAAAAATTATTTGAAAAAACCAGTAGCATCATAAGTCTCAACCACCTATTTCCCTCATTTATTCTTCTTTATCAAATAAATTTGTTTCTAGTATTATCATTGATCCATACATAAAATTCACCTTATTACTGTTATAGTAATACCTAGAACTAATTAAGTCATGGTTTTCTTTTTTATATTCATTATTTTATCTAAAATTCTAAAAATATGGGAGTATTTTCTTCATTCATAATTTCAAATGACATAGGGAAAACCCACTAGTAATCATGGACATGTATACTTATACTATTTACACATAGTTATAACCTTTAATTTATTAATTATTTAGATTAATTTTATTATAGTTTTTTATGTAGATCTAGGGTATGTAGTGTTTTGTTTCATTGTTTCTAAAAAGTGATGTATATAGAGTTTTATATGGTTGAGAAAACGTTCTCAGCACCATCAATGGATTACAATATTTGAGGCATCTTGTATCAGTGGTCTATCATATTATGTTATCTATTTTTGGGATATCTATGGTTTACAGATGAAATGATAAATGGTTTTTGGACATGGAAATGATCTACTATTTTTTATAAGGTTTTTTGTTTAACCATTGACCACTTATCAAGTGTAAAGAGTCAAACATGAGTGATTTTTATGGTTATGTTGATAATTTAAATTTAATATGACTTAATTTAGTGAAAAATACATAGGGGATTAAGGGTGAATCAAAATAAAGGTGAAATTTTTTTCCTTACTTTTAATAATAATGAAATGTCTAAAGGTTTATTTTTGTTATTGGTTGTCAATAATGGGTTAACCTAGGATTATTGGTTTTGTTAAAGTAAAGAATAGTATATATCATCCAAATGTCCATTGATGAGGAGATTTGTGAGTATTTTTCATATTTCTTTCTTTGTGTCATAGTAATTTCATGAGTTATAATGTATTTATGGACATAGGTATAGATCAATGGATTTCCTTCGTTCATTTTCACCTAAACCTGGGTCATCCTTTGGGTTGTGATTTCTGGCCATTTTAGTGATTTTGATCCCTTTTATTCTATTAAATAACCAATAATTATGCGAATAATTGTATATGTTTAGCTATGAAATTAATACAAATGTTTTTTATCAATTAAAAAAATTACCAAGCATCAACATGAAATCAGAAGAAAAAAAATTTGATGAAGGAGTTTCTTATTATCCATTATATGATTTATCATCTCTTCTGATAATACAGACCTTATTTTTTTGTATTTAATTTATAGTCACAATATCTTATTTTTATTTTTTATATTACATTATCATATGACTTAAAAGATGATTTATCATGTTTTTATTATTTTTTATAGGTGTATATTTTGTTCATATTCATATACAATGGCCTCTGTAAAAATAAAGAGAAATTGTTTTCTAGTTTTTCTATCTATTAATTATATAAATCCATGATGACGGTGAAAATATTATATGTTTTTTTATATACTAGATAATGTTTCACAAATTATATATATACTATCTATTTACTATGAACATGTTGAAATTAATGTATTGATATAAATTATTTATAATTATTTCCATTTTTATGACCAAATATTTTGGAATGGTTGTCATGGTTTAGAAATTGTACACCAACTAAAAATGGGTGTAATTGGTATTATAATACACTAAATTCTATCACAGTTCCATAATCAAATAGTAGAGGAATAAATGTTTATTGAAATTAGATCAAAGACTCTCATTTCTTAAGTAATGTTTATTATAATACCATAACTTTATATTAGACTTGTTGGAACCATAACATTCATAAAACCATGAATCCAAATTCCATATACTATATAAATTAGGT
Organism: Viscum album; assembly: GCA_963277665.1. Lineage (NCBI taxonomy): Eukaryota > Viridiplantae > Streptophyta > Magnoliopsida > Santalales > Viscaceae > Viscum > Viscum album. The sequence goes on from OY728147.1 coordinate 1,547,216,604, forward strand.
AATGAGGATTATTGTGAAATGAATAAACCTAGAATATTGTTTTCGGCTATTATTTTTTCTGTTTATGGAAATTGATAGAGATTTTTTATGTTTATTAATTCCTTGTTGGAATGACTCATTAGTTTAAAATAGTACACTGATTGTGTTTTTTTATTACTTATTCACAAAACAATTATATATCATGTATTTTCATTCATGGAATAAAATATATATATATATATATATATATCATAGATTATTCAATTGATACCATATGGTATTATTATAATGCTATATACTCAGACCCTTCATATGTATCTTAGTTCATATACTCTTTCACATATTGTATTTTAGGTACAAGATTATTCATGGGTAGGAAACCTACATAGATACCTTTGGACTTATTAGGGGAGAATATTTCATAGTTGGATACATTTCTTTTGGGATTTGGATAATCTAATGCTAACCTTTTTCTAATTTTTATTCAACTATAGAAAATAAAACATTAACCTTTTTTTAATTTTTTCTTTCATATTTATTCTTATTTTGGGTTTTAAATGTTTTTTTGAAAAATTTATCAATTTTTTATTTTTGTTTTAAAAATAAATATAATGAGTTATGATATTATTTCATAGTAATAGTTGGTACTCTCTGTTATACTAGTTTTGATTTCATTTTAGGTACTTTATGATAAACAATCAGATAGTTTTTATTTACGGAGGAAATTATTAATTATTAAATTTATTTCTAATAGATGTTAATTAATTTGATAAATAATAACTAATAAACCTAAATATATGTTAACATCCTATTGTGATCGAGTAATTTTCTCGGGGTTTGTAGTTATCTGAAACATATTGATGGAATAGTTGGGTCGATTGATTTTCATATATGTATATCTAACATAAAAAATTGTAGTAGAGGGGAAACCAAAATTTATTATATGTACCGCAATATTCCGAATGAAGTAAATGTGTTATAAATAATCCATTCTAAAAACCAAAAATAAAAATTTTAAATGAATTATGTAGAATCATACAAAAATTGATATTTCTATAAACTATATGTCCTGCAATAGAGCATCATAATGACTACTCTATGATACACTAATGCTCTCAGATAAAACCCAAAAAAATATAGACCCACCTCTACCTTTATATCTTTTACATCGTAGTTGTGGTTCATCATTTGGGATGAAAAGTACCCAATTATAACATTTTTATACAAAACACAATTTACATATCTATAATGTTTTCAATTTATGTGATGGATGAATGACCAATAAGGATACTCCTAAAGCTTATCAAGTACCTTCAGAATTATAAAATAAAACAATTGTTAAATATATTTTTCAAAAATTTACAAAAATTAATGAAATCAAATAAAACCATTGTAATTATTATCATAATTTTACCATAACATATTTTAAGTGAATGATATAAAAAAAGACATCATAGTTTACATCAATTCCTAATTTAATAACACAAACACTCATTCCATCAATGATAACATGTGGGATACCATGTACCCAGATTGAAAATTAATGGTTACCTCTCATTCAGAATTGCACTAAATACCCAAATTTTCTTGGTCTTACTAAAAAGGCTCGCACACTAATTCTAGAATTTCAAGAATCCAGAACAAGGCCAATCAGGTACCCACAAATGAGTTATAATTTCAATTCTATATCTATGAAATAATATAAAATAATGACATATGTTTCATTAGTAATACTAATAAGAAATAAAAATCCTAAAATCAAAAAATATTTATAATAAAAAAATTCTCCTATTTTAGAAAACTCACCCATGAACTTTAAAAAAACTTTTTTTGTTTTCCCATGTTCCGCAACACTAATATATCATCTATGGAAATCATATCCCAATCAAAAAAAATTCAAATATATAATCTAAAATAATTAAAATAAAAAATTCATTCTATGGATATTCAATAAAACAATGAATATTAGAGGTTTTACTAACCTCAACCTATTAATGAAGAACTGTACTAAAACAAAAAAAACATCTATGTATTCTTACTCATCTTAAACACCTATGAAAATTAACCAAAACAATTAAACACAACACATATTTTCCCATCAAACCATATATACCATTCTTCTTATATGTAAGAACCCATAATGGGTATGAATAAAGGATATATGGAGAAACTTTTGATTCATCTTACATTTTAAAATCTATGTATCTGAATAGGAATGGTATTCGGAAGAAATATTCTCTTAAAACCACCCAAAATATAATATTTTCAATTTAAATATTGCTAAATTCCTTAATCTAATAAAAATCATGAAGAAAATGATTTTTATGCTCATTTTTAGTGTAATCAATTCATAACTATATATTCATAGATATTGTGAATCAAACCATGTTTTTCCATTCTTGGGGGCTTTCCAACATGCACAGTCTATATTCAAGGTATTTATAGTATGTTTGTGTCACCATTCATTTTCTAATACATACTAATAATTGATTTTCATTGTACAATCTGCATAATAAAAGAACACCCAATCATGAACCTAATAGTGGTAAACTCAAATTCCCCTATCAAATCTTCTATATGACCACAAACATTAACTAATTACAGTAAATACCACAAATAGGGCCCAAAATTTTATGTTTGTGTTTTATTAATTTTACCATGGAAATGGGTTTATTCTGTAATTAGGGTTATTTTTATATCATTATAGAATAAACATTAAAAACACATTATTCCTGCTATTTTTTAAAATATAAAAACCTATGAACCCAAAATTAGTTTATTCCCTCAGTTATTATGTAACAATTATTCACACAAATTTGATATTTATTCAAATTTATAGAATCTATCTAACATTAATTAATGAGTATCAAAATATCTCTACCAACATTCTGTTCTCCGTTATCCCAAAATTATGTTTCATAATTTTTCATGATCAAACCTTTTACATTATGTTTGATTTAATATAATTATTCTTCAATTCTACTTATGAAAACCAGATTTACCATAGCATGATCGATTTAAATGATGATGAATTGATAATATAATATTATTAATATAATTATGAATCTTTTTTTTATTACTCACTTATATTGTAAATTTAATAAGTATACCCACATATGTATTATTGGTCGGTGTAGACTACTCAAGAGGCGGGTGAATTTATTATCTATAAAAAATTTCTATTTAAAAAGTATTCTTAATAAGGTTTCTCGATAATTTTAAATACAACTCATTCAATCGAGGTTATACAGTTATGAAAGTTTGACAGTTTGAATAACTTTTTTAAAGATTGATTAATTCTCAGTATTCTTATTATCAGTTATTAATATTACTTTTGAAGTTATTCTAAAAAAGAAAAATAAATATAACTTCTTTAAAAGATTAACTTTCAATTTAAGTTTAGTGATTTCTGAATTAAATAGTAAAATAAAGAACACTAAAATTAACAACCCAGCGGATATAAAACATGTTGGTCAGTCACAAGTTGAGACATAATCCACTCCACTTAGTGATCACCTCCCACCAAGAAGAATATATAAATAAACATGATTCACATCCTGGATTGAGGTAACTACAATACACAAGACCGTCCAGGTCTCATGGCCTCTTCCACATTTCTTTGGGGTATGAACTAACAAGTCACACAGGGACCTCTTCCACACTTATCCATGGGAATACACAAGTATAAAAAGATGTAAGAGAATGTATATATTATATTCTTCATTTTCATGTAGAATAAAGTGCGTGTATAATGCAGACACACACACTGAATGAATGATAAAAAAAATATTACACAACAGATAAAATATAATGACATAAAGATAGAAGTTCTCTGGGTGTTAGTCTGTGCAGCTATGGACTTCTACGATAACGAAGATGCCCAAATTGAGTCCTCTCATAAAAAACAGAGTATCGTAGGTAAACTAAATTTGGCTGGTGTAATTCATTGAGTAGATTATGTGTAAATATTCTCAACTATGAGATTGGAGTATGCTTCATGTGTTCTTCAGTAGTGTCCACTTTCATGAAAGATTGTGATTTTTTGTTATCGCACACACACTTTTTTTCTGTTACATTTTCTTCACTACAGTCACCATGATCACACACATTTCTCTTGGACATATTGTTCTTGTTATTATTGAAATGATTGTGTTAGAGACGACATGATGCTTGAATTATTCACCACATACCTCATACTATTAGGCGACATGTCTACCAAGAAACATTAAATATGTTAGTGCATTTAAAAGTTTCAAATATGACCACTAGAAATTATATTGAAAATTAAAAAATATATTATCAAAAGGTGTCACGGTTTTTCTGTAAACGAGGCCTCCATGAAATGGTGTCTCCTTGAAATGATTTATTTTTCTTTGTCTTTGAGCAGTGATACAGCTATGAAAGCATAGTTGTATAGAGATCAGGAATCAGTAGAACAAATTCGGTGTTAGGATCATGGTGCCTGGTCACAGTGTCTGGATGGTCATAATGTCTTTATGATTATAGTGTCTAGATAGTCATGGTGTCTGGATAGTTACAGTGTCTGGATGGTCACATTTTCTGGATGGTGACGATGTCTGGATGGCCACGTTGTTTGGATGGTCATGGTGTCTAGATGGTTACGAGGTCTGGATGGTCAGGGTGTCTGGATGGTTATAGTGTGTGGGTACTTTTCAAGAAAAAAATGGGTGGCTGAGTCACGGTTTCACAAACCTAGTCAAATTTCTGTACACACACATAAATAGTGATATTTATATAATGAATTAACCTTAATAATTCGTAAGATACTTTCATTAGAAACAAAATATTTTCCAAAAATTATGTAAGGCATAAAGAAACTAATCATCTATACACATGATTTTAGACAGATTAAAGAGGATTAACAAGATTTACATAATGTATATGATTTGTGATTATCAAAATGTGATTAACACATGATGAGTCCAACAATATCCCCCTTTATGATGATCAAAAATCATATGAGTGAATGATTTATTCTTAGGTAATGTTTCTATTATTAAGTGTGCATTTAGTACATATATAATACATATTTCTCCCACTGTTGGGTTAATAAAAAAGATTAAATTACAAGTAGACAAAAAAGGGAACAATGCAGTATATTGATAAAAAGGTTGAGAACAAACAGTAAGTAACATGAATACATAAAACATCCCTTTCAAAAGATTGTAGTCACTGTTGTTTAGCAGTGTCTTTTCTTCTCTTTTCCCTGGGAAATAGCATCAGAAGAAGAAGCCAAAGGAGCATATGTTGAGGTAGAGGAAGGGAGTGAACCAGTGGACATAGATGGTAAATGGAGTCATTCCAAAACAAAAGGGGCCAAGGTAGGTGCAGTAGAAGACCAAGGAAACTATTAATCAAGGATTATAGGTATGATATGACTTAGATCCTGAGAGACATACATAGATGTTGAGGATAGGGCATAGGATGAGAAGGTAGAAAAACACGATCTTAGAGGTGCAACTGTAGGAGCGACAATGGCAGTACTTTGAACATGAAGATAATGCCAAATTGTTTTGATGAAGTTAGCAATGATTTCACCACCATACTTCATGGATTTTTCAATGTCATCCATGTTATTCATAAACTTATCCAATAGAGGAGTAAAATCTCTAATATTTTGGACTTGATATTTAAACGATTGAGTTATAGCGGAATCATCGGGTTCTCCACAAGGTACATGAAATGGGTGGTCATGTCATTCTTAAAGAATATCTGATTAAAGTAGAAGTCCACCTTCTGAACTGTTTCTTATTGAGCATAATTGGTAATTTATGGAATGCATACTTACCAAATAAATAACTATTCTAATGTTCTTCATAACATTGGATAGAGATTCCTTATAAAATCCACTTTGAACAGATTGAAGTTCTTCTTGGACATCTATTTGAAACATATAACTGTCTAATGATGGTTGAGATGACTGTCCAGAAGTACGAGAAGTAGTGATAGACGAGGAAAGGTATTTCATTTTATTTAGAACTTTTTGAAGATAGCCCTTATACTCATTAGTTAACTTGTTAACACCAATAACAAGCTGACACATCTCTTGAAAAATATTCTTTTTTCCTTAATCTACATTTTCAACTAAAGAGGCTAGATGAGGTTGAATCTATGAGGCTATATCCTGTGGGTTTTGACTAACAACATCCACAATAGGATGACAAGTAGGTTATGGTCTTGTGTTCAATACTTTCGGCATATATTTAACTATACCACTAAGTGTTTTTACATCATCACTGATCAGTTTATTCTCAACTCTAAAATCTTGATTCTTATGAAAAATCATGGGTTGAATCTTCCATATGACATTTTCCAACAATAGTGAAGCATAACTCTCACATAAATTGGTCACAGTTTGTGGTTTGGTATTCAATAGTTTCTCAACTCCAGAAAATAGGGTAGCTCCAAAAGCTTTCAGATCATCCTTATTCACAAAGTATGTTGATTATTGTGATGGTTTAGGAATAGAAGCTGAGACAGCCTCAAGTTCCTTGGTAGAGATTTCTCTAGGTGCAGATTCAATTTTCAAATGAAACATAGTAGACAGATCAATTCCTTTTACTAGGACATCCAAGGTATGAATCACATCAAAATAACTATGGAATTTATACAATGTATCCACTAATCTGGAATCAATCGGATTAGGGACTTCAAAATATTCCATATTGGGGGGTCGCTCGACCTCAACAGGTTCATATTTCAAAGGAATAATCAATTTATACCTCTGATATATTTCCATAAATTCATCCCTAATTTCTTTAGTCTTTTCCTTTGTATCAAACTGAAAGGCTTTCTCCAATCTCTCTTAAGCAGAAGGAATAACTTCAGGAACAACATGTTCCTTTGGGTGTTCCTCAAGGGAATATTCTTGCACAATATGAATATATTATTCTATATTCTCTTCTACAACACTCTATCAACTTGCCTTAGCTACAAATTCTTTTTTTGAGTGAGTTCTTATTATAGATCAGTAACTTTTTCAGGAACAGGAGAATCCATTTTAATTTTTACTTGAGGAGCAAGTGTGATTTCTTCTTCTTCTTCCACATAAGAATATTCAACATGTTCATCTGGTTCCAAACCAGGATCAGAGACATCATTAGGTCATGAAGGGTGTTCAACTGGATTAAAATTTTCACAAACCTTATCATTATCTTCCACCCATTCTTTCCTCCATGGATTACAATTGACTTTATTTCTCTTTACAATAACATTTGAAATAATAAACTCATAATCATTTTTGACTTCTTCAGATGGTCCAACCAATACCTTTTCATGAACCATAGTGGAGATAAACCATGAATAAAACTAGGATGTTGACATTGAGGTTGTTTTGATCAACTAACACATATTGTGTATAATGTACTTTCAATGGTGGATCTTATGTCCATTTATCATGATATGTTTCAAAAATACATCCTAATACTTGAGTACATCATAATCAATTTTTCTAGGGATAACCAAATTTTGTACAAACTTAAAGAAGAGTCTTGATTTTCCATCTAGCATGGCAGCAATGGCTCCCCTCTTGGATTCATTTCTAGTTAAACTTCACAAAGATTCTTCCAAATAAAATCACTCTCCTGGAGGTGTATGACCTCTCTCATAGTCCTCACAAATACCCTCATGAGGTATCCTAAATCATGTGTCCCATAACATCAAAGATAAAGTACAAATATGGCCATTGATCCACCTTTGTACAATATACCCATCTTCTGAATGAAAGGAAAATTGTACATAGTGGTAAAACTGGGCAACTAGATTTGGATAAATAGGCCCATCCTACATTGTAAACCAATCTAGCTACTCTTTCTCTATTAGAAACTTCAACACTATATACTTACTTGATAGAAGCCACTAAGGGGATATCTCTTTCTCAAGTACCATTGCAATGTTCACTAGTTTCAGATTCAGAGAGCCCTCGGGTGTTAACTTCGGCATGCTTTTCAACTTAATCTTTGAACTGCACATCTCAGGAGTTAACCACGAAGGGCATTTCATCTTGGGAATTCAACTAAAGTTTGACAGATAGATTTTTTTAAAGAGGGGATACAGTTTTAGAAAAGAGAGATCAAGTGAATAATGAGTTAAACTACTTTTAATTTATCATTTTAGGGATATCAAGCATCGTGGTATCTAAACCATAGGAATGTTAAAAAAAATAATACTATTAATTACCGTGATACAAGTTATAATGTATAAATAAAACAATAATGATTCATTACAATGATAATGTAATAAAGTTTCATGATGAGATTATAACAAACATTCATGTTGAGACCGTAACAAACATTCATAGTGAGATAGAAACAAATGTTCATGATGAGACCATAAAAATGTAATTTCTAAGTTGTGTGACCATATTGTTTTAGATGCTATGTAACAAGTAGTAACCAAGAAAAAGTAATTGTGTGATCATAAAAATGAATCAATAACTCTTAAGACAAAAAAAACTATAGAACTGTTAGAGTTAAACAATAATCTGAAGATAGTGACTTGTGAAACTATAAACTGTGAAATAGCTTACTTACTACTTAAGATTTATCATTCCCAATTCATGTATGACTTAATCTATTCTTTAAAAATTTAGTGGTTTGGTGAATATATCAGCAAGCTGATATTTAGTTCCAATGAATTCCAAATTGATATCACCTTTTTTATAATGATCTCTCAAAAAGTGATGTCTTACATCAATGTGTTTTTTCCTAAAGTTTGATACATGGTTTTTTGAGATATTAATAGAAATTTTATTATCACAATATAAAAGGTACATTCCTTAATTGTTATCCATAATCTAGTAATGTGTGTTTCATCCCAAAAATTTGTGCACAACAATAGCCAGATGCTATGTATTCAGCTTCTGTAGTAGATAATGCAATAGAGTTTTATTTTATACTACACCAGGATACTAGTGACTTGGAAAAAATGTGACATGTTCAAGAGGTTCTTTTTCTATATAACTTAAAACCACTGAAGTCAGCAACAAAATAACTCTATAACTTAAAATATTTTCCTATGGGATAGAACAGTTCTAGATTGGGTGTATTCTTGAGGTATTTGAAAATTCTCTTAAAATCATTTAAATGACATTCCTTAAGATTTTCTTGAAAATGAGCAAACATACACTCACTAAACATAATGTCTTGTCGGTTTGCATTCAAGTATAGTAAACTTACAATCATTCCTCTATAAGTGGTTTGATCAACATATTTTCTATCTACTTCAAGATCCAACTTATAATAAGTACTCATTGGAGTCTCACTAATTTTAGTTCTATCCTATACAGACCATTTTAGAATATCTCTAGTATATTTACATTGATTTAAAATAATACCATCATTATTTTCAATGATTTGAAATCCATGAATGAAGTTGATTTCACCCATTAAACTCATTTTGAATTCGTTTTGCATCAATTTAAAAAATTTAATACATAATTTTTTTTGGAAGATCCAAAGATAATTTCATCTATATAGATTTGAACTACTAAAACATCATTTTAAATTCATTTTATAAATATTTTTTGATCCGCTATTCCTTTTTTAAAACCGTTGGAAATAATAAAAGTACTTAATTTATAATACCAATCTCTTTTAGGTTGTTTCAATCCATATAAATCTTTTGATAAATTTTAAATATGATTTTGGAATCAAGGGTTTGTAAAACAAGGGGTTACTCACCAATGAAATCCTTAGATATATACCCATTTAGAAATGCACTTTTGACATCCATTTGATATAGTTTCAAATTCAGTTATGTTGCAAAAGTAAGCATAATTCTGAGGGCCTCAAGTATAGCTACTGGTGCAAAGGTTTCTTCCTAGTCAATTCCTTCTTCATGAATATAGCCTTATGCAAACTATCATTCCATTATTCTAACTATATTATTAGCTTCATCTAACTTATTTTTAAACACCCATTTAGTGCATATGGTGAATGTGTCTTTGGGCCATTCAAAACGTTCCCAAAATTTGTTATTTTCAAACTAAATAAGTTCTTCATTAATAGAAATCACCCAAAATTCATCATTGATAGCATCATTAATGTTTTTGTATTCTATTTTTGACATGAAGGCTTGATGTTCATCTTGATTTCTATGTGAACCTCTAGTTTGAGTTCCTTGGTCTAAGTCTCCTACAACAGCATCAAAGGTATTGTTCTTAAGAGTTATAACAACTCTAGAAAAACATAGACTGGTTATTTCAGGATATTTAATAGGATCTTGTTCATTGTGACTAGAATCTAAATAATTTTTAGAATTGTAAGTTTTCACAGATTCTTTTACATGATGGTTAGAGTATTTTGAATTAATGTTCAGATTTGATACATCATCATCTAGGTTCTCTAGTGTGTTCTTAGGCTCATGTGGATCTGTTTCATTAAATTTGAAAGGGAAATATTCTACCACATGTTTAGTTCATTTATTAAACACTCTATATGCTTTACTAGAAATTGAATATCTTAAGAAGATTCATTCATCACTATTGGATGCAAATTTTTCAAGATTTTATTTAGTCTTAAGGATATAGGCTTTGCAACCAAATACATTGATGGACCTAATTTTAGGATTTCTATTGTTTCCTAACTCAAATGGAGTTCTATTAAGGATAGGTCTAATCAACAACGTATTGATAATATAACTTGTTGTATTTAAAGCTTCAACCCAAAAGTAAATAGGTATGTCATATACACTAAGAATGGTTCTAGCAATCTCTTATAGGGTTCTACTTCTTCTTTATCTGAATCCATATTGTTGAGGTGTTCTAGGGGTAGAGAAAATATTACTATATACATTTTCTGAGCAAAAGGATTCAAACTCTTGTTTTTCAATCTCATGGTTGTAACTTCCTGGATCCAGATGCCACTCAACGGGTGTCCCAATCCCGGTTGCTCACATGACCTCAAATGTATTTCTCTCAACACAAGAGGATTCCTACTAGCAGTGAGGGCCTAGGACTGATAGTGGGGAAACTATGCTCCCATTTGTCAAATTGTAAGGAAGCGGAACAAAATACAAACACACAAACATGGAATCAGTTAAACAAAACCCAACTGAAAAGGATAATAGTACATACGTAAAATATAACAACAGTCATATATAAATGATGATGAATTATGTATCTATGTCCAGAAAAGTAGTCAAATAGGATACACTACAATCTAGAATAATAAAATGAAAAATACAAGTACAACAATGGAAAACAAAACAGTGTAGTAGGAACTTAGCAGCATCGCAGCCTAATCTCGGTCCCATGCTCTCCCACTCCTCTACAACAATCAAGTACCTATATAGGGACTCTTTCCCTTATCCACACCTACAATAATATATTTTGTTTGGTCCAAATACATGACCCAAACAGGGTGAGAGATATAAATCCTAGAAGGTAACCACCAAAGGACTATTCCCAACTGCCAGGAAAAATGTGCAACAATAGTGTGCTATAATAAAATTAATAAATCAAGGCAGTACTCAAAAGTAACTATCACTACATGTTTCATTTCCATTTTTATATTCATTTAACAATGCCAAGCTTGTGCTTTAGCAAGGTTGGTATAACCAAAAAAATCACCACAGTAAATACACATAGTAAACGTTGTCCCAAGACATGCAAATACTTACGCTCAGGTAATATTAACTGAAACCCACAGCTCACTACCCACAGGAATAACGAATATTACCCGCAGGTGTACGAGGAGTCACCCACAGGCATAGAATCTACTTCCCATTGGCATGAGAAAAGTTTCCCGCAGGATAAACTAAATTCTTCCCTCATGCTGAGCAATTAACCGGGATGACTCCAACACATAATAATTAATTTATATAAAATTCCTCTCAAGGAAATTCAACGCATGCTAAAATTTACAGTATACCCTCGGGTAACCTGAACAAATGGATAAACAAGGTAACGCATCCACAGGGTGGCGCTGGATCCAAGCAAATTTCTCAATAAAAATTTTATAAATACTCATTAAATTATGTATGAAATTCTAGGAATTTAATTATTCAAGGCCTCAGCCATATGACACCACAAACATGGACGTGTAGCACAACAATACACAAAAACAACATGACAGTTGGAATTAAACACAAAACCACCTACATTGATATCCACTAATCAATATAGGTGAATGGTGCCTTTAGAAACACGCGAGAATGGCGTATATCTGCGCAGTTCAAAAAAGATCAACAGTGGAAGAAACGGATTCCCGATGTGCGATCAGGAGCTCCTCTAATCTCTGGCCTCTCCTCTCGATATCCAACTGCGTCCAATGCCCCCTCTGCCGAATGAGGAGGCTACTATCTGTTTTAAGTGAAAAAAACAAACTATATGGTGAGTAATATCAAGTACACATCGTGTACTTTTCATCATTTAACTATTCCCTAGGCAGCTACTTTTCACTTTCGAACTGTCCATTTTTCGACATGAGTACACGGTGTGTACTGTCACTCAGCTGGAGGCTACCTTCACTTCCATACTGTTCAGCTGATGACTGATTAAACAACATTTAAATACCAATTACATGGCATGTAGGCAGTTTTTACTCCCTTCATCACCGAAAGGACTACATGCCTTGTTTACTCATCCCACCAGGCCAAAGTACACGGTGTGTGGAAAACCACACGGCGTGTACCCTTAAAATTTGTGATTTTTCCCCATTTTCCTTATTTTCTTAAAAACACTTATAGAAAAAAGGAAAAGAAAATACTCATACATCAATAATAAGACCATGGTTCTTACAAACATCCCCCCTTAAAGTAATTCGTCCCCGAAATTCCCTTCTATGGGTGGTGAAGATAAAGCTCAAAACACCTCTATCCACTGGGCACATACCTCAATATCCCACTGCCAGGTTTCATCCTGCACTCAACCATGCTGTCGTACCACCCGTAAGAGAGGAACTGACCAGCCACAGAGAACCTTCATGCTCCTATCAACAATACGAATTAGATGCTCCTCAAAGTATGAGTCAGCCTGATCCTCAACCTCCTCGAGATGAATGATGTGAGATGGCTATGAGTGGTAACGGAACAACTGAGATACCTGGAAGACGTCATGCATGGACCGGTACCTCTATGGTAACTGCAACCGATAGGCAACCGGCCCGACCCTCTCCAAAATCTCAAATAGCCCCACATATCTTGGTGAAAGTTTACCCTGTCTCTTGATCTGCATGTGCCCTAACCATGTTGAAACACATAAGAAAACCTAATCCCCAACCATGAACTCGAAAAGTCATATGCGGCGATCATCATAAGATTTCTTGTAACAATTTGTGGTATCCATCCACTTCTGAATCAATTGGACCTACTCTAAAGTCTCCTACATGAGATGTGGTCCCAACAAAGCTGCCTCACTAGCCTCCAACTAGCACAATGGGGATCATCATGGCCTATAATATAAAGCCTTGTAAAGTGTCATCTCAATAGTTTCATAAAAACTATTATTTTATAAAAACTCGACAAGGGGTATGTGCTTCTCCCAAGATCCCCCAAAGTCTAGTACTCATGCGTGCAGCATGTCCTAAAGAACCTGTATTGTATGCTCTGACTGGCAATCGGTCTGAGGGTTGTATGTTGTGCTCAGAAGCACCAGTTTACCCAGTTCCCTCTCAAAACTCTGCTGGAAACGAGACGTAAGACATGGGTCCCTATCTGAAACAATAGAACGAGGGACCCCATGAAGGTTTACTACCTCTCGGATATAAAACTTCTCTATATCATCAACACAGAAGGTCTCCTTGATCGGAAAAAAATGAGCTACCTTCATAAGTATGTCAACAACAACCCACACAATATCACTGCCTCGAGGTGACCTCAGCAAACCTATCACGAAGTCCATCGTGACATCATCCCATTTCAATTTTGGAATGGGTAATTTTTGTAACAGTCCTACAAGCCTCTAATGCTCCACCTTCACCTACTGACAAGAGAAACATCTTGCAACAAAACCAGCTACTTCCGGTTTCATACCCAGCCACCAATACTAACGTTTCATGTCACGATAATTTGGTAACTCTGGGATGCACATACCAAGATGATGCATGAAACTCTTGCATTAGCACCTAATGTATATCCACTAGAACCCACACTCATCCATGGACACCCAGTACCTCATCATCTCCTATCGTAAAACTGGGAGGAGGGTCCACACTTTCCACTGACTCCCGTAGGACTAGGATTTCTGAATCTGATATATGTCTCATCCTCACTCTATCCAGGAGGGTAGAAGTCACAGCTATAGAAGAAAGATAGGCATTCCCCTAACTATCTTGCACATCCAAATGCATCTTAGTGAACAAATCCATAAGCTACAATTCACCACTGGCCTCCAACACTGCATGTATCTGAGTCCTCCTACTCAGTGCATCAGCAACTACGTTATCCTTACCAAGTGTGTAGGCAAACTCAATGTTGAATGATTGAAGGTATTCAACCCACATTTTCTTTATAAAATTCCAATCATGTTGGTTAAAGATATATTTAAGACTTTTTTGGTCTGTAAACACCACAAAAATTTCTCCCAAGAGATAATGTCTCCAACAACATAAAGCATGAACAACTATGGCCAACTCAAGATCATGCATCGGGTAATTCCTCTCATGTGGCCTCAACTGCCGAAACCCATATGCAACTACCTGATTTCCGTGCATCAACACGGCTCCCATCCCAATGCTTGATGCATAAGAGTAGACTATAGAGCCCTTCACATGCTCTGGAAGTATCAGGACTGGTTTCAATGTTAACCATCCCTTAAGCTCCTAAAAGACTGCCTCACAACCTTCTGACCAAATGAACTTCACACCCTTTTTAGTCACACCCATAAAAAATGCATCTAAGTAGGAGAAGTCCAGTATAAACCACCTGTAGTGACTAGCCCTCCCTAAGAAATGTAGTATCTAAAACATATTCTTAGGCTGATCCCAAGAAAAAATTGCTCTCACCTTCTCTAGGTCTACTGCAACTACTCCCTCTGAGATAATATGACCCAGGAAGTGTATTTGGTCCATCTAAAAGTGGTACTTTGAGATCTTAACATATAGATGATTCACTATCAGTGTACTTAGAATGATCTCAATATTGGTAGCATGGTTGTGTCGATTATGAGAGTACACCATGATATCATCCACAAAGACTACCATAAAAGAATCCAGATATGGATGGAACACGTGATTCATCAGATCCAAGAATACTTCTGGCGCTTTTGTGAGTCCAAATGGCATGACCAAGTACTCATATATACCATATCTACACCGGAAGTGTGTAAGTGGAATGTCTGATGGTCTAACGCGTAACTAATGATATCTGGATCTCATGTCAATCTTTGAGAACACTCGTGCTCCTCGAAGTTGATCATAAAGATCATCAATCCTTGGCAAGGGATATCAGTTCTTGACCGTCAACTGGTTCAGCTTTCGATTATCCACACAAAGTCTGAGGGTATTGTCTGCCTTCATAGAAAACAGGACATGAAAACCCTAAGGAGAAGTATTGGGATGGATGAAACCCTTTTCTTGCAACTCCTCCAACTACCTCTTGAGCACATGAATATCTGGTGTAGCCATCCTATATGGAGTAATGGGCATCGGTGCTACTCTTGGAACAAGCTCAATACAAATATCCACCTCTTTCTCTGGAGGAAGACCTTAAAAGTTGTCTGAGAAGACATACATGAAACGATTAACCACATGAGGTAAATCCTTCTAACAAGTTCCCTGGTCATCCAGATATAAACTCAAAATATCGTTTGTCACTCTACCTCGCCCACGATGCTCTGGTCTTTCTCCGATTTCATGGACATCCCATTTTCCCATGTATAGAAACTCTCCTCCATCTGGTGTTGTGAAACTCACCCTACGACGATAGCTATCCACAAAGGCTCAGAAGGGTACCAAAAAGTCCATCCTGATAATGACATCATAGCTTGTCATATCTAAGACATAGAGGTCCCATAGAAAGTGACACCTGCTAACCTCTAAGGGCACTCCATGCACTGACGCATAACTGTCATTCTAGTCCTCAACGGTGTATCTAGCATCATAACATCCGAAGAAGAAGAAACACAAATCCCAAATCGCTCCACAATGGGCACATATATTATTTATTGTTTAGCACCAGTACTAAAAAGTACAGAAGACAAAACAGAAGCTACTATAAAAGTGCATATGTCCCAACATATCCCAAATCACAAATGCCAAATCGCTGCATATTCCTGATTAGTGCTGCGGCCCTAAGACATAGCCTGGATACCCTGAGCTAACCCACCCTGTTTTCTCTCATATCCTAATGTCTGGCTACTACGGCCATGACCACCACCTCAACCTATATGTCCCAACATATCCCAATTATCTGATTGGTAAGAAGCTGCTGGCCATACCCCCACAAGCAGAGTCTACATAGAACCCCTCTCACTAGCCACTGGTGGAAACGCCATGCCAAAACACTGGAGATGATCCATCCTACCTCAAGCTTGGCACTCCACTTGGTCACATGGACAATGAGCTCTTTTCTGCCCCTCTCTAACACACTGGTAGCACATGGCCTAGCCACCTGTAGAGTAATTTTTGGCTAGTATTTCCACCATGAAATAATTTCATCTACCTATTCCTTTTACTGGGGGAAATAGTACCAGAAACTGGTTTCGAATAGCCCTGGCCTGCACCCCAGGCTTCCCATAGGCTTCGCTCAGTAATCAGTGCCCGGTTCACAATATAATGCACTATAGGCAACCTAAAAACATTCACCAGTGCTCAGATGTCATATCGAAGACCATCCTCAAAGTATCTAGACATTAGCATCTCATCACCCACTAGAACATGTGCAAAACTATGTAGCTCGGTGAAGCGGGTAGAATAATCCATCACTGACATAGATCCCTGCTAAAAATTCATGAACTCTTGAGCTTGATCTACCCTCGGTGTATCTGGCAAGAAAAATTCATAGAATATTGCCTAAAAATATTCGCATTCCATGTCTCTATGATGCTCAGACTGAGTGGTTACATCCCACCATATCTTGGAATAATCACGCAGCATGTATGTAGCGATCTTGACCCTCTGCCCTAGAGGCATATCCAGATGCTCGAAAATAGTCTGCATAGAACCCATCCAAGACTCCACATCTTGTGGTCCACTATCCCCTAAAAACGTACCTGAATGCTGCTGCTTAATGATACCTGTTAGCTCTTCCATAGATTTGGCAGCTAACGGTGCTCCCTAGAAGGTCTGCATAAACTGCATGAAGCCTTCATGGAACTGCGTATTCACACCTGTGTCTGGTATAACATCTGGCACCGCATCTAGCTCTACTGGAGGATCCATTGGTAGCCCATGGTCTACCATCTCTAGATTATACTCATTTCCACTCTCCTAGAGAACAACACGTGGTTATCTCGGTGGTATGACTCTACAAGGTAAAATACATGCCATAGATTTAATATTATCAAGGACTGGAAAAAAGGAGTGTATAATTGTAATAGGAGAAAGAAAACATTAGAGTCTTACTAAAAAAGACTACATGGATTGTATAACAACTACATGGAATGTTCCCTTTACTCTTTCACATGGGCATGCACTCTACCAAAACTGATCATGTAACACCCCAAACACACGACATGTTGTCTAAACACACGACATATACTTGAATTTTCTTCCCTTTCCTAGTTCCCTCTACACGTCTTAGCCACATGGCACTCTTTTGAATAGGTCTACACGGCATGTATAAGATCTACACAGCATGTACTGGATGAGCTTCACTGATCCGTGTTTTCTATTACATGGTCGGGTACATAGATCAGACTACACGATGCCTTCTAGATAGACACGACATGTATGACCTAATTCCAACTGCCCATGTCGTTAGTGACACGATCGACTACTCGGCTGACACCACATGGCATGTTACACCAGCACACATCATGTACACCACCATGTTTCCCCAGCCAAATGACCAAGTCTACACTTTCTCTCACCAGTCAAGACTACACAACATGCACCATCGGTACACAGTGTGTCCAGTAACACCGGACCATGTTTGTTATTTAAATGGACAGATCCCCATGTTAAACTACATGGCATGTACATCATTAACACAGCGTGTATCTGTTAAGATTCCTCCACCAATGTTGTTAGTTACACGGAAGACCCAGGGTCAAAACAACACGGTGTGTACAATCAGTACACGGAAGGTGCCCACATAGTTTCACTATCCCATGTTTCTGCCTACACGGCCTATGACACGAGTAGAAACTACAGGGCGTGTACATATGGTACACGGCGTGTACATAAATTTTTTTCTTTTCTTATCGAAAAAATAGTAAATGGAACGTAATCATAATTACACGGCATGTATTCTGGGTTTTTCCTGACAGTAAGCCTCAAAAACTACTCCAGATCCCAAAAAACACTAAAATCAACACCTAAGTGCCATATTCCGATTTGGGAGGCCCATAATCCCAATGAATGATATCCTAGAATCTTATACATGTTATAAAAAAGTAAATGGGTCAATGATCCACCAAATTGTGGTCAATGAGGGCCCATACTCCTTAAGAACCAATGTTTGGCATTCATTCTACAAAACCTTACATAACAATACATTATCAAATAACAGGTATTTTATCAAGGTATCGATCACAACAGCATGCATTACTAGCACAACATCTATCAAAATAGCATGAAATTTCTAATGCACCTACAAGGCATGGAAACTATGAATGGCATGTGATTTTAAAATGTGCCTAAATGATGCATGAAATGGAATATCCTCATCTCATCGGGTTGCAACTAAATAGAACCCAATATAAAATATGAACATCACACCACAAGTGTGTCACCCACTGGTGAAAATCAAATCAACTGTAACATTGCAAAACCAGATAATGAGGTAGATTGGCTTTTCCCAGTACACGGGTTAGCTACTCTCGGGAATAACTTATTACCAAATACCAATTCTGCCTAATCCATGACTATAGGTTCAAAACAGTAAGTCAAAGAAAAGAAACCTCCCTTTGATACCACTTTGTAACATCCTGGATCTGGATGCCACTCAACGGGTTCCCTGAACCCGGTTGGTCACATGACCTCAATAAAATATCCCCAAACGCCAGAGGATGCCGACTAGAAGCGAGGGCCTAGGACTAATAGTTGGGAAACTATTCCCTCATTTGTCAAAGTGTAACACAAAAGAACAAAACACCAACATACAAACATAGAAGCAGTAAAACAATACCCAACTGAAATGGATAATATTACAGAAGTAAAAGATAAAAATAGTAATACATACATGATGATGCATTATGTCTCTAAGTCTAGAAAATAATTCAAACAGGAAACACTGTAATATAAAATAATACAATTAAAAAAACAATCATAGAAAAGGAAAAAAAACCAGTGCAGCAGGAACCTAGCCGCATTGCGAGCCTAATCTCGGTCCCATGATCTCCAACTCCTCTGGAACTATCAAGTAATTATATAGGGACTCTTTAACATATCCACACCTACAACAATATAATCTATTTGGGCCTAATAAATGACCCAAACAGTGTGTGAGAAATAAATCTCAGTAGGAAACCACCAAAGGCCCTTGCCCGTCTATCAGTGAAAATGTGCAACAACAGTGTGCATTAATAAAATGAATTAACCGACAAAGTGCTCAAAAGTAACTATCAATACCGGTTTCATTTCCATTTTAATATTCATTTCACAATGACAAGCATGTTCTTTAGCTTAGAAGATATAACCAATGAAAAACACCATAGTGAATACACCGAGTAAACGTTGTTCGCAGACATGCAAATCCTTACCCTCAGGTAATTTGAACTAAATCTCGCAAGTGAATGCCCACAGGAATAACGAATATTGCACGCAGGCGTATGAGGTGTCACCCATAGGCAAATAATCTACTACCCACAGTCATGAGAAAAGTTTCTCGTAGGCTAAAAAAATGCTGCTCTCAGGATATGAATGTAATTGGGCCGAGCCCAACACATAAGAAAGCAATTTATATAAAAATCCTATCAAGGAAATTAAATGCATGCTAAAATTTATGGTATACACTCGGTAACCTATACAAATGGATAAACAAGGGAACACATACATGGGGTGGCCCTGGATCCAAGAAATGATCCCAATCAACATTTTATAAATATTAATTAAATTACCTATGTAATTCTAGGCATTTAATTAGTCAAGGCCTCAGACATAAGACATCCCAAACATGGGTGTGTAGCACAACAGTACACAAAAACAACATGAGAGTTGGAATTAATCAACATACCACTTACCTTGATATCTACTAATCAATATACATGAATGACACCTCCCAAAACACCCTAGAATGACATAGATCAGTGTAGTTCAAATAAGATCGATCGTAGAAGAAACAGATTCTTAACGTGTGATCTTGAGCTCTTCTAAGCTCTGGCATCTCCTCTTAAGCTCCAAACGCAGCCAATGCCTCCTCTACCGAATGAGGAGGATACTGCCCGTTTTAAGAGAAAAAAAACTACAAGGCATGTACTCTTAATTACACAGCGTGTACACTTAAGTACACGGAGTGTACATTTCATCATTTAAGTGTTCTCCTGGTGTCTACTTTTCACCGCCGAACTTTTCATCTGTCGACATGAGTACACGGCGTGTACTCCTGAATACACAACATGTATTTTCACTCAGTTGGTGGATACTCTCACTACGTTATTATTCACCTTCTGACTGATTACACGGTGTGTAAATACCAAGTACACGACGTGTAGTCAGTTTTTACGCCCTTCATCACTGACAGGCCTACACACCTTGTATTCTCGTCCCACATGGACAAAGTACATGGAGTGTGGAAAACTACACGGCATGTACCCATAATATTTGGGATTTTTCCCTATATTCCTTATTTTCTCAAAAAAAAGATTAGGAAAAATTAAAAATATGAAACTCGTACCCCAAGAATAAGAACTGGGTTCTTAAAATGTCCATGATCACTTCATAAGGGTTTAATTCTGATTCCACTATGATTTACTACAGTTTTGGCATATGTGGAAAAATGAGAGTAGTCTTCACTTTTGTAAGCCAATAATAATGTCCAAGTATATTCGGAAAAGTCATCTATAAGAACATAAACAGAGTGATTCCCATTTAAACTAGAATCTCTAGATGTTCCAAACAAATCTATGTTAACCAATTCGAGAGGTTGTGATGTTTACACTTCTATATTTGGTTTGTAGGATTTTTTTTCATTATTTTTTGATGAGGATAACACACATTATCATTTGGAAACACATGTTTGGGTAGGTTGTTAGCTAATATTTTTTAATGTAACATCCTAAGGGAGTGAGTTTAACAGTGTCCCAGTCTCATATTCCAAAGACTATATTCTTTGTGAAACCCAATTAAACATGAATCATTTTGAGAAGCTAAAGAATTATAGTTAATAGAATATAAATTGTCATTTATTAATGAAGAAAACCATAATTAATTTTTAGAATTAAAAATATTTCAATAATCATTCTGAAATTTGAAATGAAATCCATCATCACATAGTTATGAGATACTATGAAAATCATATTTCAATGAACGATCAAAAAGTACTTTGGAAATCAAAACTGAGTTAGAGTAACGGATTTGGACAAAACAAATAATTTTTCTTTTGGGATTTCCACTAATAGTGACATGTCCTCCATAATTTTTTTAATTTCTTTATGCTTGAATAGTCTCATATCATATGCCTTGAACACCATTATCCAAGTAACATAAGATTTTACAATAACTCTTTAAGTATCTTTCCTACAAAATAGTCAGATAAAAATAGATTTTTCTACCCATACTTGTTTGGATCCAAAAATATTAGTGAGTAGTGCATATGGAACACATATCTGCCTCATAGGTTTCCAATAATAATTATGTAAATTTTTTGGAAAATAAACTCTATTTTATCGAAAAAATATTGAAATAGTAGAGACTGTGTCATATCATGAACTAGTTTAATGTTTTTTTGAACTGGGAGTAAAGCTATATGTACTGGATTTAGAAACAAATTTACTTCTTCCAAAAAAAATTAGAAGCTTGATATCCAATTCAAGTGGTATATTTAGGAGAAATCTGTTTACCTAGAATTTGTACAAATGTATCTCTACCATTAGTAAACCTTTCAAGATCCCTTTTCATTTTCTCATCAGATAATTTTAGTTAATTTTTTACTTTGAGTAATTGAGAATTTTTCTCTCTTTCTATAGTGATTTTAGTTTTAATAGTATATGTAAGAGCATGTTGTTTTTTTAATGACTTGTATTTATCTTTTATTTCATTTTATGTCTCTTCAAGAAAATTACCATACTCAAATATTCCTTTATTAGTAATATTTTAAAGTCACTCTCATCTCTAGATTAGTAAGAATTGTTTACAAGAGATTCCATTGTTACCTCAGATGTTTCTTTTATAAAACACATATTGTCTTTGTTATCCTTTTCATAGTCTGAATATTATGAGTCACTTGAACTATCCTTAGAATCACTCCATGTTACAGTCATTACATTTTTATACTTTCTATTTTTGTCCTCATATTTCTTTTTTTACTAGATCTTGGGACAGTCTGCCCTGATATGTCCATTTCATTTACATTTATAGCAGATAATCTCATCATACTTGTCCTTCAATTTAGAATCATTCTTACAACTTCATTTCTAATCATATCTTTTGATAAAATTATTCTTTCTAAAAAAGTTCTTCTTCTTGTAAAATATCTTAAACATTCTAGCAAGTGAAGGCATCTCCTCATCACTATCAGGTGATGATTTTGGACTTCTAGAACATTCTACAGAAACTTCCACTTTCCCTTTTTCATTATTTTTAGAGATCGTGGTCTTGAATGTAACTAATTTTCTTTTGGGTTCATCCTCTTCTTCTTTGTTGACTTTCCTATCCTCTTTATACATAATTAGTTTTCCATTGAGTTCTTTTACAGGTATCTTGCTGTTGTCGCATGACTATCTAATAGATAAAGAGGTTCTTCTCCATCTATATTGATGTCATCTGAGATTCCTCATAATCTATTATTTAGTAGTAATTTCTCTTCCAAGAGAAATAATTTTGTTGAAAATTTCGTTGAACTTCAGAAACATGTCAAAAATATACTCATCAGGTTTCATTTAAATTTATCATATTTAATAGTATAAGTATTAAGACTCATTTAGTTTTCACTATAAGTTCCTTCATGTGAAACAAATAACGTATACCAAATTTCATGGTCAGTTTTACATGCAATGATTTTATTAAATTCATCATCACCTAAAAAATAAGTATAAATCATTCATATATTTTCAATTGATAGTTTTGGTAGTTTTGGTAGGATCAACCTAATTGATTCTATGAGAAAAAGGATTATTATATTCATCTATAATTGAAAACCATATTTCATATCTCATACTTCTTAAATGAATTTTAAATTTAATATTCCATTGAGCATAATTTGTTACATTAAAGAGTGGTGGTCGATTTGTTGCATCACATTCCAATATATTTTCCATAATAAATAAATAATTTATAAGAGCTAGAAATATATAATTAATCTAAATTTTCAGTTCTTTAATGTACAACTACAATAATAGTAGAATAGGGTCAAGAACAGAGTTTTGAGAGACAATCCTCAGATACCAAATTTTTTTCTGAGTAGCGTATTCAAGAGGGGTGTGAATTGAGTATCTAATAGAAATTTCAATATAAAAATTATTCTTGAAAAGGTTCCCCAATAAATTTAAAGACAGACCAGACAATCATGGTTATACGGTTATAAATGATTGACAGTTTGAATAACTTCTTTTAAGATTGATTAATTCCCAGTAATTTTAATATCTGTTATTAACATTACTTTTGAAGCTATTCTACTAAGGAAAAACAATTATATCCACTTTACAAGATAAACTATCAATGTAAATTTTGTGATTTTTGAATTAAACAGTACAACATAAAACACTAAAATAACAACACAGTAGATATAAAATAGGTGGTTCAGTCTCAATATAAGACCAAATTTACTCCACTTGGTGATCACCAGCAACAAAGTAGTTTATATAAATAAACATGATCCGTATCTTGGATCGGGGTAACAACAATACACATGATTTTCTAGGTCTCACGACCTTTTCCATAGTTCTTCGTGGGTATGAACTAATAAGTCACACTGAGACCACTTCCACACTTATCTGTGGGAATACACAAGTGTAAAAAGATGTAAGAGAAATGATATCTTCTATCCTTCAGTTTGATGCAGGAGACTGTGCATATTTAATACAGACACACACACTACTAGAAAGATAAAAAAACACAATAGAGCAGAGATGATGATATAAGTTTATATGTGCTCTGAGTGTTAGTGTATGCAACTTTGGACTTCTTGGATGGAGAATATGCAGAAATCGAGTCTTCCCACGAAAAATAGAAATTGTAGGTCACCTAGATTCAGTTCATTTTCTTTGGGGAGTTTATGATGAGAAAATATTCTCCACTATAGGATTCGGTTATGCTTCGTGTGTTCATCAATCGGGTATGGTTACATAAAAGAGTTTTTATTTTCATTATCGTACACACTTGTTTCTCTATTACACTTTCATCACTACAGTCACCACAATCACACACTTTTCCCTTATCCACGTTTTTATTTTTATTCCTGGAATTCATCTGTTGGAGCTAACATGATGCATGAATTTTTCACATCGTACCTCTTATTATCACGTTACATGTCTACAAAGAAACATTAATTATGTTGGTGCTTTTAAAAGATTCAAATATGACCTTTAGAAATTAAATTGAAAAATGGCAAAATAGATTAAGAACTGGTGTCACATTTTTTCTTCAAACGGTGTCTCCATGAAATAGTGTCCCCTTTAAATGGAATATCTTTAATTGTCGTTTATTAGTGAGATAGCTTTGATAGAATAGTTTTATAGAAATTAAGTATGGGTAGCATAGATGTGGTGTTCATATCACGGTGTCTGGTTATAGTTTATAGATGGTCCTAGTGTCTGTATAGTAATGGTGTCAGGACGGTCACAGTGTCGAGATGGTCATGGTGTTTGGATTGTTATGGTGTATAGATGGTCACGGTGTCTGGATGGTTATGGTGTTTGGGTCCTTTTCCAGAAGAACCCAAACGGGGGTAGACTCATGGTTTGTCAGACATGGACAAATCTCTATACAAAAAAATAAACAATGATATTCATATAATGAACAAAACATAATCATTCATAAGAGAATTTCATTAGAAATAAAGTAATTTTCAATAATTATTTAAGTCATAATAGAACTAATAATCTGTAAACATGATTTTAGATAAATTAAACAGTATTAATAAGCATTACAAAATCCATATGATTTGTGATTATTAAAACACGATTAACAAATGAGGAGTCCAAGATATATGATTTCACATAATGGTAGAAGTTGGGTTTTATATTTTCCAATAGAACCACAAATCACTAATCATAATTTTTTATTATAACTTACAAATTTGAAAAAAATTAATAAATTAGAAATTTTTATATTTTTATATTTTGTTCATTTATGAAACAGTGTTTTCTACCATACTATTATATATTTTTCATTATATGGTTCAAAATATAGTATTTAGAAAAATTAATTTATTTTTAATATGAAGGTGTTGTAAAAAATTATTATAGTATTATATAAAATATAAAAAAATATCTAAAATGAAAATATATGAATTAAAATTCTAAATTTCTATTCAAATATCAATTTATTTTGATTTATTGTATAAATGATAATCATTTAAAATTTTCTTATAATTTAATATTTTTTAATTAATTTTTTTTTGATTTAATTAATATTAATTACAATTGGTTTTTAGAATATTTAAATATGTAAAACAATCTCATTTTTCATATTTAGTAATTTAATTTTAATAAAATAAATTTCCCAGTAGTACTGTTATTTGATTATATCATATTATAAATTCATGAATATCAAATTTTAAATATAGGCCAAACCATTTTTTATTTTATTTGATAAAACCACTTTCAGTGGGAAGTGGGAACCCAAACACTGTCCAAATCATCAGTAGTCACGAAATTCAAAATTCATAAACATACCACATCAATCCTGAAATTCAAAGTTCAAAATCAAATGAAAAGAGATTATCATCGAGTAAACATCTGCCAAATTGTATCTTCCAAACACATCATCGTCGTTAGCGTCACCTTGCTGCCGAACAGTCAACCGTGAAACCAAAATAGTGACGAACCAAAACCATAAATAATCAGGAACACCATGACATAATTTTTTAGTACTCATCATGTCCACTACATTTTTAATTTTTTTTTCATTTTAATCTTGAAGTCCCATTATGCTCGAAGATGATGTTGTAACAATGAAGTGGGAGGGTTAAATTATTGTTACTTACTTTCTAGAATTTCCTTTTCAAATAAATAATTTTGACTTGTTAGAGTCCGGATCCACCCATATTTAAATTACACCCTTTCACAAAAAAAAATATTTTTCCTTGGTTCTCTGCAATAGTGGGAGGATATGACCTTGTTCTATCTTCCTTGAATTTTATGCAAAATGTACCACTGATTTTTTTATATGATTACATAATGGTATGGAATCATCCTTTACAACCAAGTAGGTATTTACAAAGATATATGTCTCCTATATTGAATGTGTACTAGATTTATATAATTTAAAATATTATTTAGGATAATAAATAAAAATATATATTTTATGCTATAAATGCATGTTCACTAAAAAATATTTAATCTCTTTATGCCTCTAAAATCCTCAATATGATTTTAGATTTCATCTTATTCAAGAACATAAATGTCTAGAAAATACTGTAGTAGCACCAAATAATCATTTTTCCCTATAAATAATTTTATATCAACTTTATATCAACTTTAAATAATTAAAAAAAACCATATATATCATTATTTATGGAAGCCTCATAGTGTATTAAATTTGAAAAAAAATCATTTTTATTTAGAATCTTCAGAAAATAATGGATTCCACCTCTCCAATATTAAATGTGTGGTTTTATAATCAATATATGACAATGATATCAACAATGAATATTGCTTATTTATTAAAATAAATGACATTAAAAATATTTTAAATATTTACTTACTTTACCCTCAAATATCAAGAATTTCCCTGTCATAACCCTTGGTTTATTCATTCTTTTCTACTTCCTCCAATATCGTTAACTTTTTCTAGGTTCGTTGGATCACATAGAAAAATTATTATTGTGTGATGCTTCGTCTCACTATGAAAACTATTTTATATCATCATAACAATAATCTAATATTGAATCACATCTAATTCATAAAAGAATTATAAAATTTAAGCACTAATGTACAATATAAATCATTACTTTTAACAAATTATGTATCCTTCAAAATTTTGTTTTTTTTAATTTCAAAATATCTTTATAGATATTATAAATAAATAAATTCCATGTTTTACTCATATATAACTTTATATTTTATCTTGAATATGCACACAAATGTAAAATTTAATGATATATATCACCAACATTTTATGATATATTCTCTAATTTACATGTAAATTTTCACTATTGTTATTATATTTTAGTGAATAGATATCACATAACATCAGTGTGATGTTACCTTTCTAGAAATTATTAATATAAATCATAGTGAAAATTCCCCCCTGTATTAACAATATTCGGTTGAAGAAATATTATGTATTCATTTTTCATTTTTCTTTAAACATAAATATATAACATATGAAGTGAAAAAGTATTGAAATCACCTCACATTACTTTGATCTCATGACTATGATTCTATAAATTACTCAAAAAATTATGAAAAAATTTCAATTCCTTTAATATGATGTAAAAAATAAATACAATAATATATTAATAGCCCCATGGGTTCTTCCACTTCAACCATTATGTTTTTAACAAACTCTATCAACTTATAAATTTAATTTTTCTCATTAAAAATATGATCATTACTATAGATAAATTTATTAACAATATGCAACTGAATACATAATATGTTAAATATAATATTTACCCTTGGTGATAAAATATTTATTTCCAGTGATTATGAATCTCTCTATCATAAATAAAACATAAAAAAATTCCACATTTTATATTAAAACTGGAATTAGAATACTAATTTATTATCACATTAGTTTTGTGGAATCCCACTAATATTATAATCAAATGGAATGGGGGTAATTCCACAATTCCACATTTAATGGAAAGGGATGAACAATAACTTTAGAAATCATCAATTTAATTATTTCCGTAGGTATTCAAATTGAAAATATAAATAATCTAATTCATTTAAAGATATATTACGAACTCAAATTTATATGTAAATCCTTAAATTTGATTAAATTATATATTATATCAATATTATTGGACCTACAATGTTGCACTTGATTTTTAGATAGGTGAAATTAACATTGATTATCACATAAAATTATCTATATTTCTTAAATTTAAACTATTACTCTTCAAATTATTCTCTCCTCCAGATAATTTTAGTAAATTATTTTTTATTATCCACATACATATAGTTTTTGGTTCATAGTGTCACTAAATTTTATTTCTTATAATTCCAAATCACACAAATTTTCCCATAAAAGAATGAACCAACTAATCAAGATCAATAATTAACATTGTTTTGAAAATAATGTATCCATTAATTAAATTAATTCCCTATTATTTTAAATCATAACATAACTCATGGTTCAATTAAATTATATATAAAATATCATAGTTCCTTTCACTTTTTATTCTTTTAAATCCCTTTTCTATCTTTCACACAAGTTTGATTTATAAAAATGATCAGGTCTGGATGTAGTGAGATAAAGGAAACATTAAATTAGGTTCAAAATTTGTTTTTTATTATCTAATTTTCTTAAATTATACATTCTCATATTCTTACAAAATATCACAAGTTTAGATACATATCTAGATTCTTACTTTCCAAAATTCTTCAAAATTTTCATGGAATTTATCTCTTAAGATAATAAAATATATCACCATTTCTATAAAAATCATAATACTACAAAGAAAATAATATATCAATGTATTTATATTTAAAAATAATATTTATTTTTATTAATATTTTTTCACAATAATATATCATGTCACCTAAAAAAGTTATGCCATCAAAATAAACAATATCAATGAGAGCACCTATGAATATTTCTTACACAT
Organism: Viscum album; assembly: GCA_963277665.1. Lineage (NCBI taxonomy): Eukaryota > Viridiplantae > Streptophyta > Magnoliopsida > Santalales > Viscaceae > Viscum > Viscum album. The sequence continues at coordinate 1,547,245,797 of OY728147.1, forward strand.
ATATATTCACTTTTTCCATCCCTTTGGTGAGATTAAATTATTTTAACATGGTGTCCAACCAAATAAGAAATATCAATGAGAGCACCTTTAAATCCACCTACTCTCTAAATAAATACTTCACTTAAACATCATCATTAGAAAAACATGAATCACTGCCATTTTGTAAAGAAAATATAGTTTTTGGGCTAAAAACCATAACATTATTAATACATCAAAATATATAAAAAAGGTAAGTTAATCTTATAAATAATCACATTCATCCTGGGAGGAGAAATTATAAACCGATATATATATATATATATATTCTCATCTATGTATTATCCTTGAGTTGATTTCTCAACACCCCACTTGGTTCCAATAATATTCTTTCCTTATTGTCTTGGAACATGATTTAGAAGGTAGTTATTTTCAATAAAATATTGATCCTCATGAATTTATTTTATTAATTATTTTTCTTAAACTATGTCATAAATTTATGGAAGTTTTTGATTGTAGGGGTTTTTATTCATAGATCTCAATATTTTTCATTTTGAACTCATTCCATTTCTAATAAAATAATATTCTAACATATTTAGATAGCCTCAGATATATTATAATCACATTCATTATAGCACCATCATCATTTCCCATCAGATTTGACTCAATATCAACAATATTTCGTTCAATTTTATCTTATTCATCACCAATATTTCCAAGAATTATTCATTTTAACTTCATTAAATGATTACAAAAATATGTTATACATCTCACCTAATTTGGTCTTATCTTCAATAATCATCACATCATATAAATCAAATTATTTCCTTTTTCTCTATAATTTTTAGCCTTTTATAATTTAATGTCATACAATTAAAGACCTATCATTATTATTTTTATCAAACATTTAATAAATTGAATTCTACAATTTTATTAAGCATCAACTACCAAACACTTTATAGTAGATCAAAATGGGATTATTGTTATACCAAATTTACATGGTAGTTTTGTTTTATTATAGTCTTAAAAAATATTTTTTAATGTATAAAACGATACTTATGTCCTCTCCCAAAAATAAATTTTTAGTCTAAATTCATATAGTTGATTTCTTCCCATTTTAACCAATCGTCTATTCAATATTTCTATAACACTATTTTCTAGCATGTATAAATATAACTATTTTTATTTTATGCAATTAATGGAAAAAATATTCAAATGAATATAATTTTAACTCACATTCATTATCTATACTAAAAAATTGTTAAAGAATCTCAACTCTTTATCTACTTCTCTTCAAAATATTTTAAACATCTCCACTATATCAGATTTCTTCTTCATGAAAATCACATTAGTACTCCATGTACTAGAAATAACGAATTTGGAAAAATAAATATCACTATTAAATGTTTTATGATTTATTATCCCACATAAAATAGAAATTATTATTTCACATGGTCTTGTGGAATAATTGTCACCCTTTTTGCCTTCATTACACCATTTACCCTGTTAGACATGTCTTACAACTGATGTAATGTTTTCTCTTATGTTTAGTAATTTTTCTCACCACTTCTTCATTTTAAATAATTTTCACATAATTTTTACCAAAATTTCTTGGTATTTTTTTCCTAGTCTTTATTTTCATATTTGTAGCTCAAATAAAAAGTGTTATTCGAAATTCAATTTTCAAATTAGTTTCCACTACTTATTTCTCCCATTTTTATAATTATTCCATCATTTACGATCTTAATAATTCCATATTTCATTATAAATAAGAATTTATTTCCATTAACAAAGTGTTTTCTAATTCTCAATAAAAAAAATTCCATCCATAAATATAATATTGTTTAATTTCAATTTCAAGGTAATTTTATATCCAAAACTAGTTGAACCACCATATTGATATTCTATATTGTTGAAAATCATAGTGTATCAGGTAATTTGGGATGAATATAAACTACATAAAATATAATTAATTTTTATATTAAATGATTTAAGATCCACCTCAACATGGAGTGTCTTACAACCCTTCTATTTTCCAAGAAAATATTAAATCTATTTAAGGAAATTATGTTGTTGTTTAAAAAACATGTTTCATTTTAACATTACATTTGGAGAAGATATGCCTTCTAACTTTATTCCCAACTACCTTTTATATATGTTTACATTTATCATGAATTTCATAAGTCCAAAACTTACATGTTTTTTATTTAAAACATACACTATTATTAAAAAATGATTAACCAATTTATATATTACAAAGAGTATATTTTTCATGTATTTTGGGATAAAATATCTTAGTAACATTTTAGAATTAATAAATTTTATCTAATGAAATGTTTTAAATTTTCACCATTTAATTTATTGTGTTTTAATCCTAAATATAACCGGAATTGGATTTGTTTAACTCTTCTTCCATTTCACTGATTGATCTCTAAAAACATTTATCATCCTATATTTTTTTATTAAAATATAATTTTTTATTCAATGAGATCAGATTATTTACTTTTTACCTAATATTATCTCTTATTTCTCATTTAATAATCTTTCTATGCTAACATTTTTTATCGTGTTACGTATTTTTCTTAAGGAAAAATTCACTTTTAACCTCTAATATATCTCTTATGAAGTTTTCTTCTTTGACCTCCATACTTCTTGATGATTATTCATGTTTCATAACCTGAGCCATGAGTTTTTTTTGTTTTTCACTGATAACTACATCTTATAATAACTATTCGCTAAACATCATTCATCTTTTTCCTTAACAGTAAACTTCTTTATATTAATTATAAAAAACATATTTTTCTCATTTTTATCCATTTAATCAATGATTAATATTGTCAATGAAACTATATCATTTTCATCCAAAAAAATCAATATATGTAAAATTCTATGGAAATTGTATAATTCTGTATGTATGAAATAATTTTAATAAAAGTATACCATTTTAATTCCATTGTCCTATTATGTTATTCTTTGAGATGAGAGACATGTTCTTTTCATTACTTTGAAGATGTTTATATTTTTATTATAAATTAAAAGGGATTTTATCTTATTTATTTTTTATTATAATATTTTTCATGTCATTGAACGAAATATGACTTTATTATTTCATTTTAATTTTTAAAAATTGAACCATTCCATTTTCATAATAATAAAAAAAAATTAAACCATAAAGTGGACAGTAATTGGAGTCTCTATCTTCAAAAGATGATATTTTTATACACATTCTTAGAAAGGTACATCCATTTTTTCTTTCGTTTAGTTTAATTAACATCCTGAGTAATCTGATCATCATGTGTCTTGGGAGTATTTTTATCAATGGGGGTAAACCAAATTGTTGTAGCATCAATAGACACTAGAAAAAGATAAATAAAAATTAATCATAATTTTCTTTCACCTATTATAGTTATTTCCAATCAAAAATAGGTATTCTTATGTGGTTGATATTATTTATAATCTTCATCAATTCTTCACCCAAAATAAAATCATTCAATGGGAACCCATATTGTTCTGATTTTAAATTGAGTGTTGGGGTTCTCTAAGATGATGGTTTTGTATTTATAAGTGAGGTTAAAGTTGTGTGGTAGATGTTTTATTATTTTTTATAGAAATTAATATTTTTTAATTATTGGAGTCAAGATGAAATCATCTATAAATAACATCGTAACCATTATGAAACAAAATTAACAAATAAAATAAAAACATATAATGATTTTTACAATGATACCCCCAATATTGTTGATTATATCCTTTTTGTGTTCATTTTGATTCCAATACATAGATATATCACTAATTTGGTATAGTTATTATATGAATGTAAGAAATATTATTATCTGATAAGAATATTTTTCCCAATAGATAAGGATCATATCTCTTATTTAATTCTATCATGCTAGTTTTAATTTTGTTCATTGATGTAAAATGAAAAGATATCATTTAATCATAGGATGTTCATACAATGATAAATTTTTCATCTCTTTAATATATTTTAACCGTCATTATGATTCCATACTTCCTATTATTTAATAACTTTAATGCCAATAAAATAAAATGCTAAAATTATATCACCATTATTTCTCTATAAATTATTTGCTTCCCACTACTCTGTATATCCAATTATCATAGCATCCCCTATAGTTCACATTTATCACATATTCCAAAACATATATTTAATATTACATACAAATATATTTTAATATCCTGAATCTTCATCAAATTAGGGACATAACATCCCCAATATCAAATATGTGGGTATTTGATCTCAATTTTTATAAAATATACTTTTTTATTATCTCTACGTTAAATAATATAATTTAGTTGTAAAAACCCTAACTATAGTAACCTTGATTCGGTGTATACCTTCTTACATTGTAAAAAATATACAATGTATCTTATCCTAAGGGAATTATTGTTTTATTAGTCTAAAATAACCATATAAAACCAACTTCCCATTTTGCATTAGATGTCAAAAATAAAACATAGAAAAATATTATTCTCTCTATCCTTGGAACTCATTAAAATATTTCTTCTACATATCCTAGAGAATGGAAAAAACTGGGGTAGGTTAAATTTTTGGTAAGGGTTGCATATTGTTTAATCTATTTTAATTAAAAAATCATAATAAAAAATTAAAGGTAGATAATTTAAAACAAATTCCATTTAATCAATAACATGAGTATAAAATTCATCCTTGGATAATGTCAATGGGTTAATCCCATGGATAATAATAGTAAAATTAATAATCAAATAAATTAATAATATTTGATTTTATGATCTAATAAACCATCATATATTTACCATCATTTCCTTAAATAATGAAAAATTAATCTATGGGTTTGTATACACAAGTACCCAATTTAATAAATTAGGCCAATCAGTATTTCATAGGAGACATGTCAATGCATCGAATGACAATCTATAAATGGGTCCCAGCCTTCACTTCATGTTTAATGTTTTATTAATATAAAGAGTGATCAATTTAATTGATAAACAATATTATTTATCAGAAAATTTCAATGTTGGGAAAAGGATTTATAATATCAATGTTTCCACAATTAATCAAATAAATATCGTAGTAAAATACTATTTGTATGAATTGTATGTGGCTTAGGAAATAAGAATTTCTAGGATAAGACACATATGGATATGTAATATTAATATAATTTTAAATGAAATATGGCCATAACAAAGTGAATATTATAAGTTAATTTTAATAACCACAAAATTAATAAGATTTAATTTACTATAAATGAATGATTATTTATAAAATCATATATTATAGAGAATAAAACAAAATAAAAGTAAAAATTTTATAAAATATTTATGGAAAAAAATATACGTTTAAAACCATCTAAATACAATATAAGAAGATAAATATTATAAAATGGTTATCGTTTTGGGAAATTCCATTGATATCATTTGTGTAAAAAAGAAACATTCATTTTTTATTTTTAAAAATAATAATGGAACTAATCCTTTTAAAAAACATTTGGAAGATTCACTTAAACACATTCAAACATTTCATGTATAATATATTATTTATTTAATAAATAAAATGATTAAATGAAATTTACTATTGAAAATATTTAAAAATATGGACATTGAAGAAAAATATACACAATTAGAATGAAAAATAAGATCATATTTTATTTTAAATATTTATTTACACGATTTAAGTACCAAATTGTGGAAAAATTAGAATAAAACAGGTATACACCGAAAATATATTGAAGATAAAAATAATATTATGTTATTTAATTATATATTATAAGATTCCTTAAATTAAAAATATATAAAACTTTAAAACAATAGATTGTAAATAAAGTATTTACATTATTTGTATCTTCTTAAATTTTATCCCATTAAAATATTAAACATTAATTGACATATTAATCATAATTAAAAAATATATATTAATTTCTAATACATCATAGGTTTAATATGTACACCCTATAGTCATAAATAGGTTCATAATAAAAAAATTGTCTCAATGTTGAATAAATTTATGAAAAATACATTACTTCATGCCCTCACTTTATTGAACATGTTTTAACCTTATATATAATGTTATTTATAATTATGATTAATTTATTCTAGAAAACAAATATATTTATTCTATATTATTTTATCCACCTATAACACCTTATTACCTGATCATTAACAATATTTATTTGTTAACATTGTTTCTTGTGTTTACAACTTGATTTCACTTTCATTTTTTGACATGAATGTTCTAATTCATTTCATATGATATTTTTATTTTATATAAAAAATTATATTAAAATTATAAATATCATATTTATTCTGTAGATAAATTTTTAGAATCATTATTAAAATATGTGATAGAAAATGAGTCACCACACTTCATGGAGATGGAAGGTCATACGTACCAATGAGCCACGATAACATTTACTAATGGGTGAAAGTGTAAAGAATATGATTATATATTTAATTTTTTTTAATTTATATTATATCCTAAGTATGATATATATTCATTGATTCCATAATTATTTCTATCCTTGTTTTTTGGTGATGGAAAAAAATTTACATAGGTTCGAGGTGTGGTATTTTTTCGAACACACGAGCGATGATTTTGTTTCCCAAATGATAGGGAAGGAGGTATATAAATTTTATTCCAATTTTTTTAAAATATTACTATATTAATGATAATGTAGTTATTATAGTTGAATATTAATTATGTAGTTTACGTTGTAAAAGAATAAGTAAAAAAAGTTCTGTAAAGACAGTTACCTTGTCTTAGAGAAGTCTCATTTTGATCACTTCTCCAGGACCCAAGGGTCGGTCCTATGGGAAGACTAGAACCTATGTAACATGGATAAGGATGTTTGGGAGTGCTTTTTATGAATTTTTAATGATAATTGTTTCTTGATATATGAATAATTGAGTCGATTAACTACCCTTTTACAATTGAGGTGAGTGGTACACCTGTAATTGCTCAATGTTTTGAAAGACTATTCTGCCTCAATTCATGGATTAATTTCCCCTCACTAACTCATATTATACGTTGCTAAGGTTATATAAAAATCAAAATAAGCTAATATGTTTTACGAATGTTTTTTAGATCATTTTGATCATTTTCTATTTAGGTAAACTCCTCGGTAAACCCATTTTGACCATAACTATGGTAAATAATTTTTACTATTTGTACTATTCATTGGGACAGAAAATTAATTTCAAATTAGTATTAATATTAACTATTACGATTTAAAATATTTAATTAACTTTTTCAAATTCATTTCATATAAGTGGTATAATATCAATTTAAAAATAAAACCATAAAAATGATGAAAATAGTTTTTGAAGATATGCATTTTTTAAACAAATATGGTATTTCATTATCAATATGAAAAGTAATCATAATTATATATATTTAAAATTATTTATTAAGATAGTTAATATATTCATTTAATTAAAATCATTCATTATATATAATTATTTTAATTAATTAGAATGTAAAGACATTAGGAATTTTAAAAATACTTTTCTAAAAAAAATATCCCATTTCCCTCCAAATGATATTATCTTAATATCTATCAAATTAATAGTAAAAATTTTTTTAATTACATATATTATAATATATTATTATAAATAACATGAGTAATATTAAAATACAAAATCTTAAATGGTAAAAAAAATTCTTTATATTGGAAAATATCCCAAATTTATTATAGTATAATTTTGACCATTTATTTTCCAAATTTATAATCCTCCCATAAAATTAGAATGTTTATTCCATGAAATATTATAATTTTTATTTTACAATGCTCAATTACTCTAATTTGAGGTTTTTGTCACATTATTATCTCATTAAAAAACCCTTCAAATATTTATCGATATTATTTCAAAACTAATGAGGGTAGTTCTTCTTCATAACATCCTCGGGTTTATACATTGCTTCCTTCATTTTCAAATTTATCCAAAGTACCATTATCAATTGATTCATCCAATTCCTTAACAATTTTTGACAAATGTAAAAACCTATATATCATCTTCATAATATGATAAATTAAGTTTTAATTTTATTTTTTTATATGTTAGAACATGTGTTGAGTCCGGAATGTAATTCTATAACAATAAGATACGAAAAAACTAATGAACTTTGTAATGGCTTTGTGGAATTTAAAAATGGAAAGAAAAAACTCTAAATCATTCACGAAATTAATTTTTTTTATTTTCCATGGGAATAGTTTTCCTTTCAAATCGAACTTTACAACACCTTTCCATGGATATACATTCAATAAAACAAGATTAGTCGCTTTAAATTAAAAATATTTCATATGGTTATTAGAATAATAATTTTAATTTATTTTAATTTATTTAATATTAATATGAATATTATTTGAATTTTTCATCATATCCTCAACAATTTATTGTCCAATAGTATTCCATTCAACAACTTCATCGCATAAACATTTAGTACAAAATCTATTTCCATATAAATCTTTATACAATGCAATTTTAATACTAGAATATAAGCTATAGTTATATGAAATACCTATTTAATGAAAATGATGATCCCACATACCTTTAAAGTCAAGTTATTATGAACCCAAAATTTATTCTAAAGTATAACAGTTCTTTTGGACTATTCATCAGTTTTAGGATGTTATGTGGTCTTCCAATGATACCCGTATCATGAGCCTTTTGAAGTCTTTTCCAGAATTTTGTTGTAAATTTAGTATTATGATCAAACAATAATTTAAATAGGTTTTCATGGAATACTTATAAAATCATTAATATTGATTCATTTAACATGACCAAGAGTTAAATGTTCTCCTATAGAAAACAAATGTTCATATTTTGTAAGGTGGTAAATAATTACCCACATTGAATAATTATTTCTAGGTGTATTTGGTTATCCAATGAACAATTACATAGTAATGTCAACTCATTTACACATATAAATAGGTATATTCTACATGAATCTTCAAAAATGATGTATAATAGGGTTCACTAATTAAAAAAAATCATAAAACACCATTAAATTTTTCCCTCTTTATATTATCCATCAAAACATTTTCTAACAAATTTATATACATTTTGGTGTTACTATGGTGTATATAGAAACTAAACTATCAAAATCATCTCATATTTTTTTAAACTTAGCTATATATTGAACACAAATCCTCTTTCCAAATTTCATAAATTCATTTTCTTATATTTGGTCTTCCAATTTCCAATCATTCACGATGTGAATTTCCTTCTGAAAATTATGATCATGAGTTTGATAAATTTTAAGTTTTACAGTAATTTTTGTTTGAATGTACTTTTAAAAAGGAGTGATGTTTTCACTTCCTTAACAACTCCAAGATCCATATTCACTAAATCCTTGAAAATAGGATCCCAATAAATCATTATTTTGGTCATAACTCTATGATCATCCTTTATAAATTCAGTTTCTACATTACTTGACTTCCTTGGGTGGTAGTGTATTGAGATATCATAATCATTGAGTGATAAGATCCATCATATTTTCCTCATGTTAATCCCTTTCTATGAAAAGTTATATTCTAGACTCTTTTGTTCAATGAATATCTAACTTCGTTGAAAATAGAAATATTATCATTATACCTTGAAGGAAAAGATTATGGATTCTATCTGAAGATGATGGGTATCATAGTTATTTTCTTGAGTCATTACCCACCTTCTTGTATATATAAAATAATCATCATTCTGAACATGGATATAACCAAGTCCCTTCTTCAATTTATCACTATATTTCAAAAATACTTTATTTACGGATGGTAAATTAAAAATCATAAAATTAACCAATAAACTATTCAATTATTCAAAATATTCTTTAAATTATTATTTCTATAAAAATTTAACCCATTCATATCTACCAAGGGTTATCACTTTAGAATATCAAAAGAAATTTTGAATAAATCAATAATACTAACCTAAAAATCTAATGGAACTATGTACCTTGGATATAGTAATTAGTGTAATCTATAATTGGACTATATTTTTCATCCCAACATCAACTGATAACCTATCCATGGAGACCACATGGCCATGAAAAGAGACATTTTGACACCAGAATTCTCACCAGCCAAATTTCTAATCTCTATGAGTCTCAAGAATGAACTGAAATTTATTCTCATGGTCCTCACTGATTTTAATGTACACAATGATATCATATATAATTAACACAAAAAAATTTTAAAGATATTCCATTAATAAACTAATCATTGTATCCATAAAAACATAGTGTTTATTATTCAACGAAAAAATAATTACCATAAAATTATAATTTCTATACCTCATAGGAAATGTTTTAATTAGAATGTATTCTTTAATACACATAATTAATGATACCTAGAATGATTTTCAATCTTTGTAAAATATTTATCTCTATTAATTTCATCAAATAATTCATAAATATGTGTTAGGGGATAGAATTTAATTTTCATTATAACATTGATTTCCCAATAATAAATGTTGATCCTTAAAGATCCATATTTTTTCTTAACAAAAAGAATATGGGTTCTCCAAGGTAAAACACTAGGGTTTTTAAATACCATATCCCAAAACTCTTCTAGTTACTTTTTTAACTCCACTAATTCTATAGTGGCTATTCTACACATATTACATAACATATTTTCTTAATCTGGGATTAAATCCATAAAAATATAAACATCACACATTCATGTATGTCTTGGAAATTTCTCAGGAAATAAATCAATATACTCTTCAAGAATAAGTACATCATCCATATGAGGACTAAATTTTTCATTTTTAGATTGTCTATTATCATAATCTCCATAATTATTATTTGGAAGAGCTATTATAGGTTGATTTTGAAATAGGCCTCATGATAATGTCTCCATAAAAAAGGTAAAGAATTATATGGCCTCATAATTAATCAAATTTTCTTACTCTTTATAATAATTTTGTTATATTATCGACTAAATTATATACCAAGGTTTATATAAAAACAAATCAGAGGTATAATTATAAATTCTTTAAATAGATCATGTTTATGATTCATAATGATAATAAAAAACTTATTGCATGAGATTTCCACTATGTGTCTACATATAAAACTCACATAATAAAGTTCTAAGGAAATACATATTTTTTGGATACATAGAAGATATAAAAGAGTGTGAAGATCAAGATTGAAATAAATAATTTCCTAAATTTGGGGATACAATAAAAGTACCAACCACTAAATATTAAATAAAATCCATCTTAGTTATTCTGATAGAATAATTTGGTCATATTCACTTAACAACTTCTATTGTAGGTACACTTCATTCCTTGTTCATTGGTGTAAATAATACACCATTTCTTTTTCATTGATGAATTATATATTTTTGATCACATAAATTCCATTATATTCATTATCCATATGACCCTTATATTCACACTTTTAACATTCCCCCATTCCCTTCAATTATTTTTTAGGATATTTATTTACATAATTTTCACATGATGTAGATTTATTTTTAATTATATTCAATAGGTTTTTTAGGGTTCAACCAAGCAATTTGTTGTTTTATTTTCATTAAATATATAGGATTTATAAAATTACTTCTCTATATTTATGGAACACAATATTATTTCATTTTATACTTAAAATGAATGGGAAACAAGATTCCCTCTGAATATTGTATTAATCCCTTTAATTAAATGGTGATTACAATTTTTTGTACTGCATATTTAATCCTTAACAAAATAGGGTAATATTGTAATTTTATCCCCATACTCTCAACACTTTATTCTTCCTTTGTAATTAAACTATATAATCTTCCCTTCATTTCAATTAATTTCATGGGATGGAAAAATATATCAATGAATAATAATTTAAAATATATTCATTCCATATGTTTTACTTCTTCTTCCAACATGTTATTCTAATTCAATTTCAACTAATGATCATAATAAAATTTATGAAAATAGAATATCACTATAACATATTCCCTTTGATCGCATCCTGTATCCATAAATAACTTTTCAAGGTACATAATCCATTACTCAGATACCACTATATTTTACCTCTACTAAAATATGGAAGCTTATTTCATAGGAAGTGTTCAAATATATGTGGTAATTTTATGGAACATCATTTATAACCATTTATTTGATGTTATTAGTCATAACATGGGTCATATTACATAATATGAACATGATATTTTTATCTCCAACACTGGTAGAATTATCTTGCTTTGTAAGAAATTTTTTATATTTCCCTTGAGAATTGATTCCTTTATTTATAACATGAGCAATTTTAAAATGTGGAATATACTATATTAAATCATAAAATTATAAATTTTAATATATATATATATAATTCTAAATCTATTTTAACACTTAACATAACATGAAAATTTATTCCTAAATAATTATCAGACTCATAATTTTGGTTTCATTGGGGATATCACTAAAAAAGAAAATTATTTTTAAATATCTCCTAATAGGTTTTAATGATATTTTAATTAATTTAATAATATCTACAAAGAGTTCCAAAAATGGGGTATAGTAGGGTGAATTCATGGTACACCAGATTTATGGTTGATAAATAATCAACTAACTTATTTTGTAGATATGACTCTTAGATGCATCTATACAAAAACTATTTTCTTATTGTATCCAAAAAAGGATGTGCTTCTTGTAAAAACAATAAAATATAATCTATTCCATAACATTTATGATTTCTTTTACAATTATACGTATCAAGAATACCTTTTATAGGGTTATGTCACAAATAAATATCTTCCTAAATCTATTTCTCAAGGATTCAACTAAATTTTATCTTTTAACAACTTCAATAAATGATAATTAAGTAACACATTGTCAATGTCTAATTTATTACATTTCATTCCATTATAAATGATCAAATCCCAAAAATAAATTATTTTATTATACTTGAAAATACAAATATAGACATTATTCCCATTTTACATTGAAATTAATCTACAAAAATAACAAATATATATGTTTTACATTATTAAAACTTCATCAAATATTTCTTATTCACATCCTAAAGAAATAAAAAAATTAGGGTGATCTCATATACTCATTAAGGATTACATAAAATGGAATATATCTTGATTAAATAAGACAAAATCAATATCTCATGGGAGATAACTAAAAATACATTCAATTTAATCCATAAATGTTTCCTAAAACTAATCCATATATAATAATAATATGTTAATATAATGGATAATAATAATTTAATTATAAACAATTTAAATTAAAAATAATGAATTGTATGATATAAAATGTCATGATATCTTTATTGTTAATGACTTATTCCAAGATAGTTTAAACTATAGGTTGGCATACAACAAAAAATTAATATGTTTGTCCCACTAGATTGTCTCATGAGATGTGTCAATGCATTGAGGGGATATCTATAACTTGGTATCTCCCATCAAAACATGTCCACTATATTCCTAATATATTTAATAATCAATTTAATTTATAAAAAAATTTCCTTATGAACTAATATCCATATTCTTTAAATCAAATTGAATTTCAGTATTTCCCCAAAAAAATAAAATAACTTTCCTATAAAAAATATATGATGAAATGGTAAATCATTTAAAAAATAATAATATACATTATAAAAATAAATTCAATATTTTAGAGAAATGTAATTTTTAATGAAATATGACCTCAAAACGGTGAATGTGTCAAGAGAAATTTAACAGCCAAAAAATTATAAGAGATATACTCACTAGAAATAAAGGTTTTGTGATAAATCTACATAGTGTGGAAAATAAAATAAAATAGAAGATAAAATAAAAAAATATGTTTTTATTAATGATTTAAATATTTCAAACCATGTATATATTTTATAAGATGATAAATATATTTTACAGTTGTGGTGGTGGTAAAGGTAATTAATGTCATGACTCAACCCACTAAAGCTCTAACCCATGACTACCAGATGGCCACCTCCAATAGGATAGGGATTGGTGAGCAGTGTCAGGTAGTCACATCCCACAAATGGGAGGCATTAGGGATCGGTATGAGAATTCATGCGCACATCCCCAAAATCACACAATGTTGAAATGTAAAACAACTAAGACAATGCAATCATACATCTATGATCTCACAATAGAGTGTGACAGTAATTTACCAAAAAAGATAAGGGGCCAAAAAAATCCCAACCAAAACTATAATTATTTCAACCTACATTAAGGGTGATTACTAAGTCAAAAATACTATTTTGGTAACCAAATTGGTGTTTCTTACTCTATCCATGCACCAATATATCCATGACCTCCTAGGAATCCATCAAAATATTTGTTGTCTGCACAAGACATGACACTTGTAGGAAAAGAAGATATAGGGGTGAGTATAACAATACATAGCAGGAGCCCCCAAATTCACAAAACCAAAAATCACACTGTATATTTAGTTCAATAAAAGATACGAAAGTAAATTTATAACAAAAGTAACCAGGTATACTTATGAAATACACTACACCATCAGGAGGTCATAACCAACTATTATCCACATGATTCTACTCGAAGCAATGCTCATTCTAGGGGAACTCACTCTACAAAACATTCTTTCATTGGAGACACTCAACAAATAGGTCAAGTTCAATGGGACACACCCAAATATAATTCACTGGTGTAATAATACATTGATATATTATTAGGCGGTCATAATAAGAACTGCTGGGTGACACCACGAACCCAATCCAGATCAACCATTTACATAGGGGATCGTTTGTCAATAATTCCACTAAACCTACCAATTTGACCTGATAGATAGATGATCGACATGCTATATAGGTATGTCACACTGGATACCGAAACTCTAACAATGAAATTGTGGATGATATAGGATCATACTCTTATCTCATGGAGGAATTCCACAACTATATATGAGTCTCATTCTCTAGTGAGTATCACAATCCAGTGATGTTGATGTAAACATTCTTTTTAACCTTGAGGGAAATAACAATGGGAATAGAATAAACATATAGTGGACCAAACTATTAAAACAACGAGCCACAACACACTTAAAGTGAGTACACGGTGTGTTTAATGGGTACGTGTCATGTCCTTTATCCTCAAGTCTTTCTTCTATAAACGAACTATTTCATCAAACCATGCATGTGTAGTAGTGTATGCCATGTTAGAAACCCATGTAAATGACCCATGTTCTGGTACACATCATCAGCTCATGTACCCATGTATGAGTAACAGTACATGTCTAATCTTGTGTACTCAATCAAACCAATGTCTTTGTGGGGTAGTACATGACATTTAAGTAGCTCATGTACTCCACCCCAAATCTATGTACATCCCATGTACACACTGAGAATCCGGGGTATGAACACAAGTTGTGTGATACCTATCTTCTACAAAAAAACCCAATATGATTCTCCGATAAGCCCATATCACGTGCAATCAGGTATTACATGTTGTTTTCTATGGGATTTACAATAAACTTTTGATCTTCCTATATACACCACATTAGATTCTCCGACCTCATATATGTCGACCACCACACCAGTAAACTCAATATCCACCATTGGGTTTTCATTCCATCCTGGAATCAACAATTTTCATCACCAGATCTTCTCGTAAAATGGATTGAATTTATGATCATAGTTTTGTGCTGAAGAACGTCGAAGAAAGTGAAATAAGGAATCATTCTTCTTCATAATCTCTCAATCTCTATTATTTCACCTCCACAATGTTTTATTTATAACAAATATATGAAATTTTATAACTTCACCATGACATGAGTGTGAAATGATTGATTGATAGGGTTGTGTCCAGTTGCATTCCAAATGATGAAAACCAATGATGAATGATGAATCAGGGGAGAAAAGCATAAGAAAAAAACAAGAGGAATAAACCATGATTATTGTTTGTGTCAATCTCAATTCATTTTTATAAGATATGAAAATTATTATACTGAAATTAATTCTCTTAAATCACTCCATAATAAACCCATCACATAAGATGATCAAACTGTAGATTAATCTATAAATTTATTGGTCAGCATTCATCATAGAAATCCAGAATGGGGAGGAAATACACACTAAGAAAAAAATCCTATATTGATTCAGATCGATTGTTGATGAATAATGGATTTTGTGTCTTGTTCATTGGAAAGATCCATAAAATATATGGTTCTTAATTATTTGACATACAAATCTATCGATATCTACAAACATGGTCTCCTCTATTTCTCTAATGACACACTTCAAATTCACAATTTTTTGTGGATAACCCTGTGAATATTCTGTTATTGTGTATATAAATAAAAAATAGGTTGTTGAAGCAATATAATTTTTATTAACATATTTTATTTATTTTAGTTCTATGATAAATTTTCATCAAACGACCAACACCTAAGGAAGTAAATTTGGACCTTGGGTAAAACCTCTGTTATAAACTCAATGGTGCACTCATATTTCTAATATGAGATACCTTTTAGATGTTATTTGAATTATTTCAGAAAATAATGTTCACATTCAATTTAATATATTTAATATGTGTAGAACATTTATTTTGGACACACTGAGCCTCATAATAAGATGTTTCCTCAATGAATAGTCTCAAAAACATCCTATACAATATTAAAATATTATACATGGAAAATATGAGATGTTAAATTATCCCCACCTTAGAAATTTTCACTAGAAAAGAGAAAAACTATTCAACAGTATGGGGGTACTAGGCTAGTATCTAGGCCTCCCACTCCCAGGTGCTATCTTTAATGTTCTCATGCTACCACCAAACCTGAACAAGTGGAATGGAAATCCCATAAAGTATCCACTCTGCTAATCCTTAACCTCCCTTGGGTACTCAATAAAGGTCTGTCCATCCTCAATGTTTATATCACCATAGTCGATAACTTGTGATGGGTCATAAACTTACCACCTCAGTTGTGACACATTGAAGACATCATAGACCCGATCTATGTATGGAGGTATAGATAATTGGTATGCCACCTCAAAAATCATTTTAGTATCTAGAAATGTTAGATGAACCATAGAGATATAACTACACCTCTTCCAAAAATATGTAATCCACATTGAGTTAATAACCTTATAAACACATGGTATCATTCCTTAAACTCCAATGGCCATTGTCACCTATTAGTATATGATTATATGTTCTTTTTCAGACTTCATATTCTCCTAGATTTCATAAATCTTCTTCTTATTAGCTCAAACTATTTTTAGGCCCATCAGTGCCAACACTCCTAGATTTGTACAACAAAGTGGTGACCTGAAAGGTATCCCGTAATAGTCATTGAATGGATCCATACCAGTGGGGGAATTGTAAATTTTTTGGTATTCAAACCAAACCAAGGATATGTGGTCCCCTAACACTGGAAAAAGTCTAAAATGCAAGATCCCAACATTTCCATCAGATCCTAAATGGTCAACCAAGTCTATTCATCAGTTTGTGGTTGTAACACTGTGATCAAGTGAAACTTAGTCTCAAATGCCTCATGCAATCCCATCGACAACTGTGATGAAAATCGAAAATCATGATAAGAAACAATCATTGATAGAAAGGCATGAATTTAATATCTCTACTAAACTCTAATCTCAATGTAACACCCCGAGATTTTATGAAAAATATTATTTTTAATTTCATTAATGTCTTTTGTTGTACGCTACACCAAAAGGAGCTTTCATTACACGCATCCCTGACTTGTCTTGCATTACACACAATCACGACCTTCCGTGATAGTGTGTGTTGTACACAATACCGAGTTTCTCTAAACAACGATATGTTATATAAACTAGCTGTTATGAATAATAATACCCTCTTTTTAAAATTTTATAAATTTTATGATTTTAAATGGAATTCATTTTTGGAGTTGGAAAATCAAAATTAACCTAGGGTGTATTTTTGGTATTTTTCTGAAAACTTTAAATTTTGGATGAATAGTGAAAACACTAGGTTACTATTCAAAACCCGTCTTTTTATTTAAATAATTATTTATTTTATTTAAATTTATTTTAGGTCAAAATTGATACATAATACCTATATAAGTTCAATATAATTCATTGGAGTCATTTTATAATAATTATATATATATAAATTTTATTGAACTTTTCACCGTCTTTTACCCACTTCCTATGAGAATTTGGAGATTCACATAAAACATAATTTTACCACTTCTATGCGTGGAATTTCAAAAATCTGAGAGACACGGTTAATATCAATGACTAAAATGTGGTTCAATGAGATTAAAATAATTTTTGGTGAATGATAACTTTTTACTTTTATTTACCACGGTTAAAAGTAAATAGGGCAATTAAGGGTAAAAATGAAATTATTATTACACTAACACATGTCCTAATTCTATATGATAAGTGTAATTAGACCAAAAACAACCTTAGGAATAAAATATGACCATTTAGGTCCACTTGGAGTAGATTAGGACATTTATTATTAATTTATTTAAAGAAGGGTTAAAATGGTTAAAACAAAAGTTTAATAACTAAAACATTTTTAATATACGGTTATACAAAAGATAAATTTGACTATAAATATTAATTAGAAAGATATAGATATTTCCTACATAATTTTATTGTATTTATAATTTTTATACATTAAATTATTTAATTTATTTATGAAACAATGATGATGTAGTAATTATGTTATTAATGAAATATTAACATAATTGATATTATAAATACCCAAATAAATGTAATTTGAGACTTTATGAATTCCACTAATTTTATAGATTAACATGACATGTTTTTATTTATGTAATTATCTTTCTTCAAAATAATCATGCTGTTATGATTTTTGTAAAAATCCATTTCCAAATATTGTCAAAATTGACATAAAATAGTTTTTAAAACAAATATTATATTATTAATTGTTATTATAATCATAAAAATCTAAGGTTCATCCAAGATACTTATACCATGATATAAGTATCATTAATGTACCACTTGGGGGTCTCTTGGATGTATATGGTCTGTTTATTAATCATATAATATAAAAATACAAAGTGACATGGTAATTGTCAATCTAATTAACTAAGAGTTAAAACTAAAAGATAAGGTTAATATAATGACCCAAACCTATATAAAATATATGGGTTAGAGGATTTAGACCCATCCCTACCTTATCTTATAAATAAATCAATTTGGATATATTAAAAACCGAATATGACTTTATTATAAAATAATATTTCAATTTTTTCGAAAGGTGCCTCTCTCCTCCTTTATAAAAAGGGTACCCCTTCCCTCTTCTCTTCACACCCTTTTGAGCCTTGAATCTCGGAAAAACCCTTCCCTTTTCTCTTATCCACTTCCCTAGAAACATTCTAGAGGTTCTGTTCTTCTCAAAAGACCAACTCTACTTCCTTAAGAGAAGGCTTAAAGGAGGTGCGTCGAAGAAGAGGTAATCACTTCTTCCGATTCTCTCAAGTTTCTTTATTCTCCTACTTCTTCTTCTTTAGTTGTCTCATTATAAAGTAATAAAATCAGTATTACTTATATACTGATATGTTATTATAAATATTAAACAATCCTCCTTCACCTTTTATCCATCCTACGGAAAACAAAATCATTGCACGTGCGTACTTACGGAGTACCGTCTCCACGCTGTGGTTAAATCTATTTTCGACCACCACTTTACTTGGACGAGTATAATGCTGTAAATAAATAACTATATATGATTATTTTAGAGTGATATTTATTCTGAAATATTATACGTACACTTCAATACAATTCCATGATCATGGGAATGATATCGTCGCTCGTGCGTACGTACGGACTACCGTCTCCACGACGCGATGAGATTCATTCTCCATGTTAACCATTCATTAATGATAATAAAGTACATATAATAGTAATAAATAAATAAATGACATAATAATTATACTGGATTTATGTATATATATATTTATTTCGTCTACTTAATTCCATTCAATTCAATAAAGAAACGAAAACAGCGTTCATGCGTACGTACGGCCTACCGTCTCCGTAAACGGTGTATTTCATTCCATTTATCGGTCTATCATATATATATATATGCATATGAGGAATATATATTACATATAAATCATGTTTTAATCTATGAAATTATTTAAATCATGATATAAGTAATAATATCAAGAACAACAAGTCCCAACATGTACGATAAATAAAACAATTTTACCCAAAACGCTGCTTTAACATGGAACTTACAAAAGAACAGGTAATATAAAGTCATAAGTGAACCATATATGATATAATAACAATTAATATGATTCTGTAATAATTCAATGACATTATTTAAATAATTATAAAGGAGGTTCGGATATGTACAAAGCATATCGGACCTAAGGTAAGGGATAACTATTCCAACCTCGTTCTTATCCGACATTATTTATTCGTAAGTATTTACTGGGGTTATTGTTATCATCCATGTACATGTTTCCTAAAAATGGTATCATGTATGTTTGAAGTCCTTTTTAACCATTTTTTTCTTTTAATACATGGTATGTAAAGAATATTTCTTTTTTTAACCATACGAGGTACTTTTTGACTTTTCCGACAAAAGTACGAGGAGAATGTTATTTTTAACTTATACGGCGTGAACGGATTTTTACGGTTTCATAACACCTTATTTTCATGAAGCTCCCTATATAATATCTCATGATTATTTTCAACAAAACCCTTCTCTTTTAGAATTTCATTTCATTTTGTTAAAAGAAAATTATTTTGAAGAAGAAAGGATATTTTCCTCAAGATTTCATTTCAAGTGTTTTATCAAAAATATTTTCCATCTAAAATGACATTATTTAATATGTTTATGTTTCAAGTATAATGTATTCATTATTTACATGGTCTTATTCTTCTTATGATGAAATGATATCCATTTTTTATATGGATTATGTTTTGATGGAATGTTGTTTAAGAATCCCATTCTATTACATGGGTTATGCTATGATGTATGATTTATGATTTTGTGGCACATGAATGAAAGATTTCATTATGAGATGGGTGGGACCTATATCTCCCTCCCATACATTGGGTAAATATTTATATCTAATGAGATAGACATGGTTGGAATGGTATGTTAATATGGTTTAGTAATACAGGACTGGAACAAGGAATGAACTCAATTCAGAAAGGGATGTTGTCCACTAAAACGGTCATGGAAGAAATGCCTTGGCTACTATGGAAATCATATCATGTGCTTAATGGTTTCCGCAATCACATGTTTTATTCCAATGCTATTTTATCATGATTGATGTTCCTTTATGGTATATGCCTTATGTACTTCCAAGATTTATGTCTTTTCTCGAGATTTTGATGTTTAGATTTTATGTTCATGCTTTTTCATTCAAATGTTTATGGATTGTTTTATGTTATTTATGATTACCCTTACAGAGAATTTGAGATCACCTTTTTTATGTGTTCTTTTCCCCATGATTAAAAGAAAGGTTTTAGGTAAGAGAAAAAAGGGGAAGATTTTTACGAGAGATGTTGAAGATCTTTCACCACGATTAGAAGATTATTTTTACGAGTTTCCAAAGACACTAAACTATTAGAGTCCTTGTGTGTCTGTTTTTGTTATGTATTAAGAATTCCGCAAAATTAATGTAATGTCCACGTACATCAAGCTTTGGGTCTCTATAGTTGGTATCAAAGGAAAGTTTTAGTTAACCTTTGAAACTAGGATGCGAAAACTTTAGTGATATCCCTAGAGATATTTCTATTGTATGTCTAGGGATGTCCCTATGGTTAAGTATAAGTATTGATTATAGTGCTAGAATTACGGTAACGATCTTAGAATTAAACCTAAGATGATAGATATTAAAGGTAATCCCCCTTTATTATGTTGTTTTATGTAACTCCCCGACCCCAGTTACCCAGAGTCGGTGCATTATTACATAACATTGGTATAATCATAAGAAAGATCAAATCTCGAAAGACCGATTGGTTTAGTAGTCTTGGAAACACTAGATATATTCATAAGTCTTACATTACATCATAAAATGAAAAACTACTACAAAAACATATTGTCTCCATAATCCACACTCATATCCCCACATAATATCCCTCCAGGTCATTCATAATTTACTTCTTCACATCCTGGGAAAAATAAAACATAGAAAAGGGGTGAGCTCAAATGCCCAGTAAGGATAACAATATAGCGGAAACTTTCATAAATAAGAATAAACATTTTAGGCAATGTATAACTAAAACAAAAGCCTTTTAAACTCGAACATTTAACATAGTATGGAATAAATAAAATGAAATAATGCCATTTACTTATTCACATGGTTATTCTACTAATCGAATAATCACATGAAAAATCAATAACCACTTTCATAATGATGGAATGCATAATGCCAGACTATCATAACCACATAGCCAAGGCCTCGTGCCAAGACTACAAATAAGATTTTGTCAAGGCCTTGTTCCAAGACACTAGTTTGTCTCATGAGACCTACCGATGCATCGAGGAGCTATAGCGGGCTCCACCCATCACTTACTAAGTCCAATGCATTCCCATATGAAAAGGTTTAAACATAACATAAACCATCGTATTAAAACTAGCATACGAAATGTAAATAATTTCACCATAAACTATGAATGGTATAAAAATAGCACATCCACAGTCAAACATATAACAAAACCTTCAATACAATATAGAAGTTTTGTATCATAATAAATCAACTTCAAATAATCTTAAAACCCATCAAAGGATGTTGACATAGATGAAATCAAAATTATTTTAAAAGAAATATCTCCTTTTATTTTGAAATCATTTAAGATCCATATAAAATAAAACATTTTCTTTGATAATATTCTTATAAGCTTGTAAGGGAAGCTTTGAAGATTTTATAACGGCGGAAAATAGCCGCACCCTCCGTATAAGTTAAAAAAACATTCTTACCATAATTCTGTCGAAAAGGTTAAAAAGGACCTTGTTTTGAAAACGACGGAAAGATTCCTTTATAAACCTCTTATAAAAAGTCAAACAAGGGTATAAATGACTTTAACCCATATTCTTGTAAATAATAAATATGTTTTTAAATACATTTCGAAGAAACATGGATGTGGATGATAAAGAAATCCCAGTAGATTATAACGTATAAACAACCTCGGATAATGAAGAGATTGTGAAATAACCCTTACCGTGTACTTTTCCTTGGTTGGGGTTGGTTAACCTCATGTATAATGGTGAAATAATTGTTATTAAATTATACAATAATCATATACATTAATATGATATCATATATGATCTTTTAATATTGATTTGATAATAATATCTTAGTATTATCGTTGTTTCGGGTGTTAACTTACTTGTTTTATTTTATATGTTTTGTTACGTAAGACATGTTTTTAAAAGATATGTTTTATATTAATCATATACATAATTATATCAAGTCCTTAAACATCATTTTTAAATCATCAAATGATAATTATACTTGAATGGATACGATGGAGAATGAATCTCATCGCGTTCGTGGAGACGGTAGTCCGTATGTACGCACGAGCGACAATATCATTCTTTTGATATTAAAATAATATATAAATGGATGGTATATCATATATACAGAATCCTTAACATGTTATATTTATTATTTACATGAGTTACACATCATTATTATAACCATCCAAATAATATTATATTGAATAACAATTACACCACGACGTGGAGACGGTAAGCCGTACGTACGCACGTATGGTGACATGTTATTCAAAGGGTGGATAGAATACTGAATATGGTTGTACCATATTTATAATAACATCACAGTATATATATGATACTGGATTTATTATTTTAGAATGGTAACAAAAAAGGAAGAAGAAATGAACTTAGAAAAGGGTGGTGAAATCATTACCTCTTCTTCGGGTTCTTCCTTTTGATTTGATCAAAAGGGCTTCTTAGGTTGGATTTCTGATCAAACTAAGGCCCCTAGGTTGTAGTTAGGGAAGTTGGGAGAGTATTTGGGCAGAGTTTGGCCGAACCAAAAGGCTTTTAAAGTGTGAAGAAATGAGAAGGAGGAGTGCCCTTTTATAAGAGGGGGGGAGGGGCACCTTTGGAAAAGCTAGAAATATTAATTTATAATAAATTCATATTCGGTTTCTAATGGATCCAAAGTTTATTATTAAAAGGTTAAGGTGGGGATGGGTCGAAAACAACTCAACCAATAGAATTTAGACAGGTTTGGGTACTTATATTAACCTAATCTTTAAGTATTAACTCTAAGTTAATTAGTTTCACTTTTACAATGTCTCTTTGTATTTTTATATAATATGGTTAATAAACATACTAAATACATCCAAGCGACCCCCAAGTGGTCCATTAATGATTAAACTATCACGATATAAGTCTCTTGGCCGAACCATAGATTTTTAGGAATTTAATATCAATTAATAATATAATATTGGTTTTAAGAACTCTTTTATGTCAATTTTGACACTATTCAATAGTTGATTTTTGTGAAACTCATAACAGATTGATTACTTCGAAAAAAGTCAATTAAATCACTCCTAATATATCATATTATCCTAGAAAATTAGTTTAATTCATTAAAAGTTTCATATTATATTTATTTGGGTATTTATAATATCAATTATTTTAATTTTTCACTATTATAGTAATTACTGGATCATCATTGTGTCATAAATAAAATAAATTATTTAAAGTCTAAAAATTATAAATAAAATATCATTATGTAGGAAATCTTTTTATATTTCTAATTAATATTTATAATCTAAAATCCAACATATATAACCCTATGTAACAATTGGTTTTCTAAAAGATATATGCTCATGTCATTTTTGTATTCATTTTAACTTAATTAAAATAAAGTGTCATTATCACTTACAAGTGGATCCATGGGGTCCCAAAATCGACCCAAAGATGTCCATGGTCGACCATGTATCAACCAATAGGGTTAAGACACGTTTTAGGGTAATTTAGTATTATTATAATATTATTTTTTAACCCTTATTTACCGGATTTACCCTTAACCATGGTAAATAAAATATTTACCGCAGTAATTATTCAAAATGTCTAAAAATAAAAGTTGCCTATTTAAACAATTTGAACATCCTGATTCCAAATATGGAATCCATTATCCTAAATTCAAAACACAGAAGTGGCAGAAATTAATTTAAAATTAATTCCCGCTGTCAAAACAAAAAGCGTGTTTTTAAGAGATAATAACTATCAAAAGATTGACACTTGTTTATGTTCGGTTTAATTGTAAAATTATGTCCAATGACCAACATTATATTAAATGATAAAAATATATTCTAAATATACTTTAAAACCACTCAAATTCATAATTTATCACTATTAATTATTTTGATTAAAAAAGTTGTTTTTAATTAAAATTTAGTAATTTTCACTATTCATCAAAATATGAAAGTTATCCGAAAAGTACCAAAATTTCACCTTAGGATAAATTAGATATTCCGAATCCAAAAATGAAGTCCATTTTGAAATATAAAATATATATAATTTTAAAAAGTAGGTATTACTATTCATAACGGCTAGTTTGATTGGTTGTTAGAACTCGGTGTTGCGTACAACACACGCTATCACATTAATCAAAGAGAAGCGTAACGTAGAAGCTTGGGGTGTTACATTCTCCCCTCCTTCAAATAATTTCGTCCTCGAAATTTCTAGAATACTGTCGCATGAAAAGACTCTGGTGGTTCTTCATCCTAAGTTCCTCGGGTTTCCACGTTGCCTCTTCCATTTTATGGTTTCTCCACAAAACTTTTACCAGACGCGCCGTCCGGTTTCTCAGTACTTGTTCTCTCGTATCAAGAATCCTGACAGACTCTTCACAATAGGAAAGATCGGGTTCCAGTTCTAATTGTTCATAGGTGAGTACATGCGTTGGATCAGGCATGTATTTCCTCGAGAGAGATACGTGGAACACATATTTGGAGAGACTTGGCGGCATTGCCAATCGGTAAGCTACAACCCCAATTCGTTCTAGAATTTCGAAAGGTCTGATGTACCTGGGACTCAATTTACCTTTCTTACCAAAATGTATGACTCCCTTCCACAGAGATACCTTCAGGAAAACATGATCACCGACTTGAAATTCCAAATCCTTCCTTTGATTATCGGCATAGCTCTTCTGCCTACTTTGAGCAGCTTTGATGTGATTTTGGATTACATTCACCTTTTCCATCATTTCCTCCACCAGTTCTAGACCTACAAGTTTTCTTTCACCGACGTCATCCCAACAGGTTGGTGTACGACATCTCTTTCCGTATAAGGCTTCATATGGTGCCATCTGTATACTCGAATGGAAGCTATTGTTATAGGAAAATTCTACCAGAGGTAAATATTGATCCCACATACCCTGAAAGTCAAGTGAGAAAGATCTCAACATGTCTTCTAAGGTTTGAATAGTCCGTTCTGATTGTCCGTCTGTTTGAGGGTGGTAAGCAGTGCTCAAATGAAGTTCAGTATCCAGGGATTTCTGAAGACTTTTCCAAAATCATGAAGTAAAACGGGGATCACGATAAAAAACAATTGATAAGGGTACTCCATGAAGTCTCACAACTTCATTAATATATAGTCTTGCTAGACGTTCTAGGGGTAGATCTTCTCTTATAGCAAGAAAATATGCTGACTTGGTAAGACGATCAACAATAACCCATATTGCATCGTTCCTTCTAGGAGTCTTTGGTAGCCCCATGACAAAGTCCATCGTAATATTGTCCCATTTCCACTCCGGTATGGGAAGAGGTTGCATGACTCCTCCAGGCTATTGCCTTCCAGCTTTCACTTGTTGACAAACCATACATCTTGACACAAAATCAGCAATCTCCCTCTTCATGTTGTCCCACCAAAAATGTTCATTCAAATCTCTATACATTTTGGTGCTCCCAGGGTGTATAGAGAAATTGGAACTATGAGAATCATCCAGCAATTCCCTTTTTAGATCATGTATATCGGGAACACAAAGTCTCTTCCCAAATTTCAAAATTCCATCTTCATACACAAAGTCTGTCAATCTCCCATCATTCACAGCTCTAATCTTCTTTTGAAATTCTTCATCATCGGTCTGAGTACTCTTAATCCTTTATATTAAAGATGGTTTGGCAACCATTTGAAAAAGAAATGATGTTTCGCCTTCCCTGGTTATTCCCATGTCCATCTTCACTAGATCCATGAAAATTGGATCCCTTTCAATTCTCATATTGTTCAAAACTCCATGGTCTTTTCTACTCAAAGCATCTGCCACCTTGTTTGCCTTCCCCGGGTGGTAGTGTATCGTACAATCATAATCCTTGAGTAATTCAAGCCGTCTCCTTTGCCTCATGTCGAGTTCTTTTTGTGAGAAAATATACTTCAAACTCTTGTGATCAGTATAAATCTCACATTTTTCACCATAGAGGTAGTGCCTCCATATCTTCAAAGCAAAGATCACAGCAGCTAACTCGAGATCATGAGTAGGATAGTTTTGTTCATGAATTTTCAACTGTCGTGATGCATAGGCAATAACTCTATCATTCTTCATAAGGACACAGCCAAGTCCTTTCTTTGATGCATCACTATAAATAATGAACCCATCATTCCCCGATGGTAGAGTCAATATAGGAGCATTGACTAATCTTTTCTTCAGTTCTTCAAAACATTCTTCACACTCTTTTTTACAAACAAAATTAACCCCTTTATGTGTGAGCTTCGTTAACGGGTTAGCCAATCGGGCAAAATTCTGGACAAAACGTCGATAATAACCTGCCAAACCGATAAAACTACGTACCTCAGTTATACTCGTTGGTGCTGGACATTCTTGGATTGCCTTGGTCTTAGAAGGATCAACAGAGATTCCATCTTTAGAGACAATATGGCCAAGAAAAGAAATCTCATGAAGCCAGAATTCACACTTGCTATACTTACCATATAATTCATGCCTCCTCAGAGTCTTCAAGATAATGCGCAAGTGATTTTTATGATCTTCGTAGGTTTTGGAGTATACCAAGATATCATCAATAAATACCACCATAAATTCATCGAGATACTCCTTGAAAACTCTATTCATCAGATCCATGAATACAGAGGGTGCATTAGTAAATCCAAACGGCATTACAGTAAACTCGTAATGCCCGTACCTGGTTTGAAATGTTGTCTTCGGAATGTCTTCCTTCTTCACACACAACTGATGGTATCCAGATCAAAGGTCAATCTTTGAAAAGTATTGAGCTCCATGCAGTTGGTCAAATAAATCATCAATACGACGTAGGGGATACTTGTTATTTATCGTTATAGCATTGATCTCCCTGTAGTCGATACATAACCTCATAGATCCATCTTTAACAAAAAGAACAGGGGCTCCCCATGGAGAAACACTAGGGAGAATAAATCCCTTGTTACTCAATTCCTCTAGTTGTTTCTTTAGTTCGACTAACTCTACAGTGGCCATTCTATAAGGGGTCTTCGATATAGGCCTTGATCCAGGAATCAAATCAATGGAAAACTCAACATCTCGTTCTGGAGGATGTCTAGGTAAATCTTTCGAAAATACATCTACAAATTCTTTCACAACAGGTACATCCTCTATTTGAACATTCCTTTCCTCACCGACAATTATTTTATTCTCTTCCTCCCCAATAATTGAATTAAGTTGAGCTACTGGGGGTGGATCTAAATAAGAATTAGTTGGTGACGATTCTGCTCTAAAGATAAGGTGTTCCTTATCATTATCATCAAGAATCGTAACCTCTTTCTTCTTACAATAAATCTTCGCATCATAGTCCGAAATCCAGTCCATACCGAGGATTATATCAAACTCAATCATAGGTATGATGATGAGATCAGCAGATAAAGAAAATTTATGTGCTCTAATGGGGACTGATTCACAAAACTTTGTTGCAATGATACTTCCCTTAGGAGTTTTAACTGACAACTCCCTTATTAAATCAAATTGGAAATATCTAATTTTCTTAGAAAACTGGGAAGATATGAAACAATGTGACGATCCAGAGTCAAATAATGCATTTTCTAAACTTGAGGAAACCATTAAAATACCTGCCACCACATCTTTCGGAGCTTCTACCTCAGCAGTAGTGATAGCATAAGCTTGGCCTTGATCCCTTGGCCTTTTCTAAGGTAAGTTCTCCTGACGCTTAGGACATTCATTCGCATAATGTCCCATCTCCCTGCAATTGTACCACTGAACGTTGGTAGCTTCCTTCTTCCCCTTGCAATCACGAGCTTGGTGGCCTTTTTCACCACACTTGTAACAGACTCCCATTCCCTTCAAGCAAGTACCAGGACGTTTCTTCCCACATTTACCACAAGATGGATATTAAACCTTTCTCTTCTTCCCCTTATTTCAATTCCCAGATTGATTAGCAGGTCTCTTCTTCTCTTGCTTTGCTTTAAAGTCATAAGACTTAGAGAATTCCTTTTCGGTCTTGATAGCACATGAGACAATGTCTTCGTACGATGAGAACGATTGTGAGACTAACGCTCAACGGAGAAATGGTTTTAACCCATCAAAGAAACAATCAATCTTACTTCTTGGGTTGCGAATATAATCTCCAGAATACCTTTCTAACCTTGTAAAGTTAGCCTCATACTTTGGGACATTCTCATCATCCTTTTGTCTCAGACTTAGAAATTGCCTTTCCATATCTGCTCGATGGTCGCGAGGAAAGTATTTTTCTAAAAACAGATCTTTGAACTCCCTCCATTCCATATTTGATACTTCATCATCTTCCTTCATGTTTTGAATCAACGACCACCATTGATCAGCATCTCCAGTGAGGCGGTAAACTGCCATGATAACTTTTTCCCTTTCACTGGTCCCCAAAGCCTGAAATATTTTCTCTAAAGAATTTATCCATTGCTCAGCTACTAAGGGATTTGTACTCCCATTGAACGTTGGTGGTTGTTGCCTCATGAATCGATCTAACATTGATCCTCCACGCTGCGGATCACGGTGCTCCATACGGGTAAGGTTATTAGTCATAATCTGAGTAAGTTGTCCCCGTATGGTGATTAGCTGATCGGCTCTAGTTGCATCACTAGCTCTACTATAATTATCTTGAGCAGGAGGGAAATCCCTACATGGAGTGCGTGCATTGGTCTGGTTTCCATTTCTTCCACTAGGCGCCATTTCTAAACAATGGCATAAACTAGATCAGTTTATGAATCAAAATACATAATCCCATACTTATAAAACACATAACATAAATTGAACTATTTATGGATATAATCCATAATCATAAGAATGTTTTCTTTGAGGAAGTATATACTCATAATCCCTTCAAATTGATTTTTAAAGAAAATGAGAGTTATCCTAAGCATATCCCCCGGGAGTGTCGTAACCAAGAGTGCAGCAAGGCCCGTTGTCGTGCTCCAGTTCCTGTTCGAGTCTAGCTCAAAGCGGTGTTTTCGGGTTTTACCCCTAGGTACATATGTGCCAGAGCCGCCTCTACCTTCTCGTATCCAGACAGGGATGTATTGCTCGGAAAACTCACAAAATCCCTACAATACCAAAATTATCGGAAGTTCTTCTATACTAATCCTCAAAGTTCATCTTAGGTCTACGTGCTCTAATCAGATTTTATCTAAATCTAGCTTCCAAGGTTTATACTAAACATCCTCTGATACCAACTGTAACGCCCCGACCCCAGTTACCCAGAGTCGGTTCATTATTACATAACATTAGTATGATCACAAGAAATATCAAATCTCGAAAGACCAATTGGTTTAGTAGTCTTGGAAACACTAGATATATTCATAAGTCTTACATTACATCATAAAATGAAAAACTACTACAAAAACATATTGTCTCCATAATCCACACTCATATCCCCACATAATATCCCTGCAGGTCATTCATAATTTACTTCTTCACTTCCTGGGAAAAATAAAACATAGAAAAGGGGTGAGCTCAAATGCCCAGTAAGGATAACAATATAGCGGAAACTTTCATAAATAAGAATAAACATTTTAGGCAATGTATAACTAAAACAAAAGCCTTTTAAACTCGAACATTTAACATAGTATGGCATAAATAAAATGAAATAATTCCATTTACTTATTCACATGGTTATTCTACTAATCGAATAATCACATGCAAAATCAATAACCACATTCATAATGATGGAATGCATAATGCCAGACTATCATAAACACATAGAAAAGGCCTCGTGCCAAGACTACAAATAAGATTTTGTCAAAGCCTTTTGCCAAGACACTAGTTTGTCTCATGAGACCTACCGATGCATCGAGGAGCTATTGCGGGCTCCACCCGTCACTTACTAAGTCCAATGCATTCCCATATGAAAAGTTTTAAACATAACATAAACATTCGTATTAAAACTAGCATACGAAATGTAAATAATTTCACCATAAAATATGAATGGTATAAAAATAGCACATCCACAGTCAAACATATCACAAAACCTTCAATACAATATAGAAGTTTTGTATCATAATAAATCAACTTCAAATAATCTTAAAATCCATCAAAGGATGTTGACATAGATGAAATCAAAATTCTTTTAAAAGAAATATCTCCTTTTATTTTGAAATCATCTAAGATCCATATAAAATAAAACATTTTCTTTGAAAATATTCTTATAAGCTTGTAAGGGAAGCTTTGAAGATTTTATAACGGCGGAAAATAGCCGCACCCGCCATATAAGTTAAAAAAATCATTCTTACCATAATTCTGTCGAAAAGGTCAAAAGGACCATGTTTTGAAAACGACGGAAAGATTCCTTTATAAACCTCTTATAAAAAGTCAAAAAAGGGTATAAATGACTTTAACCCATATTCTTGTAAATAATAAATATGTTTTTAAATACATTTCGAAGAAACATGGATGTGGATGATAAAGAAATCCCATTAGATTATTACATATAAAGAACCTCGGATAATGAAGAGATTGTGAAATAACCCTTACCTTGTACTTTTCCTTGGTTGGGGTAGGTTAACCTCCTGTATAATGGTGAAATAATTGTTATTAAATTATAAAATAATCATATACATTAATATGATATCATATATGATCTTTTAATATTGATTTGATAATAATATCTTAGTATTATCTTTGTTTCGGGTGTTAACTTACTTGTTTTCTTTTATATGTTTTGTTACGTAAGACATGTTTGTAAAGGATAGGTTTTATATTATTCATATCCAGAATGATATCAAGTCCTTAAACATCATTTTTAAATCATCAAATGATAATTATACATGAATGGATATGATGGAGAATGAATCTCATCGCGTTCGTGGAGACGGTAGTCCGTACGTACGCACGAGCGACAATATCATTCTTTTGATATTAAAATAATATATAAATGGATGGTATATCATATATACAGAATCCTTAGCATGTTATATTTATTATTTACATGAGTTACACATCATTATTATACCCATCCAAATAATACTATATTGAAAAACAATAACACCACGACGTGGAGACGGTAAGTCGTACGTACGCACGTATGGTGACATGTTATTCAAAGGGTGGATAGAATACTGAATATGGTTGTACCATATTTATAATAACATCACAGTATATATATGATACTGGATTTATTATTTTAGAATGGTAACAACAAAGGAAGAAGAAGTGGAATAAGAAATGAACTTAGAAAAGGGTGGTGAAATCATTACCTCTTCTTCAGGTTATTCCTTTTGATTTGATCAAAAGGGATCCTTAGGCTGGCTTTCTGATCAAACTAAGGCCCCTAGGTTGTAGTGAGGGAAGTTGGGAGAGTATTTGGGCAGAGTTTGGCCGAACCAAAAGGCTATTAAGGTGTGAAAAAATGAGAAGGAAGAGTGCCCTTTTATAAGAGGGGGGGAGGGGCACCTTTGGAAAAGCTAAAAATATTAATTTATAATAAATTCATATTCGGTTTCTAATGGATCCAAAGTTGATTATTCAAAGGTTAAGGTGGGGATGGGTCGAAAAAAACTCAACCAATAGAATTTAGACAGGTTTGGGTAATTATATTAACCATATCTTTAAGTATTAACTCTAAGTTAATTAGTTTCACTTTTACATTGTCTCTTTGTATTTTTATATAATATGGTTAATAAACTTACTACATACATCCAAGCGACCCCCAAGTGGTCCATTAATGATGAACCTATCAAGATATAAGTCTCTTGGCCGAACCTTAGATTTTTAGGAATTTAATATCATTTAATAATATAATATTTGTTTTAAGAACTCTTTTATGTCAATTTTGACACTATTCAATAGTTGATTTTTGTGAAACTCATAACAGATTTATTAATTCGAAAAAAGTCAATTAAATCAATCCTAATATATCATATTGTCCTAGAAAATTAGTTTAATTCATTTAAAGTTTCATATTATATTTATTTGGGTATTTATAATATCAATTATTTTAATTTTTCACTATTATGGTAATTACTGGATCATCATTGTGTCATAAATAAAATAAATTATTTAATGTCTAAAAATTATAAATAAAATATCATTATGTAGGAAATTGTTTTATATTTCTAATGAATATTTATAATCTAAAATCCAACATATATAACCCTATGTAACAATTGTTTTTCTAAAAGTTATATGCTTGTGTCATTTTTGTATTCATTTTAACTTAATTAAAATAAAGTGTCATTATCACTTACAAGTGGATCCATGTGGTCCCAAAATCGACCAAAAGATTTCCATGGTCGACCATGTATCAACCAATAGGGTTAAGACACGTTTTAGGGTAATTTAGTATTATTATAATATTATTTTTTAACCCTTATTTACCGGATTTACCCTTAACCATGGTAAATAAAATATTTACCGCAGTAATTATTCAAAATGTCTAAAAATAAAAGTTTCCTATTTACACAATTTGAACATCCTTATTCCAAATATGGAATACATTTTCCTAAATTCAAAACACAGAAGTGGCAGAAATTAATTTAAAATTAATTCCCGCTGTCAAAACAAAAAGCGTGTTTTTAAGAGATAATAACTATCAAAAGATTGACACTTGTTTATGTTCGTTTTAATTGTAAAATTATGTCCAATGACCAACGTTATATTAAATGGTAAAAATATATTCAAAATATACTTTAAAACCACTCAAATTCATAATTTATCACTATTAATTATTTTGATTAAAAAAGTTGTTTTTAATTAAAATTTAGTAATTTTCACTATTCATCAAAATATGAAAGTTATCCGAAAAGTACCAAAATTTCACCTTAGGATAAATTAGATATTCCGAATCCAAAAATGAAGTCCATTTTGAAATATAAAATATATATAATTTTAAAAATTAGGTATTACTATTAATAATGGCTAGTTTGATTGGTTGTTAGAACTCGGTGTTGCGTACAACACACGCTATCACATTAATCAAAGAGAAACGTACCGTAGAAGCTTGGGGTGTTACATTTTACCTATCATGATTTTTGCCTCTCAAACTATTATTTTTGGGTTTTAGACGATGTATGGAACCCGAAGGAACCGTGTTGATCAATTTAATGGACAATGCAATGATTGTCCTCCTTAACAAACCAATGTTTTGGGAGATGGAGTGAAAAATCTTATTGCTATACTTACACAAGCTATGAATCATTCTGGACTTCCAAATGAGCAGAGAAGGGAACTATATTCTATTAAGTCCTTCATTAGGAAACGTCTACCTTGTTTCAGTGGGTCTTCTGATCCACTTGTTGTTGAACAATGGATCAATACCACTGAAAAGATATTTCCAGTTCTTCAACGTTCTAAACATGATAAAGTCATCATAGCATTATATTGGTTGGAAGGTGAAGCCGATCAATGGTGGAATCTTATCAAGAATATGAGGCCAAGAGATGAAATTGAGTCCATGTAATGGGATGAGTTCATGAACTTATTTTTCAATAAGTACTTCCCTCGTATTTTTCGAACAAAGATAGAGAAGTAGTTTCTTGAACTAAAGCAAAAGGATGATGAATCTATTGGTATATATGAAGCGAATTTTACAAGGCTTTCAAAGTATGCATCTGACTTTATCATCCAACCTAAAAGTAAAGCTGATCGATTCTTCAGTGGCTTAAAACCAAGTCTTCGAAGGGAATTAGCTATAAGAAACATCAGTAGCTGTGAAGAAATTGTGTGGTGTGCTATCAAGGTAGAAATTGAAGGTGGTGTTACATATCCATCTCATGGTTTTGACAAGAAATGAAAGATGGAGTTCAAGGAGAAATCTCATAATAATGGAGAAAAGAAGATGAATGTTTCCTTATGCTCAAAGTGTGTAAAGAAGCATGGTGGAGATTTTTTTAAAGGGAATAGAAAATGTTTTAATTATGGAAAAGAAGTTCATCAAGTAGCTGATTGTCGAAGTAATGGAAAAAGGGTTGCTAATGATGTGAATAAAGAAAAGACTGCAGAGAACGCACCACCAACACTTCAATGCTTCAAGTGCAATGAAATGGGGAATTATGCCATTCAATGCCCTAATACAAGGGTTAATGATGATTGACATGAGCAACCACTTAAGGAAAAGAAAAAAAGGGAAGTCACATGTGATCACTATTGGCGATGTTGAATATGACAACGATGTGGTGGAATGATTAAGTATTTATGTAATGGGATTCCAAAATAATGTTGTATATAGTATTTTGGAATATTGGAATATTTATGTATTGGTCTATTGTGGTTTTCAATAATTTTATGGTAAGGGTAACCATGGAAATTGATTGAGATATTTTTGGAATGAAGATGATATGCGCATAATGAATGGATAAAGAGAAAATGAAATGTTTGAAAGTATTCATGAGCTCATGACTGATATATGGAAATAGTTATATCATTGTGTGAGAATATTGAATTTTGGGGTTTTGGTATGTGGAAAGAGTTAACTTTTCATGTTTTCACTAAGGTTCATTGGGTATTCATTTTTCAAGAGAATGCATGATTAAGGCCTTCGAATGTGACCAACAAGACATATCTTATGATATATGGGGATCAACGATGGTATTAACATGCTTGTTATATGAACTCTATGGTAATCGTTTTCACTATAATATGAGAATGGACATCAGTATTTTGGATAAGCCTAAAGATTATAATGGATTATGTTGGACATAATTTATTATCGTTTAAGGATAGAACTTTTTCAATATTATTAATGGAAAGTTATAATATTGTATTTTTAGAAAAAAAAAGGACAACCTGCAGAATGGGCGACAACCCGTCACGTCAGACAAGGATGTGGGAATCGAACCCACAACTGAAGTGCGACATGCCTTTATTTCCTACCACTAGCTTACAGGAAGTCCCTGGTTAGTAGAAACTAGTATTATTATATTTATACCAGATAATATCTGAATTATAAGTTTATTTTTGAACCATATATGATTAATCTCACCATAGATGGAATTATGTATATAACTTTTGCTAACTTATGTTTGAGATAGATGGAATGACCTATCATTCTATCACATGATCTACTAAAACATCGTGAAAGACAAATTAAACTTTATTTCTTAAAGAGATGAAGTGGAAATTGTTCAAGGCATGAACAATGGTTAGATTATACCAAAAGAAAGTAAGTATTTCTTCTAATTAAAATTCTTCAACATTAGGGAAATGATATTGAAAACCAAAAATGTTGTCCTAGTGCCCTTATATCTGATGAATCAGATGGTACCCTAGATCATCACAAATTTATGGCTATGTGATCTTTGTCTTTTTCATAGCCATGTTCTCTACAACTCTCCATCAAACCATGGCGGCTAGATTTCTCTTCTATATCAATATTTTCACCTATGTTCTCCTATGTGGAAACCCATTGATTAGTTAATTTGGGTAACCATTACATTTCATACTTCAGTTTTTGAAGTAAAGTTTTGGAATTCATTTTTACTATGTTGGTTTCTATTAAAGAATCTTTCGAGTAGTAAACCATTTATAACCCCGATGAATTTCGAGGGTGAAATTCATTTGAAGGGGGGTAGAATGTAACACCCCAAGATTTTATGAAAAATATTCTTTTTAATTTCATTAATGTATTGTGTTTTATGCTACACCTAAAGGAGCTTGCAAGACACGCATCCCTGACTTGGCTTGCATTACACGCAATCATGACATTTCCACGATAGCGTGTGTTGTATGCAATACCGAGTTTCGCTAAACAACTATATGTTATATAAACTAGAGGTTATGAATAGTAATACCCCTTTTTGAAATTTTATAAATATTATCTATCGAAATGGACTTCATTTTTGGATTCAGAATATCGAAATTAGCCCAGGGTGAATTTTTGGTATTTT
Organism: Viscum album; assembly: GCA_963277665.1. NCBI lineage: Eukaryota > Viridiplantae > Streptophyta > Magnoliopsida > Santalales > Viscaceae > Viscum > Viscum album. The sequence goes on from OY728147.1 coordinate 1,547,282,990, forward strand.
TCTGAAAACTTTTAATTTTTGATGAATAGTGAAAACACTGGGTTACTATTCAAAAACCGACTTTTTATTTAAATAATTAGTTATTTTATTTAAATTTATTTTATGTCAAAACTGATATATAATACCTATAAAAGTTCAATGTAATTAATTGGAGTCATTTTATAATAATGTTAGATATATAAAAATTTTATTGAACTTTTCACCGTCGTTTACCCACCTCCTAGGAGAATTTGGAAATTCACATAAAACTTAATTTTACCGCTTCTATGAGTGTAATTTCGAAAATCCGACAGACACGGTTAATATCATTGTCTAAAATTTGGTTCAATGAGTTGAAAATAATTTTGGATGAATATTAACTTTGTGCTTTTATTTACCACAGTTAAAAGTAAATATGGTAATTAAGGGTAAAAATGATATTATTATTACTCTAACACATGTCCTAATTCTATTGGATAAGTGTAATTAGACCAAAAACAACCATAGGAATAAAATATGACCATTTAGGTCAACTTGGATTAGATTAGGACATTTATTATTAATTTATTTAAAGAAGGGATAAAATGGCTAAAATCAGAGTTGAATAACTAAAACATTTTTAATATAGGGTTATACACAGGATAAATTAGACTATAAATATGAATTATAAAGCTAAAAATATTTCCAACATAATGGTATTTTATTTAAAAAATTTAGACATTATATAATTTAACTTACTTATGACACAATGATGATGCAGTAATTATCTTATTAATGAAATATTAACATAATTAATGTTATAAATACCCAAAAAAATGTAATTTGATACTTTTTATGAATTAAAATAATTTTTTATGTTAATATGACATGTTAGTATTTATTGAATTATATTTTTCAGAACAAATCATGCTATTATGAATTTCACAAAAATCCATTACCAAATAGTGTCAAAATTGACATAAAATAGTTTTTATAACAAATATTATAATATTAATTGTTATTATATTCCTAAAGATCTATGGTTTGGCCAAGATACTTATATCATGATATTTGAATCATTAGTGTACCACTTGGGGGTATCTTTAATTTATATGGTAAGTTTATTAACTATATAATATAAAAATTCAAAGTGACATGGTAAATGTCAATCTAATTAACTAAAAGTTAAATCTAAAAGATATGGTTAATATAATGACCCAAACCTGTCTAAAATCTATTGGTTGAGAGGAATACGACCCATCCCCACCTTAGCTTCGAAATAAGTCAATTTGGAGTTATTAAAACCTTAATATGACTTTATTATAAAATAATATTTTAATTTTTTCCATAGGTTCCCCTCTCCTCCCTTATAAAAAGGGAACCCCTTCCCTCTTCTCTTCATACCCTATTGAGCCTCGAAGCTTAGCCAACCCCTGATGATTTCTATTCTACACTTCCCTAGTACCATTATGGAGGTTCTGGTCTTCTCAAAAGACCAACTCTACTTCCTTAAGAGAAGGCTTAAAGGAGGTGCGTCGAAGAAGAGGTAATCACATCTTCCGATTCTCTCAAGTTTCTTTCTTATTCTACTTCATCTTCTTTAGTTGTCTCATTATAAAGTAATAAAATCATCATTAATTATATACTGATATGTTATTATAAATATGAAACAACCCTATTTCACCTTCTATCCATCCTATGGAAAACAAAATCATCGTGCGTGCGTACGTACGGAATATCGTCTCCACGCCATGGTGTACTCTATTTTCGACCACCACCTTACTTGGATGGGTATAATGGTGTATATAAATGACTATATATGATTATTTTAAATTATTATTGATTCTGAAATATTATACATACACCTCAATACAATTCCACTATCATGGGAATGATATCATCGCTCATACGTACGTACGGACTACCGTCTCCACAACGCGATGAGATTCATTCTCCATGTTAACCATTCATGAATGCTTATAAAGTATATATAATAAGTAATCATGAAATATATTGCATAATAACGATACTGGATTTATGTATATATATATGTATGTAATCTAATTAATTCCATTCAATTCAATAAAGAAACAAAATCAGTGTTCATGCGTGCGTACGGCCTACCGTCTCCCGGAACGGTGTATTTCATTCCATTTATCGATATATCACATATATATTACATATAAATAATGTTTTACATTCTTAAATTAATTGAATCAGGATATAAGTAATAATATCAAGAACAAAAAGTCCAAACATGTACGATAAATAAAACGATTTTACCCAAAACGCTGCTTTAACATGGAACTTACAAAAGAACGAGTAATATAATGTCATAATTGAACCATATGTTATATCATAACAATGAATATGATTATATAATAAGTAAATGACATTATTTAAATCATTATACAGGAGTTTCGGATATGTACGAAGCATGTCAGACCTAAGGTAAGGGAAAACTATTCCAATCTTGTTCTTATTTGAGATTGTTTATTCGTAACTATTTACTGGGGTTATTGTCATCATCCATGTCCATGTTTCCTAAAAATGGTTTCATGTATGTTTAAAGTACTTTTTAACCATTTTTGACTTTTAATACATGGTATGTAAGTGATATTTATTTTTTTAACCATACGAGGTACGTTTTGACTTTTCTGACAAAAGTACGAGGAGAATGTTATTTTTAACTTATACGACGTGAACAGATTTTTACGGTTTCATAACGCCTCATTTTTATGAAGATTACTATACAATATTGCATTATTATTTTCAACAAAACCGTTTTCTATTAAAATTTCATGGCATTTTGTGAAAATAAAATGATTTTGAAGAAGAAAGGATATTTTCCTCAAGATTTCATTTCTAGTGTTTTATCAAAAATATTTTCCATCTAAAATGAAATTATTTAAATGTATATGTTTCAAGTATAAGGTCTCCATTATTTACATGGTTTGGTTCTTCTAATGATTAAATGATATCCATTGTTTTATATGGATTATGTTATGATGGCATGATGTTTAAGAATCTCATTCTATTACATGGGTCATGCTATGATGTATGATTTATAATTTTGTGGCACACGAAAGAATGATTTCATTATGAGATGGCTGGGACCTATATCTCCCTCCAATTCATTGCGTAAAGATTTATATCTCCTGAGATAGACATGGCTAGAATGGTAAGTTAATCTGGTTCAGTAATACAGGACTCGAACGAGGAGTGGACTCGATTCAGAAAGGGACTTTGTCCACTAAGATGGTGTTGACAGCAATGCCTTGGATACTATGGAAATCATATCATGTTCTTAATGGTTTCCATAATCACATGTTTTATTCTCATGATATTTTATCATGATTGATGTTCTTTTATGATATATGCCTTACGTACTTCCAAGATTTATGTCTTTGCTCATGATTTTGATGTTTAGATTTTATGTTCAAGCTTTTGCATTCAAATGTTTATGGATTGTTTTATGTTCTCTATGTTTACCCTTAATGAGCATTTGAGCTCACCCTTTTTATTTTTTCTCTTCTCTAGGATTTAAAGAACGGTTTTAGGTAAGAAAAAAAAGGGGAAGACCTTTACGAGAGATGTTTATGATCTTTCCCCACGATTAAAAGAATATTTTTCCAAGTTTCCAAAGACACTAAACTATTACGGTCCTTGTGTGTCTGTTTTTGTTATGTATTAAGTATTACGCAAAAGTAATTTAATGTCCATATACTTCATGATTTGGTTCTCTACACGCAAATTGCTAAGAAGTGGGCTGACGTGGTGAGTCGGTCTATGATCCCCCATATAGAATTATGTCCTCTAGACATACATGGTAATCGCATCCCAAGTACCTTGGATATTTGACCCCACATCCCCCTATCACCTTAAGGGGTTACGTTAAACCCACTAGAACATGGTTCTCAACCCCCACTTGATTAAAAGTAAGGTAGAGATAGATAAAGTTAGAAACTCTTTTTTTTCATACCAGGTCACCAAAACTACCGTCAGAGGTCTTCATACATCTTATCAACACCTATTTGTACCACCATAGGGGATGAATGAAACATCCATGACACCTCCTCCCACAATTCCAATATTACCATTGTCCATCCTCTTAAAATGATAGTGCGCTCTGAACCATTATAATATCCATCGAGATCATGTACATTGAATATTTAATTTTCTACAGTCTCACAGAAAGTATCTCAAATTTGATAATACCAAAAACTTCTTCGAAGTGGTGGGATAACAACCATAGATTAATGATAGGAAGAACATTCCATGTCTATAAAATACAATCATAATGAGCCTAATATCTTTGATGCCTTTGCCAACAACTGATAACTATATCTCTAGATTAGTGCATATTCCAAAACATTACCCTTCCCAATATTATAGAAAATCTCAAATTCAATGTTCTTCAGGAACTCTTCACATCACCTCTATCTTATATTGAGATCTTTCTGAGATAATATATACTAGATACTCTTATGGGTTGAGTATATGACAAACTACTTACCCATCAGCTAGTGTTTCCACAATTTCAATTAAAAAACAATTATTTCTTACTCAGGGTCATGGGTTGTGTAGGTCTTATCATGTGGTCTCAATTGGTGTGAACCATTGGAAATAACTAATTACCTCTACATCAGAACACAACCATGTAAAATCCTAGATTCATGGAAGAACACTATGTACATGACACCCTCCTTCAGTAACCTCAATATTGGTGTTCTTTTTAACCTCTTCCTCTGCTCTGTAAAGCATTATAGTCACATTTCCTTCCACATGAAATGAAACCCTTTTCTGGTCATGGATTTCAATTGTGTCTCCACTCTATCAAATTTAGGTAGAGAACACTAATATTATCCATCCATTATGAGGAAATTCGACATCTAGGTAACACTATTGGGAGGATTTCAAGATTGCACTACCTCAACCTTCACTAGATTCACTGAATCTCTAGAATATGGGATGACGTGACCCAGAGTAGACCTCTTAAATCTATAATTGAAACTTCAAGAGATTCTAGTAATCTTGGTGCTCCCAGAGTGTGTTTAGATCGATCCTCAAGTGTCTCATGTGATCCTCCTCGGATGTCGAATACATTAGGATGTCATCTATGAAAACTACTATGAATAGGTTTAACAAATATTTAATGATTCGGTTCATGAGTCTCATGAATGATGTTTTGGATTTTATGATTTTAAAGGTCGTCATAAAGGACTAATAAGTATTTTAACAACATCTAATGGATTTCATTTTCAAATCCTTATCTCATACCCAATGATTGTGATAACCTGATCTAAGGTCAATCTTTTAGAACCACTACTCCCCCTCTCAACTGATCTTGCTGATTTTCAATTCTCAATAGTGGATACTTTTTTTCATGATCACATGGTTCAAGCACCAGTAAAACACACATAACTTTAGGTTCCCATCAACTTTCTTGGAAAAAAACATTAGGGATACCCATGAGGAAATGATGGGTATCATGAAGCCTTTATACATCATGTCCTCAAACTATATCATCATATCTAAAATCTCAATGGGATCCATTTAATATGCTAGTGAAGATATAAGTTCCATCTAGTGATGGTCATAAATATATAAATAAACCTATTCATGGGGTGTAAAACCAATAACATCCTCAACAATTACGTCCTCATACATTTCCACCGCCATAGGAAACTGATATACAAAATCATCCATTACCCCCATAGTCATGTTGGCTAACTGGTTAGAAATTCGTTGAACATAACTACAGTTGAGATCATCCTACAACACCAAGGTTTCCATATAACCCACCAAGGAAAACCAAGATCCTTCAATATGGACACACTGCATCCTTCTCCTAATATAGTTAATATGGGAACAATTTTTAGATAGTCAGTCCATACCTAGGATTACATTGTAAGGAATAATTATTGAAAATGGGATCCCATACAAGACTCTCACATCCAAGTGCTAGGCTACACTATCAAAACACATGATAAGTCACAGATTCAATTCCCATAAAAGTCTCCAACCTTAAGGGTTGAGTCAAAATATTAACAAGAATATCAATGTTTCGATCCATAGAAGTTGAAAGAAATAATGGATATCACATGTTCTTTTTAATATTATAGATAAAGTAGAAAAAATATATAACATACCTCTTATCATCCTTAGAGCATCAAATTTAGAGTCCTCCATTTCCTATAGTTGGCCTCATCCCTTCCAACCACCTCCCTTTTCCTAGTGTGAACCACCATGGAGTGGTGGTGGTAATGAGTCGAACCTCCAACCAAATATAAATTCCATTTTGGCCCCACATTCATTTTCACCACCCTAAGGACCATAATGATCTGGACTTTATTACTATCTTGGTGGTACCTCAACCATCACTCAATCATCTCTATGATGGGTTAGAAAATATTGTTCCAGATGTCCATGACCATAACAATAGAAACACCGCATGTCCAATAGACAATTTGAGCTGTACTGAGAGACGTTCACTGCTAACAATGAGTCCTAGGATCACCTCATGAAGCTTATTACCTTCGTGGATCACTATGAAGATCATTTTCTACCCACTGTTGAGGTCATAGATATGTGGTGTCTAGTAATAGCTCCCACTAATAGTGTATACTCTACCAAATATCTTTCTACTAATGGGGCTCTATCAATATCTCTAGTATATGTGGAAATTCTAAGAGAGACCAAATACGCCATCATGTCTCATTTACATCCCTTATCAAAGGTCAAAATCTTTAACAACTAGATTGATATTTATCCTTGGTGTAATGTTACATATCAGTAAACTAAACTAAATACTCCAACATGGTCATGCTGCACCGATGTAGATATAGAAGCTCCTATCTGTGTACAGATTGTAACATGGTTTGATAGAACTACTCTCTAAAGAGACACTAAAAGTCTCTCTATGAGAGATATTCATCTTTTTGTGATTGAGTCACCTAGCTCCACCATCACACTGCAGAGTCCTTAAGAAGACTCGCTATAAGTAATTCCATCTGATTAGTAGAGGTCCTCACATGGTTGAAAACACAAGTAAGTACGACTAGAAATTACTCATCCACAAGGGCGTCTGGATCACCACAAAACCTTGAATGTTTCCACCTATAAAAATCAAATAATGTTCATAGCCTAACTTAATCCTAAGTAAGTAGTTTTGGTGAAATTGTTTAGTTGATGGGTGATGGTATATTTCGTAAACCACATTGATGTTTAATCTCCAATACAAGCCCTTGTACAGATGCCTCACGAGTAACTGGATGATCTTATTGATGATGTTGTGGAATCCTACTTCCATTTCTATGTGGAGGAATCCCATGATAAAACAAGATGTACTACCTCTAAAGGTTGGTGATCAGAGTAATGGTGTATAGATACATCGGCTATCACACCAAGACTAAAATCCCTTCTCTAAAGGACAAAATAGAAACACTAAACACTAATTCCACAAAGGAATCTCACCAACTCTCATTATTAAAGAAGAATTACCCTACTCAGATATAACTCTATAATGACCCAACCCATTGTGGTCTGACCTGTGACAACCCCAAGCTTGCTTCCAATAGGCCATGGGCTGGCGACCAGCACTGTGTAGGCATATCCTACAAATGGGAGGCGTTACCCTAAATTACATGTATACATGTACACATATCTAAGCTCACATTATTTTGAAATTTAAAAAAAATAAAACAATGATTTCATAAATCTATGATCCTATAATAGAGTACGATAGTAAAATAATTAAAATTGAAAATTGAATAAAACAAGCCCAACCAAAACTGTAAAGTGTTCAACATGATTCTAGTGTGATGACTACATCAAAAGTATTCTCTTGGAAAACACCTTGGTCTATCAAGATCTTTTTATGCACAATACACTCCATGTCCTCCTAATACACTACCAAAATGTACATCATCTTTACAAGACATGACATGTGAGCGAAAATCCCATGCTGGGGTGAGTATAACAATACTCAACAGAATACCCCGAAAACAATGAGAATGAATCCCCAAGTATTGTCAGCTCCATAAAATATATGAAAGTAATAGTAATATAGAAGAAACCATATATACTCAGGAAATACATCACACCATCAGATGGTCATAACCAACAATCATCCACATGATTCTACTTGATAAAACAAATTATGGAAGAACTTGCTCCACAACCCATGCTATCATCAGAGACACTCGATTTAGATGTATAGATTATTGGTCCTCATACCAAATAATCTCACTTGTTTAATAACACATTGAGACACATATTGGGGGTAATGCCTAGAACCATTGGGGGACACCATGAACCTTATCGGGATCAACCTACTATGTAGGGGATCATATGTCAATGATTCCACCAACCTTGCCAATGTTTCCTAGTAGAATCAGGATTGATGGACAACGTAGGGAGGCCACAAAAAATCTATAAAATCAAACATGAGAAGTCATTAGTGTAGAGGATCACACTCAAGTCTTATGGAGGGATTTTACAAATATATCTATGACTCAACCTCTATAGGGGATCACAATATTTTGATATTGACGTAATATTGCACCATGCCCTCAAGGGAAAAGGCCATGGGAATGAACTAAACCTATTATCATCCAAAACAAAAGAAAATAAAGCGCCTTGTGCACTCTTTATGGGATTACACAACATATAGAAGTTGTACACACCTTTTCCTTTGAACCCAAGTCCTGCTCGTGTAAATGGACCATTTCATCAAACTGTTTTGTAGTAGTATAATCTGTGTTGGAAACCTGTGAACTCAACCTTTGTTCTAGTACATAACTTCAGCCTGTATACCCATTCCCTTGAATCAGTACATGGCTTAGTCTGTGTACTCTGTCTAAATCATGTCTGTGTGGGGGAGTACATGCCAGGTAGGAAACCCTTGTACTCCACCTCGTGTGTGTGTGTGTGTATTTCCAATGTACAGGTCAGGAATTAGAGAAGGTACAACCCACCATGTTTAATGGAACACATTTTGTGGGAAAAATATCTCCTAAATAAAAACCTAGCCTCTTCTCATTGGGTATCCCATGTGCCTTGTAATACCAGATTACACGTCTCTTTCTATGCGACTTTCCATTGATCCCATATCTTCTTCCGTACACCTTGTTTGATCCTTCACCCTCTGATATGTCTATCTTCATGAAGTGTAACTCAATATCTAACATTTTTTCCATAAAATAACTGAATCGACACTTTTCATCAAAATTTCATCTTATAAAACAGATCAAATCAAAATTCTTCATTCAGTGCTGAAGAATACAAAATTTATATTCATTAGTCATTTGAATGTCTCCATCTCTATCATTGCACCTCCATCATTCCAGCCAATCCCATATCTACTATATCAGATCATTACACCATGAGACAGGTGTGAAATAATCATTTTATTTTTAGATTTAGATTCTCGAGAAAAACAAATGACACATGTGATGAATGATAAAAGAAGAATGAAAAATAATGGAAAAATGAGAGGGTCAAACAACGGTTCATGTTCGTGTCGATCTTGATTTAATTCCATAAGATAAAAAATGAATTGATGGAAATTAATTATCCCAAATCACCCTAAAATAAATCCATCTCAGAGGATGATCAAATTGTGGATTAATATATTTTTTGATTGATAAACGTTCATTATAGAAATCTTGAATGGGGAAGAAATCCATATAAAAAAAACAACGTACCTCAATTTGGTTCAATCATTGACGAATACATATTGTTGTGAAACATTATTTGGAAGGATATATTGAATCCAAGGTTTGTCTATATTATATATGAAAATCAATTATCATATTTGAAATAGGGTCTCCACCAACACTCCAATGGCACTCATTAGATTCATAGGGTTATGAGGTTAACCCTTTAAATTTTCCATAAGTTTATATTTAAATTGAATACTGGGTCACTACATCAAAATAATTTTTATTAAATTATTTTATTTATTTTACTCCTAAAAAACATATTCTACCAACATCATGTACCATCTAAATTAAGTCTCACCTGGGATAAAACCAACATTTTGAACTCACTGGTGCTCTCATGTTTTTAATTTGGTCCCTCATTTGGATGTTATTCATCATTTTGGGAAAATCATGTGTATGTGATATTTAATATATTTCAAACAATTATTATGGGAATATCAATCCATCGATTTGCACAAAGTATATGTTCTTGGTCTCGAAAACAATCCATATAATATTTATAAGTAATACACAAGTAATCTGAGATGTTACTATTAATGTTGTATACATTAAAAACAAACATAACTTTCAACTTTATAAAAAGAAATTCAAAAATAACTCATATAAAAACATTATAATGATTCATTTAAAACCATTTAATAATTTAATGATAAATTAAAATTCCAATAATAAATATATTTTGTATATTAATATTAAATTTTTAAATAAATTTTGTAAAATACGGGCATGGGTGAAAAATATACCCAATCAAAAAGAGTTATAAAATCAAATTTTTTTTAAGAATTTCTTTGCTTGATTTAAGTTAAAAAGAGTAAAAACAGTGAAAAAACATAGAAACTACATAAATATATATAGGATAATAAAATATATGATTTTTATTAAGTATATATTATAATATTCCCTTAGGAAAAAAATGTGATACCCCAGAAAAATTAGATTGAAAAAAAGTTTTCATACCTCTTTGGTAACTATTAAATTATAATCCCTTGAAGGATTAAACAGTTATTAAGGATTTAATCATTACGAATAATAATATATTAAATTTAAATACATAAAAGTTATATTATTACAAAAAAAATTAAATAGGTACACATCTCCAAATACATCTATGTTCAGTGAAAATTGATGAAGAATTTCATACCTCATAAATCCACTTGGTTAAGAATGTTTTATCATCCTTTATAATGGTCTTAATCTAATTATTAATTTATGTCATAATCATATTCGTAATTATACTATAATATAAGATAAAATCATAACATCTTATCTCCCATTAATTAATGATCTTTAATTATTACCTTTTTTATATTAACTGCTTGGGTTTATCATGCATGTGTTTTCACAGTAGTTTTATTTATTATTGATAGGATATAGGTCTAACACATAAAAATTTATATTTATTTTATAAATTAAATTTTTAATCATTCAATAAAATGTTATAATAATACATGAAATTTGTAATTATAAGGTGGATCACATTGCTTCACAGATATGGTAGGTCATACACACGCATGAGCAATGTTATCAATTATTTATAGGTTAAAAATAATGGAATAATATGATATTGAATTTCAAGAATAATTAATAGTTCATAAGTACCATATTTAATCTTTTTTTATCATATTAATTTCATATTTGAGTTAGTGATTGAAAAAAATTACATCGGTACATGAGTTGGTAGTCTTCCCTACACACGAGTGATGTTTTTGTTTTCCATTTAACAGAGAAGGATATTGATTAATATTATCACATCAACATAATAAAATATATGAACATTTTATATACATTTTTTTACTCTATTGTAATTTTTTGTGGTAATTAAATGTGGTAAAATAGTAAGTAAAAAAATAAATTGCTTTATTAGACAATAACCTTATCTTAAAGAAATTCCTTTGTATTTATACTTAAGGACAATATGGCTACTCTTATAGGGAATAATTGCACGCCCCAGAATGTGGATAAGTATTTTTCAGATATATTTTTATATATTTTAGTAAAAAAAATTTCTTATGAGTTTTTATGGAGTGAATGGAGGATATTCCCATTTATAATTTATGTGAGGGGAACACTTATAATTTTTCAATGATATATTATATTATTAAGACAGTTTCATTGAAAAATGGATTGAAAATTAATCCTATTAAAATTTTATATGGTTATGGAAATAATATAACAATGAAATTAGGTTTAATAATGTTTTAAATTAATTTTAATGGATAGATGATTTGGTTAACACTTGGTAATCTAATTTTTACCATAACCATGGTAACAAATTTATGTAATTTAAACTATTAATTATAAAAAAATAGGTATAACATTTTCAATAATATTAATTTTTATAATTCAAAATATCTAGGTTATTTTATCAAATAAAATTCATGTATTTTTTAGAATTTATTTAATTATAATCAGGCATAATTTGATGAAAACGATATAAAAACATGTTTTTGGCATAAGATGATCATAAGGATTATATTTTTTTAATTTTATTTATATAATTTTTTATTAAGGATTATTTTTTAAAATTAAAATAGAAATACATTTTTCATTTTAAAAGTAGGCCTCACAAATATATTTCTTTCCCATCCAAAAGATATAGTATTTATTTATTAAAAATCGGTAATGAATACATAGTCAATTACACATATTATCAGAAATTTTTTTTAAATAATAGGTGGTATTGTTAAATAATACATTTTTAAATACACATAAATATTATTTCTAAGGAAAAATTTCAAAAATATCATTTTAGTCTTATTTTATAGCTACTAAGTTCAATCTTGATATTCATCCTATAAAATTATAACTTTTGTGAAATGAAATATTAAAATATGAATTAGAAAATATGTACATACCATAGTTGAATCTCGTTTCTAACAATAATTGTAGATATTATCAACATTGATCAAATTTAAGCTATAATCACTATCTTTAACCTTCCATAAACCTCCACTTATGTATTTTTCAAGATTCTATAAAACCATCTACTATATCACATATAGGAATATAATTATTTTTTGATGATATTTCTCATAAGGAAATAAATTTTATAAGATCTTAGCACCAACCTCTTCTATAATCATGAATAAATATTCATGGTATCATGAATTTTAATCCTATGTGTATTACACAACATCATCAGATTTAAAATATTTCACATTCCTATGAAATCCGATTTAAATATTTGGTATCCTCTATAATGATATTATGTATTATTTAAAACCATGGGTTTTCAAAATATATCCACTAATTTAATATTCCATAAGTACATAATCTGTAGACATAATCATTCATATATAAAAAAATTTCTTACAAATAATTGGGTTAATCATAATTATTCCCTTAATATATTACATAACAAGGGATTAATCATACTTATCATTAGTAAAATTTTATATATTAAAAAATTTATCTTATATATGATTGTGAGAATTCCCAATTAATTTTACAAACATCTTCCAATTAAATCATACAAATGAATTTTCCATTTTTAATGAAACTCAATGATATAATGTATGAAACCAGAACTTATATAAGTCAAATAAAAACTCATGATCTTGTATCTATGATATTAAAAATAACTAAAAAATTGTCAAAAATATCTTATACTTATCAATGACAGATTATTATTATAATACAACATTGTAAAAAAATATAAAAATACATTAAATCATTAAATCATTATTTATGTTGTATTTTTCATTACGAAAAATGAATTTATTGTGAGTATTTTAAATCATTTTTATAGTTAATATTAATTTATTACTCCTTTGAAGTGGTAAATATTATTCATTTTTACAGTGAGGGATGTGATATCTTCAAAAGATAACCCTATAAAATATTTTTTTTATAGATTGATAATAAAATTACTTAATAGTGCTAAGATATTATAATTATAATATCACTAGGTTTTTATAACCCATTATAGTTTATAGTGATGTTTAAAAATCCACCTGAACCATAATAATGGGCACTTTGTTTTTTTATGTGTTTCATAGTTATATTATTATAGGCTTTTATGTTACTTAATTTTATAATTTATTAGTTATATAAATGTTTTTACTTTTATATGAACTATGAATATGGGTAAAAGATGAAAAAATACATCAAAAATGAATATTCTAAATGAAAAATGAATACGATTAAAGTGTTAGAAAATTTCTTATGTTTGGAACAGATCATTCAAACAACTATTCAAGGATTATGTGTTTTTTTACTCAAGATTAATTAAAATGGTTGAGTAGGAATTTAATTGAAATTTTTATTGAATTATTTATAGTTATTCATGTTATAATAGACATGTGATTAATGAAAATTCATTTAGTGATAGGAATAATAATGCATGTTATTAATCATTATATTTCATCACTACTATACACGATGGCATAGATCATATTGAGAAAATTATAATTCTATATAAATAAAAAAATATATTATCATCCTAAAATATTTGAGTGGTTAAAGTGATATATAATTATTTCATTATAATATGTTTTTATCCATTTTTTATTTTCTTCAATATAACTAAAAATATATAACAATAATTAATTATACAAAGGATGATGTAAAATGACATTTACTCAATAGACTTCTATCATGAAAACATGTCATCCGATAAAAATTAATTTCAATTTCAACATAAAAATCTAAATATATATTATATTCCATGGACATAATCTATGAAAGTATATATGAATTCCCTAATGGTTGATGTATTATCAAAATGATCACAATTAATTAAAAATTTATGTAAATGTTATTTTATTTTTTCATAAAAAATTAATCATAAATTAACAAATTTTTGTATCACATTTTAATCATTATAATATTATGATACATGAAATAATTTTTGAGTACTATAAATAATTTTAAATGGACTCTCTACTAAATAATTCGGTATGTTAAAAAATGTTACCAATCATATTTTTTATAATATAATAAAATTGAACCTATGTATACAATGCATGGAAATAAAAATTAATTAAAAATTTGGTTGTAAACATATGCAATGAATCTACAGAGTGAAAATGATACACACATATTTCATGTCAATATATATTTGTAAAATATAACTTACCCCCATATTTATCATTCAAAAATTTATAAGAAAGGTTGTTTATTCATATTTATGATCAAAAAATATATAATGATATTTTAATTTAGTTATTTTCATTTCTAAGTGATTTACTATGGAACATAAAAGTTATATTGTACAATGATCAAAAAATTAAAATTTAATATTTTGAGTCATGTTTTTGGACTGATAACTCATTTGTTATATATTCAAATGTTTTTAGATAAAATATGAATTAATTTTTTATATCTAATATGTGAGAAAGGATCACAATAATTAGACAAAAACATTATATCATTATTTTTTTCATTGAAATTATAAATATTTAACTCACAATATCAATACAGATGATAGATAAAATCATATAATTTTAACTTGAGATAATTTTTTCACACATATAAATTAATAATAAATTAACAATTAAATAATTTAATAAATTTTTTCTATAGTTTTGGTAATTATTTCACTAAACATATTAGGATCATGAATTGAAAAAAATATCAATTTTTTGAACTATCATAGTAAAATTATTTATGTGATTTACGTTTCCTTCATTTTATTTATATAAAAAATATATCTGATACATTCATTACTACAATACTAAATTAATTTGTGAAGACCATATACACCATCAATATCGATTCATTCTCTTATATAAATTAACAAGATCATTTATTTTAATCAAACACAATAAATATTAAAATTTTATAATTATTTTAATTATATATTATATAAATAAAACGATAATTTATGGATGCTACAAAATGTGTCACACCTAAAAATCTTTATATTTTGATGTTACATTCATTATTTATATAATATATATTAAGTATTAAAAATATACTGAAAAAAGATACTATATAATTGAATATTTAATTTTTGATACATAAAAACTGTTTAAATAATAATTTCAATTAAAGTCTCATCGAAGAGACTATCAGTATAAAATAATTGAATGTATTTCATTTGAAAAAATTATCCAAACCTATGAAATGTTAAACTATTTTTGTATAACAATTTAGGTTTCAAATATGTAAATTACTCACCCTAGTATTATTAAAAGAAATAATTTATACATTTCCCATAAAACTCAAGGAATAGTTATAAGAGATTTGGAGTCCAATAATTTTGGAGCATGCTCTCCAATAGTCAACTCTAATGATTTATAAATAGGGTTAAAAATTATAGCATAAATATAGAATTTCAATATATTACATTGGATTTATCAAATATGAATTTTTCATTCCATAAGAATATTATATTGTGTCCGTAATTATATATTTCTAATTCCTTGTCTTATAAAAAAACTACAATATATAAATTTCAAACATTCAAGGAGGAGAAAATACATGTTTTTATAAAGTAAAACTATGAAATTATTCACTAAATCATGTTATCAAGATAACTGTTGTGTCTTATTGTGAGTCATCATCATTTTTATAGATTTAACCCTAGTTTTGAATCATTTTTTTCTATAAAATTTGGTTTTCATATCTTACAAATGAATTTCAATGTTCCTTGTACAATCTCTAGTTGTTGAACATGTATCTCAATCTTGGGAAAGGATCCATTGTTTTGATCCCTCATACTTCATACCATATATCTCTTCTATATAGTGGGGGATCCTATATTTAGTATTTATTTATTATTTTTCCCATTTTAAATATTCCAAAATTTTATTTTTCATGTTGGTTGATCATTAGATGTTTTCTAACTAAGAGATAGTGGTTCTATGGATAGGTTTATCCTTCTTGATTGCATCATCTTATTATGAGGGAAATGGTGTCCTTTTTATATTGGTTCCCAATGGATGAATATTTATACACTATGGGTGTCAATGGCATGAAATCCATCAATATTAGAGTCATATTCTTCATCTACATAGGATTCACGTAACATCTCAACAAAGGACATATCAACATTATATGCATCATATAGACTTATATTGGTCTAGAGGTGTGGACTTGGGATGATTTAGGTGGGTATGATTCACACCAAGATTGAAATACCCAAAGGAAAAAATATTTCATTGAAAAACTACATTATCTTAGTGATAGATTCAAGTATATATTATTATGTTGTCCAATAAGGTCTCATTAGGCCCACATCATTCAGATGGGTCATGAGTGGTCTAAAACATCTCTATTTTTTGGTGGTGTATAATCCTCAACCTATTACCTGATATAACTATATACAATCATACATCCACATCTCAATCCACTAGTTTCATTTCGCATCATACCATGATCTACCCCTCTCAATGTTGTTCCTCAATACACACCTACTAATTAAAGGTACAATTCATGCACAATACCCCAACCCCATAGTTTTCCTTGACAAATGAACTCATTAAAAGGTCCATTATCCATAAATACCAATCCCTATATACTCAAGGTAAGTCACAAAACAACCAATTTTTAGAGTCTTAATTGATGTAAAAATAATTTTAAACCACCCCCACAGACAATGGGGAGGTGAAAAGAACGTTGATCAATTCTTATATACTCTGATTATGTCAAAAACACCGCAACCCATCCTTATAGATTCTTGGGAGGATACATCAAGCACATTGGGTTGTATGATAAAACATGTTTCACTAACTAATCTATGTATTCTATTCATTTGAGACCATACCACTTATCCTGAACATTACTCACTTCACCGATCAGAGCCCCTTAAATGTCATAGAGATGTGCCACAGTCTCTACCAATCCATATAATCCTATGCATATTATCTAATGGTGACATTATATGTCATAGTTTTATCCCATCCTAAACCTGAAAATCTAGTAAAACATTTTTAATCCATTATCTCTACATGTCCCACTACTCGGGGACCATCCCAAAAAATTGCATTATATGCCACTGGGGAACTCATTTCCTAGCCCAAAACAAAACCCATGAACAACAATTTTGACATACCTCGTATCTATTAAAAAATATTTCTATATAAATCACTTTTAAATAATAACTATGTCACATCATCTAGTCCATTTAGACACATCCTACACGAAATTCTAACTAAGAACCCACTCCACCCTCAAGATGGACTCCTTATTAGCCTCGATATGTATGGATCTCTCCACCATCATACTTGGTAATTTTCAGTCCAACTCTAGCTCATTAACCCAAGAAGAATCTACACAAGAAACCCATGATTCCTCTCACAATCTGATACCACCCAATGAATTTTTTTATCTGAACTATCCCTCTCACATATTATCGCATATTCATCGAAAATTTTCCAACATACCCAAGTTCTAAAGAGAACATAACTCAAGCATCAAATTCCAAATTCAAATCTATCTCTTTTACTAGGGAACCCCTGGGTTCTACATGCTCACCAATTCCCATTAAACATGTATTTTGGATTTAATATGTGTATAAACATGCATTATTTTTTTTAAATGCACCGCCATTATCCACTACAGAGTTTCCACCCACGCCATGCTATGTACCACCTTGGCTAAGCCTATCCATGTGTTGTCAAAGATTGTACAACTACTAAATAGCCTACCCAAATCATAAGAGATAAATAATAAAAAATAAAAATATTTAATTATTTATATAATATAATAAAAACATGTATATTCAGTTGAGAACTCACTGGAACCACCATCACATAGAATCTTCGAACAACCCCATGTAAATGCTCTATCGAACTAACCCAACAGAATACTAAAAAAATACAAATCATGTGAACATAGAAAACTGTCATTATAATATTAGTTTTCTAAATACCTTAAATAAAATTGGTTAAGGTATTACCTCATCTTGAAAATCTTGTAATATCATGAAGATACCCATCAATGAATTCTTCTAGTCAGAATACACAAAATATCCATCATCCTCTATTGATTTTGTAATGATTTAGTAGAATCGTCACCAAAACCTAGCCTAATTCACACAATATTACAGATAATCCAATAAAAAGGTGAATAATGTATATAGTTTTTACACTAGTTTAGACATATCAATAGTATTCCATGTGATTAAATTTTATTTTGATCTATAAAGAAACAAGGTTACAGGACCTCCAATAAGAAATGAATCACTATAAACATGAGAGGAGTGGGAGGGGAGAAAAAATGAGGGTTTCCCAGGTGAGGCCCCAATTTTAAAATACCCAATTCAATACATAGGAGTATTTTATGTAGTGAAACATTAGTTAAGTTCTAGAAATTATCATGGCAGGATAATGTTGTAGTTTTACCAGTAAGCATCATGGAATGACATATAGGTTCACATCGTAAACCTATTTTACTGTAGCATCATAGATAAAAACCTAGTTTCCATCATATTTTTTACCCCTTAACCTCTTACAACCCATTAAATAATGGAAAACCCACTAAAAAATATCCTTCAGGCATGAAAAATCCCTCATACTCTAATGTTGAGTCTCAGTTCTTTAAAATAACCCTTGAGTAGCCATAAAATCAAATTCTCTCAAATATGTAATAACCTAAAAACACATTATGAAACAAAAAATGGATGCAATAAATTTTCTATTCACAAATAAGTAATGTAAATATTAAAACTATTTTCCATGACCTATTTTGGTCAATAAATACTATGAATTTTTTGTATTCAATACCCTACCACTAAATTCACTTCTATAGCGATACTACAACCACCAAGCCTTAATTTAGAAGCTTTCCTTCAAAACACTAGGTTTTATCCCTAGCCCACATCAACCATAAAACAAAGTATCATTGTGATGTGTTTTCACTATCACTATAGAAAAATCCATACATAATCATCAGTTATATCTCCTTTGGTTTAATTTTACTAAAAATGGTTAGTCGAACCCATTGATGTGTCCTCAAAAGGCACACCTACCTCTATATTGATATTTTTACTACCCACGCACACAAGGACCCACTCATATAATGAACTATTACACCAACTTCCATTTTATCCCCAATATTTTATTCCATTAAAACGTTTCTTGACTAAGATTTCTCACATTATTATCCCCCAAAATGATGTAATGAATCATGGTTCACAACATGAGTTAGTTCACAGATAATTCATCACACTATGAATCATGTCAGAAATCATGGTTCATGCTAGGAATAACCCTATAAATATATTATATATTACTTTTTTAGCGCAAAATCACCCTCCAACTCAGTCATCGATTACACCAAAATCCCCTTGTGGTCATTGAAAATAAACCAGATCCAACCAAAAAAGATCTAAAATTAAAATATTTTAATATTTACAGAACCAAATATCATTGGATATTATCACATAGTAGTACCCCTGGCATCACATATACCATCCCCTGACTAGTGTCATTGACTTGATGAATCATTTTATATGAATTTTCTCACATGTGATTGAAAAATACACCCTAATATAGTAGTAATTATAATTATTCTCATCTGATAACCAAAAGATAATAATCTCCATGACCCATGCATCATCAATCATCAAATATTAAAACATATCATTGTTATATCAGTTATACTCAAGAACAAACCTGAAACACTAACCAGTAACCATTCATGGAAAATTGGTAATGATGTTATATAATAGATAATTGGGTTCCTGTACTCTATGGATTACCATACAATACTTCTCAAGAGGTAACCCAAATAGGTCCCAACACTACACATTCATTGTTCATTCTTGAAAATATCATGTTTTATCCACCATTTACTCTAATTCATCCGGATAGTCTATTTTATAGAATAAACAGAGGTCATCTATACAATGGCACATTGATCCATCACAAATTTCACCTATCATCGTTAATGGGAGTCACAAATTCAACATAGATCCTAGGTCTCCATGCCCATGAGAATCTCACCACTACTCGACCACATTATTTCTACTTATGGTAATCCATTACCTAATAAATTCTCAACACAGTTACAAAATTTTGACTCAATGAAAGGAGACAATGACTCTATAGGGGGCGAATTGAGTCATTATAAAAAAATTAATTTAAAAATTCTTAATAAATCATTGTTTATTATGTTCACTTTATATATATGTGTAATAAAATGGAAATGTAATAAAATGTAGATATAAAAACATAGCGATGTATAGTGGTTCAGGGAAAAAATACCCTAGTCCACTCCACTAACACAATACTCTACAAGCTTGGTGAATTTGGTAGAACCGTCCATTTTCATGAGGATTGATTGACTTCTCTAAAAATAGACATAATATGTTATGATTTTTTTACCTGGAATTCAGGTCATTTTACTTGAAACCTCAACATCTAAGTACATGAAAAAAATTCAGAAAAAATGATTACACGTAGTTGACTCTTATAGAAAATAGATAAGATTTATATGGTAGATATGAATTCACCACCCAATTTCCTCTATAGCTATCATATGTAATAGATCATCATGAATTCACATCATCAGTAAAATTATATTCAGTAAATATACACTTTCTTGTCCTTAGGAAATATATCATATAAAAATGTAGCTCGTTTGCTTCTTCTAGATAAAAGTAGTAGCATAAAAAAATTTCTCATTATTGAAAAAGGATATCTCTTTCTTTATTACATAGTTAGAGAATAATATATATATAAAGTAATTAAATTATCTCCTCAAAGGTTTCAAGAAGAATATGCCTTGATTAAAATGACTAAAAACTACTATTTTTACTTTTACTCAACACTCTCTCTTCTTCTTTTGAGAATCCTAGATAATATATATTATTATATTTTCTATATGTTACGATTTTATATATTTTTTTTTTGAATTTTATTTTTTCATATATCCATCATGAATAAATATTCCATATTTTGAATATATGTAAGTCTTGTTCAATCCTTATCATTTTTCATAATAATTAGTACATCATGAGTCATTGGATCATATGATATATCTTGAAATCTTTTTTCATATTTATAAAATTTCTAGGATATCTATAATGATGATAATAAATAACTCCACCTATTTTCATAATTCAATAATGGTAAAAAACTCCTTGAAAATAATTTTATTTTCAAATTCATCATAAATATTTTCATTGTAATGTGAAACCCACTTCATATAGATTTTTAATAATTTAGTATTAAATATCAAATTGATAATTCATATACAATAAACTATATATTATTAACAAAATTTTAAATATCAAAACTATATGTAGAGTTCTGGACTGTTTCATCCTTTATGATGAAGATTCTACATTTCATTAAACCTATTTCAAATTAAACTAATACTACTTTAATTCTATTTAATATCATTTAGTATTTATTTTAACATAAAGGTGATTCAGTTTTGGGTTCTATTTTGTAACAATCTGTTTTTAGTTCAAGTTGGAATTCTATAGTTCATATTTTATTAGGATCCATTTTTCATGATTCGGTGCTAAGATGTTTTCGGATGGATATTTGAGATACTAACACACATAATATAAATTTTTTAGAATTATCCTATGATATTTATCGTGTGTGATAATTCTCTAGGAATGAAATATATTTCGTCTTACTCTGTCTTCATAAAATAATTCCTGTGTATAATAATTATATCGAGTAAGATATTTATATACCATGTTAAATAGTTATACTAAATGATATTAATATGGTTATCAGTAAACTATTTTAGTAGGATAATTATACTTTCCTATTTATATAATTCATACATCTACTAAATGTAATTTTCTTTCTCAAAAACTATATGAAAATATGTATCATCTTGATATTGCAAGAATTGGTTATTTGTTAACACTTCAAAAAAATTAATTTAGAATTAATTGTAGTTGAAGTATACTTAGATAATTTTTATATATTTAAAATTGATCAAATAATAATTAAATATGATTTATGTAGGTGAACATTTCATCAAAATACTGGAGCATTCCTATTTTCAAATCTACAAAACTCTAAACACATTATAGAGAATTTGGTCATTTTTTAGAGTATCCAAATAGAAATTTCACCCTTTATTTAAATTGAATGAAATATGTATACCATTATATTATTTCTAAATAATTAATAGGTTTTAAATTCTGATATCCATACCTCATTTAATCATTTAAAAACATAATTATATATATTCTGGATAATTGTGGAGCTATAAAAAACAATTAGAATTTTGGTGATTTTTTTAGCATCTAATAAACCTTCTCACTCTTCATTATATATGACTAATTTATATATATATATAGATATATATATAATTTATATCTATTAAAACAATTTTCATTCTCATAAATGTTTCATGATATATAATTAAAAAACCAACGAAGCATTAATTTCAAAATTTGTCTTATGATTGAACAATTGCATCAACATTAGACAAAAAAGGAGTATATCAACCAACCGATGCAACCTTAAATGTAGTTGAATAAATAATATTTAATATGATTATATTTAAAAATGGGATAACTTAAATTTAGAGTATTGTATCTCAAGATATATTATATATATAGCAGTAGTAAAATAGATATCTAGATTTATGATTTTGAAGATTTATTTCACCTAAAACAATGTATTCTATCCAACATAATTAAGACATAAAATGTTAGAAGTTATATAATCTCCATATAATAGTATAATAAAAAATTTAAAAAATTCATAATATCTAATAACATTTATAACCATAGTTAATAAATATTAGTACATTTAATTGAAGAGTAAATCAAGGAAAAAACAAATACAACAAAGAGAGTGTGATTTAATTATCAAAGCACAAATGAGAATGATAAGGATATACTCAAAATTTTCCCCCATTTTTTGATAATTAAAAAAAATAAACTCAACCTCCCCTTTTTATAATGGTCTAAAAGGATTATTAAATGAACCTTATATCATACTAAATGAAATATGAACATGGTTTATAAAATCTGTTTATACATTAAAATCTAAATTACACCTTATTTAAAAATAATAAGAATCAATCATATTCTTTAAAATAACTAAAATGGTGAGTAAAAAATGATTTTAATTTTTCAAATAGGTGATTATTTAACCAATTTAAAAATAATAACCAATAATGTAATTAAACATGCTTCAATAATATTTAACATGTTTACCATAAAAATAAAAATCAATTATACTCAAGGATCTATTAATCATAAATAGTCCAGGTCATGCAAATATCAATAGGAAAGATAATTGTTAACACCCACTCTATCAAAACAAAAATATCAAATACTATAAATGAACTAAATGATTAATGGTTTTAACCTAGCCCTTAGCATGATTCAAGGAGTTAAGAAATTAATACGGAATCATAAAATAAGAAACAAAATTTCCTAACATCAAATGGTTAGAAAAGTTGATGATCCCCTTTAATGTACACTCCTACTTGTAAACGAATTTATTATTGAATACTTTCTTACAAAATAATTAACACAATTATCAAATTTCATCAATAATAACTCACCTTATATAAAACATTAATGTAAATGGTGCCAAAAAAATAAAAATTATATTCAAATAATTATATATCAAATATAAACATGTTCACTACATCATTAAATGAAATACATAAAATAGGATTTTACATGAAATAACATGATAGTAAAACATATGAAGGTAGCCCAAAAAATATTTCATTAATCACATGATTACTAGAATGATATAAATTTATTTTTAAACACATGTTAATATATCATTAGACAAAAAAATAAAAAAAACATTTATATTAGACATGAATTTATATTTTAGTACAGGATACCCTTTGGAATGATTAAATAATTTAGCACTTGTAGAAATGGGTAGTGTAATAAAACAATGAACATTTCAGTATTCTTACATACATAGAATAGTTAAATCAAATAAAATAGATATTAATAATTAAAATATATATAAAATATTCAATGGTCTATAGTTCAATATTTAAGAATTTCTATATATTAATTGAGTATTTAATTCATGATTTTTCATAGAACTCCAATGAAATAAACATTCCGAATAAAAAACCAATGTGGATCTTGGTAGCCATACATTTATGGGGTTAGTGGTGTTAGATATATTAGATTTGGGAAACCATGTTTTCTTCTTTGGTATAGAAACTCCATATTTAGACTTAGATAAATTTTTATATAAATAAAAACTTCTTAAACCAAAAATATGTGAAATTTTAAAAAATTCATATTCATATTGACCATTAATTATACAATGAATTAATCTAATATAAGACAAGATTTTTTTTCTTATAACTAGTTATAGAAGAGTTTCTATATTTTTTGGTTATTTTTTACTACAACTAATTCCAAGATATCCTTTATTTTCTTGATTCATTCTTAGGGTTTTATTTAATTAATATTATCACTTGGTAAACAAGATAGAAGCCAGTTTTAATGTTTATATTTTAGCTAATAATTATTTACTTTTATTATCATTTATAGAAAAAGAAGTTTTAGTAAATCATGATCTTATACAATATATTTGTTTATAATAATTGTATCTCTTAATATAATCATAATATTTTATAATATTCTTTTTATTTTCCTTTAAATAATTTAATTTCTCATCCACTACCTAAGAATATTCATTAGGATCATTAAAAGATAAATTTTATGAAATAGAATGTTTTGAGTAAGAAAATGATTGAACATCCTCATCAAGAGCCATAAGAAATTGATTTTTCATTGTATTTTCATGCGCAGTGTCAGCTTTGGATATTGAGTCACTACTAGAGCACTGATAATAACATCATTAGCCTTCGTAGATTTATTCCTGTTTCATTTTGGGTATATTTTGATATTCTGAATTGAAAAATATGTCAATTTATCATTTGATATAGAACCACTAGAATACTCATCCTTTGAATTTTGAGCGTGTCATTCTAATTTTTGATATAATTATTATTTTTAGTCTCAAATTTAATCTTATATGCATACATAATTAAGGTTCCAATATAATCCTTCATCTTCAAATATTTATCTCGTTTTTATTGTCAAATAGACACAGATATTAAATTCTACTTATAGGGTATATTTCTGAGCACTTATAAGGCCCAATCATATTTGAGAATATATTTTCTCAAGAAAGAAATATATTTTTCTAACTTAGTGACTCTTCCATTAATATGAGTGATATTTTTCTCTTCCTATATTCTAAATGTATCAAACATAATCATAATAGTATTTTATCTAAATTTTCAAAAAATATTAAATCCTTCGTAATAAACAAAAATATTCTCCCACATTTCATAAGCAGTTCAGTATTTAGAAATAGGGTTGAACTCATCTAGACCAAGGCCAAAAATAACAATATTCATGATTTCGAATTTATATCATACTCAACATCATCAATAGAAATCTAATACATTAGTTCTTTATCAAGTATTGTATAAGGCTTAGAAACTTTTAAATAAACATTAAAAATAATAATATTTAAATATATATTCATCCTAAATTTCATGAAACCACTATTTTCACCATTAAAATAAGGATAATTAATCATGTAAATAACGTATATATTATTGGATATTGAAAAAAAATAATCATAAAATAATCTTCCCTTTGATATTCTTATATCTATAAGAGAACTTCCAGAATATTTGAAACAGACTCAATTCCAATATAAAAAAAAAGTTGTATGTAAAATATGTATTATACATTCAGAGATCTATATAAAGAGAGCATCTTCCCTGTTACCAATTTTTGTCTCAAGATTATTAAAAAACACTCAAAGGTGTGAATTTATTCCCTTTAAAAATAATTAAAAATTAAGTATTCCCTCTTAAATTAAGGACAATTTTTTCCTCTTTCTTAAAGTGATTAACACATATGAAATATAAAACAATAATTAAATGAGAACCCAATGATGTATTATGGTTGGGAAAAACAATATTCATGTCCACTCCACTAAAAATCTAATCCATGATCATGTTGATTTTAATGAGAACCAATAATTTTCATGGAGACTACATGGATTATGTGGAAGCATGTTTTCCATGTTAAAATGATTTTACTGGGCTTTCAGAATATCTTTCCAGGAACCCTCACAACTTAGTATAAGAAAATGAAACTTCCTCGCATCTACATAAAATTAGTTGATTCTTAGATAAGATTTATATGAAGTTGAAGGTTGACATGTATTCATCACATCATTTTCTCTACAACAGGCATATAAAAATATAAAAAGGAATTTATATTAGTAATAAAATCATCTTTGTTGAACAAATGATTCCTCTTCATTAAATAGAAATGGATATAACGATGTTCCCTAGAATCTTATTTTAATTAAATTATCAGCATAATAATGTTTTTCATCGTTCGGATATGTTTTATTCTCCTTATTCACACAATGATTGAATAATAGATATATAGAGTATTTAAATTGTCTCCAAAAATGTGTTATGTAAAATATTTGTAGATAAATAAATATTAAAAACATCTATTTGTGTTTTTCCCCATAATTCCTTTTATTTAAATTGGTAATTCTAATATATATATATATATATATATATATATATTCTACCTGTTAGAACTTTTTCTCTCATTTAAAAAATTACACTCTTTTTTTTAAATAATTATTATGAAAAAATATTCCATCTTTAAAAAAAATTCATAAATATGCTATAATGTCCTAGACCTCTCTAATATATTCCTTTGTGAAGATCCAATGCTACATGTGTTCTTGGAGGTGATGGTGACTCATTTCTAGATTTTTTCATTTTTTAATTTTACAATAAATGTGTTAAGCATCGATAGATCAGTGTTTGTTGCTCATGTTGGTAGCACATCCTCTATTGCTTTTTTGGTAGGTCAGGGCATCGATAGTTTAGGTTTCGATAGATTAGGGCGTTAGTAGGTTGAGGCATCGGTAGGTCACGTGTTGGAAGGTAGCGTCAGTCGGTCACAATTAGTGACTCATTTTCGGTGACTCCCATCAATGACTCGATGTTGGTGAATCGCTGTCAGCGACTCACTATCGGTGACTCTGGTCAGTGACTTTCATCAGTGGGTCACATCAGTGACTCGCTATCAGTGACTCAACCATTGGTGACTGATTCCTAATTTTTTTCAGTTTTTCTATTTTCTCCCATGTTACATTTTATTCAATGTAAATTTATTCTAAAACCTTCCTTGACCATTTCTCAAGTCATTTTCACCATCTCTAATGATAATAATTATATCCTTAATATCATAACACCAAATATACTTTGAATTAGTCAAGTTTCATGGTCTATAACACAATATAAATTTTATGTACATTGAAATTTTCTCCTTTTAATTGATATTGGATCTCTCCCTCTAAGCCAATATCTTCACTTACCCATGTGAATAAATTTTCTCCTAGTTCTCATAGATCCATTATTACACGAGGAGTCACATCTTTGATTTATCCATCAATCTATTTTTTTCTTTAGAGTCTTTCTAGCTACTCACACCCCTTTTTTGGTGAGAATATAAGTTTTTGATCGTATTTTTTTCTTGGCAGGGATCCCTAAGTCCTTATTTATTGTGTATCATATGGTATGTTTAAGCTAACATCTCCTTGTGCTTACGGTTTAATCCTAGTGTTACAAAGATTATATAACATATTAGTAAGAAAATTAGACCTTCTATAATAACATGTTTTGTAACCATAGTTATAAATGATAGCGGGGGAATAGGATGATGATTCTAGTGTTTTTTATATGTTATATTTGATCCATGTTAGGAATTGTGTTGTCTATATTGTGTTTGAATATCATGGCCATTGGTGGTCATTTTTTGAGCACCCAACTCAGGAATACCTGTTGTTAACCTCTAGTTGGATGGCTGTGAACAAGAAAAAAAGATTAATTATATATATACGGTTAATTAAATGGATTCACATAGACTAAAATTGTTCCGTGATCACCCCTAAATAATGAATTTGGAATTGGTGATACTAAATCGGAATACACTTTAAGAGTTTGGCGTTGATGTGTGCTATTTTTGGTTCTGTTTGGCCTTGTGTCTTGTGTTAATAATGTCGTGTTGTGGTTAGGGTAATGGTTGTGTATATGGGGTGGGAATGGTGATGTATTGAAATCTCTGTATGAGGCATTGGTTGATTCTGAAAATGAATGAACTTGTTATGTTATGGGATTGTGTCTAGTTAGTAGCTGGGAATCGAGGCTATAGTGTCATGTTGTGCTATGTTTATGTCATTGGGTGTGGTGTTGTTATGCAGTGGCACTTCTGAGTGTGTTTTTCAAGTGTTTTGTTGGGGTTTTTCTTATTTGGAGGAATGAAATAGATACATTACATTGATAAAAGTTGCTGGTAATGGTTGGAAGGGGGTTCTGATAAGGGTAGTGTACAGTCGGTTGTTTAACCTTTTTTCTTAATCCAGGTGTGTTAAGGAATATTGTGTGGCTATTTCTTGTCATGTTCTTGGTAGTTTCTCAGTTATGGATCGTGTAATCAAATGGTTTGTTAAATTAACAATGAAATTTGGTTACATGAATTTGGTTGGGATTACGAATTGGTTTTGTAGATTTTTTGTGTAGTTTTTCATTAAAATTTACCATAAAAGGTCGTTTTGTGTGGCCTGGATGTTGTTTTGTAAACCCATTGGTTGGGAAGAGTATTTGGTACAAATATATATACTTTTAATTCATTATGTTTTCTATGCATATCCCACCAGTTATGATAACTATGACTCGAGAACCCCCATTGTTATGGGGAATGGCGTCCATCCCAACATCTTGGTGGGAGGATGGATGGATGGTTATTGGCTCTTCACTACTCCCTCTTTTTGGCATTGGTAGTCCAAGACTCTATGAGAAGGTTTTGGTGTAGTTCTGAGGCCCAAGTGTGTGTGGGCGATTATTTTTTTCCCATGCTTCATCAGGATGTGATATTTTGTTCTTTCTCAGTTGTCTTCAAGACTAGACTTAGGTTTCTATGGGTGAGATGTGATGTGGTTTGTGGCCCAGGTGTGTGTGGGAAGGTGTGTGATGTGGGGATGAGAGAGAAGTGTCGTACTGTTAGGAATTGATTCATTATGGTATGAGAAGTTAAACAATTGGTAGTGGTGTGGGGTACCCAATTATCAACTTTCATAATATATTACATTACTTTTCTTGAATTATTTCGTGAATTTTTCTTAGTGAGGATAGGTTGGTTAGTATTCCTTGATAGGTTTTGTTGGTTTCTATTTGTTTTCTCACATGGTCTTTAGTGTGGTCCTCCCACTTTTTCTGGAGAGATGTTTTATTTCTTCCTTCTGATTCTACTTGTATGATAACCCAATATATAAAAACTATTTTTAAGTTTCAATGAGGAGCACAAGGCCTATGCTAAGAAGTACTGGCTCGAACATTGGGGAAATTCAGTGTGTTGCTGCTGAGATTTTCTTTTGGTATTTACTTTGGAGGCGCTTACTTTTGAAACAAGTTACTTTTTTTATCATGCTTGTGGGATAGATTTTGGATTTACTTTTATAAATATTGTTTGGATTTTCTAGGGATTCATCATCTTATCTTCTTATATTGTTCTATATAAATGGAATTTTATTCTATGTTTGTGAGATTATATACACTTAGTGGTGGTCACCACCCCATGGCCTACAACAGATGGAACTCAATGGTCATTATCTCCCATTCATCATTGCCAACCTGAGAGGGGTATCTTTGCAGGGAGGGTTGTGACAGAATGATATCATAAATTATTTATAGGAGATAGGGTGGTGTTTGTAGTTATTCACAGTGAGTATTTCAATGTTTTTATTGAAATAATTTTAGGTTATATGGGTTCATGAAATAGGTTAAGGAAGACTGGCTAGGACATGGGATTTGAGTCTCGTGTGATCCGATTAAAGGACTATGATCTTAACGAACGACCTAGTTAAGCTACACCATTTATAGGGTAGAGACCCTAGGAAAGGAACATGAATGATAATTACTTGTATTCCAATTTTATTTTTGGTGTTTTGTGATATTTTAAATAATTATTGAGTTGAATTATTGAAATAATTCATAAATAATAATATAAACTACTCAGACATAGTAATTAGTTGATTTCTTTTTTATATATAAGACCAAGTCATGTTCAAAGTGTGGCTCAGGACTTCGAGGCTCATTTGGTTGATAGGGATGATCAGCATGGGGTTGATCCAATGGAGAGGGACAACCAGTGTAAGATAATATTTTGTTCCTTACAATATAAGTCCTTGGGAATTTATGATGGAAGTGTCTCGGATATAGTGATGGATAGATAGCTTGAAGATCTAGAGATCACCTTCATCCTGATCAGGACTCTGACAGAGTATTGGGTTCCATTTGGGATTTTTCGGTTTAGTAGAGATGAGCATCATTGGTGGATGCATTACATTTGGTGACAAATAATGTTGATGTTTTGTGGGATGACTTTGAGAAGGTGTATCGGGAGGAATATCGTTCCTCAATTATGAAGGTTGAGAAAAGGCAAGAGCTAATCTCCCTCAAGTAAAGAAGTATGTCAGTACGGGATATAGGGATCATGTTCAAGGAT
Organism: Viscum album; assembly: GCA_963277665.1. Taxonomy (NCBI): domain Eukaryota; kingdom Viridiplantae; phylum Streptophyta; class Magnoliopsida; order Santalales; family Viscaceae; genus Viscum; species Viscum album. The sequence continues at coordinate 1,547,314,139 of OY728147.1, forward strand.
CTCCTTCAAATTTCTTTATGTATCTTTCTGAATGAGGAGTCTCAGATGAGACTCCTAGTGGAGGCACTTCGTCCTTCTGTTCAGTATGTAGTTACCCCTTCACCTTGTAGATATACTTTGTGGTCCAAAATAAGGATGTGGTAGTTTAGAGAATTAAATGATGAGGTGGTATACCGTAAGAGGGGAAACTGTAGAGTTTTTAAAAGGGGAGGGAAATCAGCCACAAGTCTTGGGCATTAGGGACTTCCGGGTTTGGAATATTAGGTAGTCGGCCCTTGAAGTTCCCTTTTCAGATTTCCGATAATTGCCCTTTTTTCTATGAAAATTAGACTGAGGTTTTTAGCTCATTGAGGTAGTGGAAGCTTTCAAAGGCATATCCCAATTCAATCCCAATATGGTATAGGATGGAAAGTTCAGTTCCCATATTAGTTATAGTTGACGACCATGTCTTTTTAGCAGCAGGGACCGGAGGTTCCTACTCTACTAGGGGGATACGGAGTAGGCAGAGGCCAAACACATGGTGTTCCTCTAGGACCTTCATTCATGGTTGAGGAGGTGTTCATCAGCAGATGGTTAGAGGATATGGGCATGATCAGTTGCATTCCAAAGAAGCAGTAGTTTTGAAAGGGCTATAGATCATTCGAGGTACGATCAGTTTGTTCATTACTCTTTCATGGGAATTGTATAATTCTAGAGCTTAGAACTCCTTAATTTCACCCACTATAGCACATTGTTTTATACTAGAAATAGAGATACTTTCTATACTACTAGTTTTGAGTACATGAGTCGGAGGTCAGACCAACATGTTTGATGTTTTTCAGCGATGTAGAGTGATGTTAGTACCACATCAGTCTTGTGGGGATCTCATTCTTCTACAGATGTAATCATGCGATGTTACCAATGTCGGTGACCATTTGTCTTCAATGACTTCTATTATCAACTTCTTTTGGATATGGGTCATGTTTTTACACATCGGTGATCAATATGTGACTTTCTTTGGTGAGCGGAGCTTTTACGTGGGCAGCCGTCACATGGAGTCTCTTCCTTGTTGGTCGAGCTACTAGTTCGATAGGTGGATGCTGAGACGGTGGAGGTACGGGGTGTCTTTATGGAGTTCTTGGATATTTTATGGAGTACATTCTGACTCTATGCCCTCAAATTGATATTGAATTTCAGATATATTTATAACTCATTGCTAGTTTTATTTCGATTGATCCTTATCATATGGAACCTTTTGAGCCATAGTAGTTACCATTCCATATTGACGATCTGATGAAGAATGTATTTGTATAACCTAGTGTGTAATCATGGGATGATTTATTCTTGTTCAAAGAGAATAAAGATAGTTGTATGAGGTTGTACATAGACTATCGAATGTTGAATCAGGTGAATGTCATGAACGATTACCCTCTCCTATGGATAGACGATCTTTTCGACCATCTGAGGGGAGAATGTTGGTTTTTTAGGATCGATCCATGGTTTGGGTTTCACCAGTTGAACATATAGGAGGGTGGATTCCCAAAGAATTATTTCCAGTATAGGTATTGGAACATTGATTTTATGGTTATTTTGTTCAGTGTTACGAATTCACTAGCCATGTTAATGGGATTTATAAACTCTTTCATTTGTGAGTTCCTGGACTAGTTTTTCATTGTTTTCGTCAAAGACATTATTATCTACTCGAAGTCAAAATAGTAGCATACCGAGAAACATAGGACTATCTTGTAGGTTCTTTGACGACACCATCTCTATTGAAATTTGTCCATGAGAATGTTTTGGACACAGGAGGACCAATTCCTTGGGAACATGTTGTCTCAGCAGGGCATTGCAGTAGACCCATGAATGGTCAAGGAATTTGTTTCTTCGGTAGCACCCTATACCATGGCATAGGTTCGTAGTTTCCCGGTCTAAAAGGATATTACTGGATAATTGTACCCAATTTATCTTGAGTCGTAAATATATTGAGGTATTTGACCAAAAAAGACCATGCCTTTGTGTGGATTGATCAATTTCAAGCAACATTCAACAACCTAAAGTGGATTTTGGTTAATGATATGGTGCTCTGGTTTTGAGATTAAGGGGTTCTGTTCAAGGTGTTTTTCGATACTCCATATTTGGGAATGGAATGTGTATTGATGTAGAAGAATGTTTTGATCTCTTATGGGTATATGTAGTTACATCCCCAAAAACATAACTATTCCACCCATGATCTTTAGCTAGTAGAAGTCTGGTTTGTACTAATTTTTTGGTGGCATTACCTCATTGGGGAGCACTTTTTGGTCTTCATGTATCTCAAAATAATGAGGTATATTTTTTACTAGTGAGATCATAACTTGTAATAGTAGAGGAGGATGTAGTTTCTCCATGATTATGACTTTGATGTCTTCTACACTTTAATAAATTGAAATTTCATGTCTGATTCCTTGAGCAAGTAGTCGCAAAAAGAGGTAATTAAGGAATCTACAGATTCTTGGAAGGTGATGGAGGAGATGGTTTCCTTACACATATATAAAGGAATGGATGATGGAAGTGGTTTTTTTATATATATAATGGTGTCTTCATCATCGATGTATCAATTGGAGGGGTCTCGGTGGGAAGACCTAGAGAAAGAGGTGATGTGTGATTAGGTTGACTAGGGTGACACTCTGGAAGGATGGTCGTAGGATGGCCAATATCTGATGTTGTTCCATGGGGGGAATGTTTTTACTAGTGGTGATGCATGAGGGAGTCCTCTGTTAGATTCATATATCACCATTAGAAGTTCACAGAGTGGTTTATAAGATATATCGTATCATGAGAGAGAATTTTTGGTGGCCTGGTATGAAACGGGTGGTAGCAAAGTTTGTGGCCAAGTGCTTAGTGTGCTAGCAGGTAAAGGCAGAGCACCATGTACTTGGTGGGGTTTTTTGCCTTAGATATCCCCGAGAGGAAGTGGGATTACATGTCAATGGATTTTGTCTTGTGAGTACCCAGAATATAGGGAGGTTATGATGCAATATGGTTAGTAGTGGATTGGCTGATGGAATCGGCTCACTTATTAGGGATCACGGAGTTGAGCATGGTGGATGCCTGGGCAGAGAGGTAAGTGGAGGAGGTGGAGATATTACACAGATTTCCTAGTTCCATTTTCTTCAAATGGTATACACATGTTACCTCACAAGTATGGAGGGGAATGCAGCATGCTTTTGGCACCCAATTATGCCTTAGCACTATTATCACCCTTAAATGGATAGGCAGATAGAGTAGACCATCCAGACACTAGAGGACATTTCACGAGCATGTGTCTTGGATTTTGGTAGAACATGGGTACGAAAAAATCCATTAGTAGAGTTTTCAATCAATAATATCAATCACTCGTCCATTGTCATGGCTCCAGTTGATGACTTGTACTGAAAAACATGCCATTCCCCCTTATGATAGATAGATGTTGGGGAGACAAATGTTTTTGGTTCAGAGGTAATATAGAGCCCAACTGCGAAGTTTCAGTTAGTGTGTGATATTATTAAGGTAGATCAGGACCGGGATATGTTGTATGCTAATCGTAGGAGGATGCCTTTGGATTTTTAGGTCTTAGACCATGTATTCTTAAAGGTCTACCCATGAAATTAGCATAAAAGTCTTCGTATATGGATTAAACATTCTCATAAGTTCATTTGACCTATCAAGGTGTGAAGAAGAGTTGGAGAGGGGGAATACTAGTTGAAATTGTCCCCAAAGATGGAGAGGATCTATAATTTTTTTTATCATCTCTCATCTTCGTTGGTATCTTCACAAAAACTTCAATGTCATTGACTGGGGAAAGATAGATATTGAGGATGAAGCAACATTCGTGGAGGTGCCAGTGGCAATTCAGGATCATCGGGAGAAGTTTTTTCATGGGCGGACCATTACATTGGTTCATGTGTTGTGGAGGAATGGTGCCCTGGATGATAGTACATGGGATCTTGAAGTGTGTATGTATTCCAAGTACCTAGAGCTATTTTGAGTTTTTATTTTGTGATTTTTTTGGATTTGTAATTCTTAAACCGTAGATTTGATGATATGAGTTGTTTTCTTGTTTTGGGATGTGTGATAAAATTCCTAAGATAAGGATAACTGATGACCTTATACCTAATCACGATTCATTAATGTAGATGCGATTAAACACATTATTGTAAGTCAGTGACACCCAAATCAGATTGTATCATGACATGTAGGAAGTAATTTTAGTAATATATGTATTTTGGAATTGTTGATTTTGATACTATGATTTTTGTATTATGGTCAGTTAGGGTATTAGATGATTGAGGAGGTGTTATTGTATTTTGAGGTTTCATTTCATCTTTCGAACAACATAGGGTGGTTTATTCTTGAGAGGTATCTTACTAGGCGGCAGTTATGATACAACTTTCATCTGTATTGGGATTTAAATTCTAATGGTAGAGATGATTTTAAGAAGAATCTGATATAATGTTCAAGACATCCCCAGTCAATTACATTATGAGAAAACAGTACTAGAGATGTTCTGGGAGGTGATGGTGACTAATTTTTGGAGATTTCTAGTTTTTCGGTTTTTTCATCAGTGAGTCAGGTGTTGGTAGATCAATGTTAGTGGATCAACAACATTATCTCTACATTGGTATCATACATCTATACGTTAGGTCATCAGTAGGTCATGGAATCCATAGGATAGGGTTTTGTTAGGTTGGGGCATCAGTAGATTGGGCGTCAGTATGTCGGGCATCGATTGCTCGCGTTTATGACCCGCTGTCATTGACTCATTGACGGTGAATCCCATCGGTGATTAGCTGTTAGTGACTCATTGTCGATGAATCCCATCGTTGACTCACTATTGGTGAATCTCATCGGGGACTCATGTCAAAGGATCACAATAGTGACTCTTTATCTATGACTTACCCATCAGTGACTCGTTCCCAATTTTTCTTAGTTTTTTAAATTTCTCCCCTTTTATGTTTTATTTTATGTAAATTGATTTTAAAACATTCTTTCACCATTTATAAAGTTGTTTCCACCATCTCTAAGGAAAATAATTATATCCTTAATATCGTAATTCTTCCTAATCATTGAATAAGTCAAACTGTGTGGTCTTGAACATGAACCAAATTTTAAGTGCGTTGAAATGATCTCCCTTCCATAGTTATAGAATCTCGTTATCATAAAAATAAAATCTTCTCTTCCTCGGGTCTTTAAATTTTTTCTTAGTGAGCCTATAGCATTCCTTCCCTGAGGATTTACATATGTTTTGTATCCATATATCGGATTTTCCCTTGGATTATTTCTTGTTACTCGTGCATCCCCTATATTAGAATAAATACGATTTATTTATCACCTACAATTCCTGAAGGGGATCCAATATTATTTATTTATTGTTTATCTTATGGTGTGGGTAAGATAAAATCTCATTGTGTTTATAGTTGAGCCCCATTATTAAAAATATAATCTTCCCAATATAAAGATAATTTGACTTGTTACCATAAGTTATTTTTTTACCTTAGTAATAAATGAGGGATGGGGAAGACGATGATGATTCTGTTGTTGTTTTATCTGTTATCGTTGATCCATTCTATGAATTGTGTTGTATCTATGCCTTCTAAAAATCATGGTCGTTGGTATTCTATGTTTAGGAACCAACTCATGAATAATTATTGTTAACCTTATGTTGGATGGCTGTGAATAAGAAAACATGATTATTCACAAATATTTTGTTAATTAAATGGGTTCCCTATGATTGAACTTGTTCTGTGATCACCCCTAACTAATGAAAGAGGAATTAAAGAGTGGATGCTTCTAAATATGAATACACATTCATTTTTGTTGTGGTTGTGTTCTTTGTGTGGTTTCGTTCGGCCTTGTGTATTGAGTTGATCATGTGGTGTTGTGGTTGGGGGCCTAGATGTGTATATGGGATGGTACAAGTGATGTAATGGATTATCAGAATGGGATATTTGTTCATTGTGGAATGAATGAAGTTGTACTGTAATGGGACTGCATCTAGGAATCGGTTTGATACAAGGGTTTTAGTCTCAGTTTGTTCTATGTTTATGTCACTCACTATAGTGTTGTTAAGCAGTCGGGCTACTAATTGTGGTTGTGATTTGGCTTTTTTGGATTTTCTAGTTCATTCAAAGGGCAGGTAGAAATTACATTAAACAATGTTGGTGGAAGTGGTTGGATGGGTGTTTCAAAAAGGAAAGTGTGTAGTGGGTTTTTTTTACCGTACTCCTTCTTCCTTGTGTGTTATGTTTAACTGTGTGGATTTTTATTTTTTAGTGTTTGGTAGTTAGCCAGTTAGGTATGGAATGAAGAGATGGTTTTTTAAATAAAGAATGAAAGTTGGTTCTATGAATTGGTTGGGGGTTAAGAATTGGGTTTGTTTCTTATTTGTGTGGTTCTGTATTTATTAGTAGTAACAAAGGTAGATTTTTGTCAGATGGTAGTTTTTTTTTTGAAATCCTATATGTTGGGATGCATTTTTTTGAACATATATATATATATATATATATAATTTTAGTTCCCTGTATTTTCTATGTGCACCCCACCCATGTTGATCATTATGTGCCGAACACCCACACTATTATGGGGGAGGGGGTCTTTTCGAACATCCTAGTGGGAGGATGGATTGTTGGTTATTGGGTATTCTCTTATCCCACTTTTTTGCATTAGTATCCCAAGGCACTTTGGGTAGGACGTGGAGTGGTTGTGATTCCTAGGTGTTTGTGGGCATGTTGTGTTTTCCCAAGTGTCTTCCGAATGTGATATGTTGGGATTTCCCACATATCATTGAGATGATTCCCAAGTTTCTATAGGCGAGATTTGATGTGGTTTGTCTCCTAGGTGTGTACAAGCAGGTTTGTGATATGGGAATATTAGAAGATTATGGGAGCATTGAGATGTTTACCATTCGGGAATGGGAAGATAACTAGCGAGAAGTGGTGTGGGGTACCTAAATATCAATGTGTTTATTATATTACATTAAATGACAAGATTTATTTAGTTAGTGTTCTTTGGTGATTTTGGGGTGGTTAGTATTCCTTGATTGGTGTTGTTGGTTTCTACATTATTGTCATTGGGAATTTATTATGCTACTCCCACTTGTGCACGATAGACATTGGATTTTTATTGCTGATTATACTTGTATTCTCACCATATATATATAAAATATTTATAGGTTTCCAGACGGACTACATGGACCTTGTATAGAAGTACTAGCTCAAACGTTGAGTACATTTGTGGTGTCGATCCTTCTCTTTTCTTTTGGTATTTAATTTGGATACCCTTTCTGTTGTAATAGTTTCATTTTTTGAACATGCAAGTGGGATGGATTTTGGATTTTATACTATTTACTTTTTAGAGTTACCTAGGATTCACCATCTTATCTTTCAATAATTTTCTATAAAAATTGAAATTTGGTCCATTTTTTCTGATTATATACCCTGGGAGTTGGTCGCCACCATAGGACCTACTGAATGAGGGACTTGGAGGGTCATTATCTCTCTTTCTACATTTCCATCATGGGAGGGGTATCTTTGGAGATAGGGTGTCCTAAATTTATATTCATTAACCATCTAAATATGAATTAGAATATCATGAGTTGTTGGAATAGTTCTGTTTTCTTAAAATCTGATTCCATTTTAGGAAAAGACCAAGGATCTCAATATTTATTATAATAAATAACTATACCACTTTCTATAATTTCTCTATGATAAAAAACTGTTTAAAAATATTTTAAGGTTAAATAAACTGTAATTATTTTAATTATAATTTTAATCCTAGATTTTAAGGATTTTTACAAATATATCAATTAACATCCAGCTGATTAATCATAGAAAAAAGTCCATATATGATTATAGAAAATTTAAATCTAAAAATTGTAGATATTTTTTTGGATTCTCTTGGTGAGATATACTCTTCTTCTTCTAATAATAAAAACCAATTTCATATTAAACTAATAATAATTTCATGTTGGTTATATTTCTACAGTATATCTTGAAATATGAAGATGATGTTCTTCTGAGTTCTATTTTAAAAAACTCATTTTTTATTGCCCAATAGAGATATTTAGTTCACATACCTATATGACATTTTTTCATGTTTTGATGAAAATTATTTCTGACATAGAGCGTTTAGATACAAACTAAAATATGTTGTTTTTCAATAGAATTATAATAATATATTTACTGTGTAAGATATTTCTCTATGAATTTAAGAGATTTATTGTCCTCCTATTATCCAAAGAAAATTCCTATATAAGATAATTCTATCAGAGTAATATATTTATATTCTATGTATGTTAATTAAACTCCATACATGTAATATATTTTTAAGGACACTACTATATTTTTCTAATTATGTTATTCTGGTTGGATAATTCAAAAATCCACCTAACATAATTTACATTGTCCAAAACGACCTAAAAATATATATGATCTTGTTAGTATAGGATTTTATCTATTTCAATTATTTTAAAAAGTGGATTCAAAATTAAGAATAAATTATTTATATTTAGATAATTTCTATATGCTTATAAAGGTTAAAATAAGACTTAAATATCACCACATTATATTCAAATATCATAAAATTGTAGCATTCATATTCTGAAATTTGAAGAATTATTAAAACATAGTAGAGAAATAAACATTTTTGTAGTATCCAAATGGTAATTTCCAACATACATTAATTTTAATTAAATATATATATAACCTTCATAAATTTCTTAAATAAATAGGCTTCATGTAATTCCATAATCCATTTCTTGAGGTATCATATAAAAACATAAGAAAATTTTATCTAGAAAATTGTATATCTACAAAAAATTTAAAGAACATTGGTGAAGTTTTTATAAATAATCAAAAATTAATTATCCTTTTCGGTAGTTGAAAAAATGTAGATATTTATATTTTTCTGCATACCAAGAATTTTCAAAAAATTCTGATAATTTTAGAATGAGATATAAATAAAAAATTGAGCCAACAATAATTTGAAAATTGGTTCTATGACTGAACACTGGCGGCAACATCAGACTAGAAATCAAAATATCAAATGACTGATTTGACTATTAATTTAGTTGAATAAATCATTGGTAATATAATAATCATTATAAAATTATTTTTTAAATTATTATTAATTTGGTTCTAGATATATTCAATATAAATAGAGTTTGTAAAATAAATTTCTAGATTTTTGAATTTCCAAGATTTTTTTCTACTTAATCAATCTATTCCAACCAACATTGTTAAAAAATTAAAAGTTAAAAGTTCAAATATCACCATTTAAATTATAATAGCAAAATTATATAATTAATAACATCATGTAACATATATAACAATAATTAACATGTATTATAGGATTAAATAGATGAATAAATCTTGTTAAAAATAAATAAAATAAAGAGATTATGATGTAATTATCAAAACAAAAATGATAATGAAAAGGATCCACCCAATGAACATATCCCATTAATAGATTCACACATTGAACAAGAACTGTACACATATAGTACATAACATCTCTTGAACATCAATACATTTCACTAAAATCCTCACCAATGATCTTTATTCTCCTTAAGGAACAGGGATTCAGTGGGAACCCACTCATAGTTTTTCACCCTATTGCTACCTTGATCTCAAGCATACTCATAATCCCAACACATCCATAAAACAACATCACACACCTAAATCATGATCTTATGACACATGACCAATTTAAACTAGGTTTACATGTTTTTCTCACTGACTATGATCCTCAATACATGTTGGTAACAAGTAACGGTCTAATGAATCTAACTAATGACATGGCTAACCGACCCAATGTTCACTGATCACATGAGAATTATTCCATTCCCATGACTATCTACCCGTGCCCCCTCTACAATTGTAACCAATGGGTCAGGCACCCAAATATTATTTCCATTCAAAACCATCCATGATACCAAGAGAACCTTTCATTATCTACATAAAAACTAAATTAAATCACTCATTCTTTCTTCTACAACCCAATTTGGTTTATTTGTGTATGCATATGATCTGGATAAAAAGTGTTAGACAAATAATCTCTATGGAAAAACATCATATAACTTTTTATGGAAACATTAAGTAACCAAACCCATTTATAACCCACCAATGTTCAATGTCATTATGGAAACCCATTACAATCCTCAGAACATTACTCGAGTATATCATGGCTATAAAAAACACATTAAGGATCCATGATTGGAGAATTAAATGCTTTCACAAACACACTAAGGATCTCTATTCACCCCTTGATAAATAGAAAATATTTATCTCACTTGAGAACCTCTTGAACCAGGATCCAAAATAATTACCAACATAGAAAACATCATGGTTGAATTTTTTATAATTCCACCAAAAATTAATATGGGAAAACATAATATATGTTGTTGTTGTAACATTAATCTATTGAACCCCCATCAAAAAACCAATCACACGGCAAAATAAATATATCATATGAATCCTATAGGACAATCACTATAAATTTCCACAAACCAAATGATAATTATAAAAGAGATAAACCTTTAAATAACATATCCCATAAACATAATACATCTAATAGAAATCGCAACCATATTATCAAAAAGCAAGAACAACAGTAAAATTACCCAAAAACCCAAGAATTCCCATCAGAAAGGCCTTTATAAATCACCAATACATGATCCATCACATGCTATGACACATCCCGGGTTGGAATTTCAAACATATCCTCAAATAAAATAACTCTAATTCCATTTTTAAATTACTTTCTCCGAAACAAACTTTAGTTCCTGGACAAGGTCTCTATATGAACCCCAAGTGTGAATCCTCATAAGTTGGAGTCTATCGACTAGTGGTACGGTCCTAATACATGAATTGGGGAGACGATTACCATTAATTAATGACATAAAATAGTATTAAAATATCTAGTACAATATCTACCATAATAAGAGTATGAAAAAATAAACAATCACAATGATATTTCAAAATGTATTATGTGAAATCATAAAATAATACATCACTAATATTCAACTAGGTTGATCCCAAATCCAAAACAAACCAAAGTTACAAAATAAAAACCATATATTTTGGGCCAACATTCATCCCTAGTACTTATACACCATGTTTCCAATACCATTTATCTATACAGGATTGATTTACAGCATCTATTATGTGGAACCTAAATGTAAGATAATATGGTTTGGATGTGGAAAATAATTCCTATATAGTGTGTGATAAAAATATCTGCAGGTTCTCACTAGGTTCGCTTAGTATATTTCATCATACACATGTAATCATGGAGAATAAAATATAAGTTTTACAGAAGAACCATGGAAATCATGTTCAAACCAGGGCCCAATGACTCCTTACACATCATGTAACTATGTGTTAACCAAGACACCATGATATTCTATAATAAACCTCCTCGTCTCATATTGTACCAGTATTTTGATGCCCATCTTGTACATAAACACTCATTGTAGTGTGGTGTCCAAACCATGACAGATTGCCTACATGTATTGGGTATGGTCATACATCCACATCTTACCCACAACCCTATCACTCAAGGAAGGGTCCATTAGTCAGGTCACATATCGTACTATGACCCAACCCTTTCATGGGGGTTCTTAGACCTAATACTACTAAAAAGGTTCCAATAAATACGTTAAACTTATTCCTCAGTGTGTTTCTTGGCCCAACACACTCATAAAAATCTATCATTCTCATAGTTCTATCTATAAATGCTCAAGGGAGGTCACAAGAACACAAAACCTTCAAAATTTACTCTAAAAAGGCCACATGAACATCAAACCATCTATATATACTCTAGGAATGTCACATCAAGAACACATTTCTATAAAACCTAACAATGGTTTCAAAAAGGATCACTATGATCTATTATTTGGAGACCAATCCCCTCATCATGATCACGTCTCATCTCACCCATCAAGGTTTCCAGCAGGTCCTACCAACCAACACTGGTCTATAATCATTGATGTCATATCATGCATGTCACCCAACCAATATTGTTGTGATTTTTTCCCAACATCATGCTCTAATACTCTTTGAAATATTTTTCCGAGTCCTAAAAAACATGTAACCCTCCCCTCAGTCTTATTTCACATCTCACAAGTATGATATTTCAACCCATCGCCCAGAGGAAATAGCTCTTTGTCACACCTCATCTAGTCTTATAGGGATCACCCATATTAAAACACTCACAGGGATCACTCTTCACACGCAGGAGGGTGTTCTCTATCACCATTGATGTGTTCAATAATCTTCCCCATAATTAAAAATAAAAATACCTCTCAAGTTTCATCACTATCTAATGGATAATCAACATAGGATATCCGTGACTAATATCACATTTAGAAACAATCCATGGTCTCTTTTCATCCAAAAAATCACTCTCACTCCAAGTGATATAGTCATTTGAAGGTCCCAACTTACAAAAGTGCTATAGAGAACATATGTCAAGAAAAATATTCCCAACAGTAAAATATATCTTCCCCATGGACACTCCCATTCCCTATTCATATACCCAGGACCATGCAACATGAATTAAGTAAATTTCTCATGAACAAACACACAGATATATTTTAATAATAGGGACTGACTATATTTTTTAATGTTTCACATCCCATTATATGCTTCATTTAACTTTAGGAAATCTCATCCTTTTCCTCCTTCATGATGGTACTACCACCCAAGATCATACCACACATTATATAATATAAATATTTTATTATAAGAGTTTGTAGATAATCATATAATTGAATCCAAATAGTAATATTTTGTTAAAAACCCAATGATATCTTATGTTTTACTAAAACCATAACCAACCATATGTAAATGGTCCTTAGCATACACCTAATAGCATCTTAAGAAAAAAACAATCACAAAAGACCTAAAAACCCATCAAGGAATTTTATTTTTTAAAAACACTAATTAAAGTAAAGTAGTGGATTACCTCCTCAGAATCCATTTCATATGACATGGAAACATCCTTACAAATAATTCTCAAGCCGCTGTGAAAAAGAAATTTGTCATCCACAATTGATTCCACCATGCTCTTGTGGAATGGACACCAAAACCAAGCTTGATTCACACCAAATCCATGAATAGCCAATAAAAGGATAAAAATTAATCTAGAGAAAACACTGGGTTATTCATAACATGGGGAATCTACTGGAATAAAAAACACTTTGATCTGGTATGAAAAAAGGACAAAGGATATTCTAGAAGCTAAAAACACCAAATTCATAGTGAGAGTGGGAGGGGAGAAATAAGGGTTTCTCATGTCAATATCCTATTTTAAAATAGCTACAATACATCACTAGGTATGTCCATGGTGTGATTCACTGGTTCAAAACCTAAATGTATCGAGTATGGATCCTTTCTAGGTTCTCCCTAATAGGTTCATGACATGCCACAAAGTTCCATATTGTGAACTGATTCAGTTGTATCCACCTAGATATATCCACATTTCTCTTTCTAATTTTATTCACACAAAACTTTTCCAACCCCTTAAATGACTCAAATATCACATAAAAACGTCATCTATAGTTTATAAAACTCTCATGTTACCATTCTATATATTGGTTTCAAAACAGACACATTAGAAATTAAAAACTCCAATTCAGTCCAAAATGAAATGTCCCTGAAATTCACATGTTGTTATAGTAATGTATAATAAACCCCAATTTTAGTTCATCGACATAGATTTTTTGTTTGATTCAATATTTTTATTTGTTATGTAATCGCATATTGGTATGAAATCCTTATCTAAATCATTATAAACTATGATGAGAAGAAGAAAACAAACTGTAACATGGTGACAACATACTGTCAAGTGAGAATGAGGTTGAGTGCTCAAATTTTAAATTAAATATCTTCAATGATTTATAAAATGATAATAAAAATAATTCTAAAACTATTCTAATATATTAGAAGATTTGGATGATTGTATAAGAATCTTGATATGATTTACATTAGACTCTTCCTGGATTTTTTCGGATCTATAGTTAAATTGATGTGAATGACATAATAAATGATTTTATTACTAAATATAACTGAGGCGGAATATGAGCACATTATAGTGAGAATATTCACAACATGGTTAGGTAATTTCTAATAAATATTTAAAATTTTTATATATTTTAAAGTGGGATTCTTTGTGTTCATATTTATTAAGAATGGATTAGTTTCTTATTCATATTTTACCAAATCTCAATATATTGGTATCTTTGTATAATGTTATAGTACAATAAGAAGGAAGAATATTCCTAACCATTGATCAAAATATTATATGCCTAAATGTAGATTAAAAACTATTGGATCGTTTTTTGGAAGACAAAAGGACCATCATTAACCTATCCAGTATAATGAGAGGAATATGAGGAGTTTTCATAAATGATTTACGAGTTCCATTTCTACATTTTTTTAAGGAATAATATGCTCAATTAATATATAATACATTTGGAAAATTATATTGTTAAAGGGAAATATCACAATGAGAATAATTTCTTAGCGAAATTAGCCTTTATCAAAATGTTTTCTTGATGCTATTATGATATTATTATAGAAGAGAAATGTCCGACCTTCATATGAAGATACCACTCTCCTATAAATATGAAATATATTAGATTCAACTAATTTAAATTATTTGAACTCATTTATATTTGGATAAGTTGATTCCAAGGGAAGTGGTCCATAGTGCAGATTATATTCTATCCATAAATATACAATGTGAATTGATATATTATAATGATCATGAAGAGAAAAAATATGTATTTAATCTATAAAGAGGCCTTAGGACTACAAAAAATCCATCCCTAAAGGGGTTTATAAAGGATAACAATATTTAGTAATAATTGGGAGATAGTTCTCCATCCCTAAACCATTGTAAATGTAATTATCCTTAGAAGATATTGATTGTGACACCCTGACCCTAGTTGCCCGAAGCGAGTGCATTATTTCATTTCATTAGAAGGATTACAAAAAAATAAAATCCTAATGGATTGGGTATTTTAGTAGTTATGGAAAACTACATTCATACATAATTTCATCTTTACAACTTGAAAATAAATAAATTATATAAACTCCCCTGGAAACGT